>CM031237.1:795262675-795862675 GCA_018340775.1 Taxus wallichiana var. yunnanensis | reverse complement strand
AACTGGGCTTCCATTTATGCCTCTTCTGGTTGAAAGAATATCCTGATTATTTGAAGCATTTTATCTAATAGTTGTTCAAGTATTGTAGAGGTTGTCAAAGATCTAATATATCCCAGTTTGTCTTATCAACACCCCACAAAAAAATTCATTCAAAAAAACTAATCCTACCCATACTACCCATGCATTGCATTGTGTGTCAAAAAAGGATCTAACCCATCTACAAAAATGCACAAGGAAAATCAATATTATACAATGTCTTCAGTAACCCTTTCCTTGCATTGAAAATATCTCCATGATCTAGGAGTGACAACTTGTGAAATTCAAATTTGGAGTGTTGATCATATTTTCCCAAGGCCTTTTCATACTATTTGCATAAATTAAGGGATATCTTCATCTCCTTCACCATTTGGGGGTTACAATGTAGGTTCTCTTACCTTGGTTGAAAGGCACAACCTAAAATAGTGAGGGTCAGATCAAATCCTTTCAAAGTGCTATCCATCTCTCCACAAATCTGAGTGCCAGTTAGATCACATCCCTAGCTACAAAATGACACACATCATGATCTATCTGACTTCAAGCTTCATGTCATATCTCTGATGCTGCTCAAACTGAAAAGGAGAACAAATTTGGGTACCAACACCTTCTGGTGCCATTGTCGGGGAGTTCTTGGAATTTCTTGGTGTTTTTGAAGTGTTTGAAGAGTTTGAGCATTTGTGTATTCAATTATTTGAGCTACTACATTGTTAAAATATCATTCTATGCTTCAGATCTGCAAGTTTTAAGCAAAATTTTCAAGCTCTGTCTGCCCTTTTTCATTTCCTAGTAGTTTATACACTTTGGTTGCATTGTGATTGATTGATCTAAGAAGAAGAAGGTCTGATTTATAAGGCTTTGAAAAATTTTCAATGCTAGCAAACATTTGACAGATTACTTTAGTGCATTTGCAAAACTAAGGTGAAAGTCCTTAGTGGCGACTCCATGCTGATTTGATATTGAAAATACCAGTTGTCTTACCTCTCTGTCATTTATAATTTGTTGCTCAAATTTGCAAAACTGGAAGGAAGAAGATCTCTCTTCATCAAGGACTCTACTAAGAAGTTGTTTACGATTCAAGAAACTCAGAGCTAGAGGGGAGAAAGGTGTGGAAGGTTGTTGGAGACTTGATTGCAAGAAAGGATATCCCTATTGTTGAGTTTGAAAGTGAGTAGTTTGTTATTGAGGATTGCAATTCTTCTTCAAGTGGATCTGATTCAGACAATCCTATTACTGATTTGAATTCCCCATCAGGTGAGGGACTTTCTTGTGCATTTCAAAAGCTTGCTCCTAAATCTACTCCTATATTTTCTAAATTTTCTAGATATCATCAAGAAGGAGAGCCCTTAAGAGAGATTTGTTTTGAAGTTTTCATTCCCATTCCCCAAAGACCTCTCACTCCTCATCATTTTGTTTCTCCTCCAAGATCACCACCACAAAATAACATGGCTCAGCCTAGACCTCCATTTGTTGTTAACACCTTTGGTCCTATAAATTTTAGAGGAATGGATGGTTACCCAAATGTTGTCCCACAAGATGTCAAAAATAGGTTGCCAAAATTCCAGGGTAACAATGCTATTACTGGTGATCAACATCTCAAACTTTTTGATAATATGATGGAATATTTTGAGATAGAGTTTAAGGATGTGTATGTCAAAAATTTTATTCATACACTAGAAGAGGATTATAGGGATTGGTACAAGGCTCTGTCTGATAATTCTATTGACTCTTGGACTAAAATGAAGAATGCATTTAGGTTGCAATATGGTGATAGGACTGATCTTAGGTTTCTCTTGTCTGAATTTGAGAATATCAAGAAGAAACCTAATGAGTTAGTTCATGAATTTAACACAAGGTTCAACAATAATTTGAGAAGTCTAGTAGTTAATCTGAGGCCTTGTGATGAATCTTGTTTAATCAAGTATGCAGATGCATTTGATAAAAAGCCAACCTATTACTTGAGAGAAAAAAATCCTACAAATTTTAGGTAGGCTTTTACCATGGCACTGCAGATTGAAAAATATATTAAATCCATTGGTAAACCTCTCAAGAGGGATGGTGTGAAGTTAGTAAACACTAAAAAAACTTAAGTTAGAAAGGGTGTTGATTTGGAGGATGTTGTCAAAACTTTGGCAGGGGTCTGTCAAAGAAATTTCATACAAATTAGCCCAGGCTGAGAAAGGAATTGGCCAAAGTTCACAAGGTTAGCAAAGAGCACAAAACCATGATAGATTTGGAAATCATCCTAGGGGTGATCAAAGACAAGATGATAGAGGTAAAGGACCTATGGGAGGGGGAAATAGACAACCCCAAGCACGTGAAAGTAGATTGGTTCTGACCCTCTAACCGCAGGGTTCTTTGTTGTTGATGAAGTTGCTGATATGGATTGGTGTGATAGGTGTCTTCTACCCCATCCTCCATGTGAAGTGGACCAGCAAGAAGGTGAAGCTAATAATGATGATGGTACTGATGATGATATTTTCATGATGGGTTGTTCTTCAAGCTCACAAGGAGGAGAAACATCTACTAAAGTAATAAGTGCTAGGATAGCTGTAACTTTTTGGGATTGCATCAAATGGGTACAAATCTTTCTTCCCCCTCATGCTCTTGAAGTTGATGTAGTGCAAGCTTTTGAAATTCCTAACAATGACTTTGAATACTTAAGAGCTTTGATGATTAAGAAATATGATGGTGGTATCCCTTCGGAGGAAGATAGACAATTGTTGATGAATGTTGTTGTAGCTCAAGAGAAAGACTATAACACTAGAAGCAAAGTTGTTAAGGGAGTTAGGCCTCAAGCCAAACCTAAAACACCCTTTCTCACAAGCATTCCAAAAGAAGCTCCTAGGAGAGAAGAACCTGTCAAAATTTTTGTTATCCCAAACAAAAATTACAATCCTCCTCATGCCCAAGCTGCCAAGAATCCACTACCATCTAATGAATCTTCTTGTCTCCCTTCCAATGTTGTTTTGCCAAAGAGTGTCCCCTATGACATAGCCCAAGTATTGAGCCAAATTAAAGTGAGTGTTCTAATCATTGAGTTGCTTAGAATTCTTGAGCATAAGAAGAGAGCATTTGAGTACTTGGGATTGAAAGAAGAGAAGGTTACTCCAGGAAGAAATGTAAATGTTGTTGAAACTCCACCTTAGATCATTATTGGCCTTGAAACACCAACAATAGTAGATCTTAGAGAGACACCTGAGGTATATTTGGGGACATCTTTGGTTGATTCCCAATTTTATGTTGATCCATTCTTCACAACATTGATCATAAAGGATAAGCTACTTCACAATTGTATGTTTGATGCTTTGGTGCATCATGTAATGTCATGCCTCTAGAAGTCATGAATGAGTTGGACATCAAAGTGACAGTAGCCTATGGAAAGTGTACTGCCATGGAATCAAGAGAAGTGCTAGTTGTTGGTTGTGTGAAAGGTTTGGTAGTGCAGCTTGCATCTTATCCAGGGAGGAATTTAAAATTGGATGTTGTGATTGTTGATTGCCCTGCCAAATGGGGTATGATTTTGTCAAGAAAGTGGGCTGCAAGTGTTGGAGGGAGTGTCCAAATGGATATGTATTTTTCCACCATTCCCATTGAGGGCAGCCTAGTCAAGCTCTATGGAGAAAAGAAAATGTTGCATCTAATTGAGGACCCAAACAATGCTTCCTATGAAGTGTTGTTTGCTGATGTAGATGCTGAGAATTTCATTGGTTTTGCTGATGGAAAAGAAAAAAAGATGGACAAATCAAAGTGCCTTGAGGTGGTAGGTTCTCCTTGGACCTTGCTATTTGATGGAGCTTGCTCCAAATTTGGAAATGGTGTTGGTATAGTTCTACTTTCTCCTAGTTTGGAAGAGTTTTCTTTTTCTTTCAAACTTAATTTTGAATGCACTAACAACATTGCTGAGTATGAGGCATTGTTGTTAGGGTTAATAATTGCATGGAAATATGGAGTAAAAGACATTGTTGCAAAAGGAGATTCAGAGTTGGTTGTCAAACAAATAAGAAAATTGTATGCTACAAAAAATCAGCGTATGAAATAGTACAAGCATGCAGTTTGGGATTTAATTGAAATGTTTGATTCCTTTAACATTGTGTATCATGATAGAGGTCTCAATGCTGCTACTTGACAAGTTGGCAATGTTGGGTTCTAGATTTGGAAATTGCACCATTTCACCTTATTGTGAATACAACATTGAAGTGCTAACCAGGCCAGCTATCCTTGATAATGTGAAACATTGGAAAGTTTTTAATGATGATACTCAAGTGCTAAGGTTCTTACAAAACCAAGGTGAGTTTGCAAATCAGAATATTGATTGGGAGCCAATGGTATGCATGACTGAAGGAAGAGAAACTTTGTTTGAGAAAGACATCATCCAATTGAAAACAAACACCATTCCTAGAGGTCTTGTTGCACTTGAGTCAAATTTTAACAATGTTGATTACATCATAAATAGAAACATGTCTGCCTTAAGGGATGTGGAAGATCATAACTTGGGCACTAATGGTAAACCAAGGAAGATTTGGTTGTGCAGCAATTTAAGTAAAGAGGAAAAACAGTCTTATGCCCAACTCTTGAAAAATATCAAGACTGCCTTGCTTGGTCCTATTCCAAGCTAAAAGCATATAGAGAATACTTGTTTCAACATGAGATCCCTCTTGAGGCCAAGACTAAGCCATTAAAATATAAGTGAAGGCTAATTAATCCACTTCTCTCCATGAAAATGCAAGAGGAGTTAAAGAAGTTGAGAAATGGAGGTTTAATTAAGCCCACTAGATATTCATCTTGGGTTGCAAACCTTGTACCAGTTAGAAAGAAGAATGGAGATATCAGACTTTGTGTAGATTTTAGAAATCTAAACAAAGCATCCATGAAGGAAAACTATCCCTTGCCAAATATGGAAAATATGTTGCATCTTGTGACAGGGTCTGAGTTGCTTTCTACATTGGATGGTTTCTCCGGATACAATCAAGTGGTTGTCAAAGAATCAGAAAGACTTAAGATAACATTCACTACTCCTTGGGGAACATATGTTTTTGTTAGGATGCCCTTTGGTTTGATGAATGTTGGTGCCACTTTTCAAAGAGAAATGGATGTTTCTTTTGTTGGTTACATCAATGAGTTCATTGTAGTTTACCAAGATGATGTGACTTGTGTTTTCAAGGCAGAGAGGTGATCATTTACAACACTTGGAGAAGATGTTGATCAGATGTAGGGAGTATGGAATTTATCTTAATCCAAAGAAGTTTCATTTTGGTGTGCAAAAGGCCAAGCTGCTAGGACATATTGTGTCTAAATATGGTTTTATGATAGACCATGAGAGAGTGGAAGCAATCAAAAGTACCTATCCCAAGAACCAAGAAAGGCATCAAATATTTCTTTGGTTAAATTAATTTTATTAGAAGGTTTGTTTCAAATTTCTTGAGTTGAATCTTCCAGTTACATGCATGCTAAAGAAGGACCAAGTTATCAAATGGGAGGAGGCTGCCATTCAAGCTTTTGAAGGAATTAAGGATGCACTTAAACATGCACCTGTTTTAGCAGCCCCAAACTATATGAGGCCTTTCCAAATATTTTCCTTTGCCTCTGAGTATACCATTGCTTCTGTTTTTCTGCAAAAGGATGAGAATAGGGCTGAGAGGCCTATTTCCTTCTTTAGTAAGGCTTTACAAGCAGTTGAGCTGAAGTATACAATCATGGAGAAACAAGCATTTTCCTTGGTGAAAGCAACAAAAGTTTTCAGCCCTTATATTTTTAGTTCAAAGGTTGTTGTTTATGTTCCCCACACCATGGTAAAAGACATCTTATCAGAGATGGAGATCTCAAGTAAAAGGTGTAGGTGGGTGAACAAGCTGTAAGAGTATGATATGGACATCCAAACCACAAAGTTAGTATGTGGTTTGGGCCTTGCTGAGCTCATGGATGAGAGTAACTTGCAGAATGTGGAAGTGAATTAGCTAGAGGAAGAAAGGGTAGATGTGTGTGTAAAGTTGGTAAGTTTTGAGTGGTACAAAGATATAATCTTTTACCTCAGACACATGTGCTGCCCTAGTCACTTAAGTAAAAATCAGAAAAGATCCCTCAAGCTAGCTTTTTAAAAATATATCATCACAGACCTTGGGTTGGCTTGGAAGAACCCTGAAGGTGTCCTCTTGAAATGCATAACTGAATATGAAGCTCCCAAGATAGTTACTAATTTCCATGGGGGAGTTTGTGGAGAACACTTTTCTAGAAGAATAATAGCACATAAGATTTTGAGAGCTGGTTATTGGTGGCCTACTCTCTTCAAAGATGCAACCTAGATGGTTAGAAAATGTGATATTTTCCAACGTATCTCTAGAAGACCCCAAGCTTCTGGCTCCCTTCCTTTGTAGCCTATATAATTCCTTCCAAGGCTGTCCTTCCACTTGACGTGGAACTTCCTTCACTTTATGTGTCTCTTCACAACATCATTTTGGAATAGGAAATCCATGAGGCATGATTTCATAAACTTGACATCCTAGAAGAACCACATGATCATGTTTATACTTTTAATTAAAAAAATCACAAGATGGCGCAACATAATAAGCTTGTTCATCTATGTACTTTTGATGTGGGTGACCTTGTTCTCAAGCTTGATTATAGCCATGAAAAAGAAGGAAAATACACTCAGAAATAGAGGGGTACTTACCTCATCCAAGATATTATTGTACGTAATAAATATCACCTTCAAACTAATGAAGGCCACATCTTCAAATAACCAAAAACACCCACTTTATCAAATAGTTCTATGCATGATGAATGTCAAGATTTTTGGCACTCAACTGCCATCTCTCATCTTTTATTTTCCATATTCACTACTTAATCAATAATATTTAATAATTTAACTTACTCTATCACCTTGGCCTTTCCTAAGGAATCGTCATGGTCTTGTGCATCCTCGTTTAGGCTCATAGTCTTGCTTGGATTTGTTTTATTCTTATAGAGTCTACATCATGGATTTTTATGATTTTTCAGCATTGCTATTCACCCTTTGGGGTAATCATCCATGATCTATTTATGTGCACCTATGGGTTTTATGGAAATTTCTCTTTGTAGCTTCTACCACAGGTTTTTGCACTTTTTAGTGTTGTTATCCGCTAATTGGATTTGACACTATGAAAATTTATCTCAAATTTACGACATCATGACATCAATCCCATGGGCCCCTAACTAGGAAATTTATGCCTTAATTTACTAATGATACTCTAGTGTTTCCTTCAATTTTTATTCTTTAGGGGTATAACAACATGGTTTGCACCCATACATGGTAGGTCGATTGACATTATCAAGTACACATTGGTGGGTATATTTCATTTCAGCTAGTACCTTCTTAATTTTCAACATTTCTTTTTAGTTTCAGTGTTATGTATCATTCTTTTCATTAATTACCCAATTTTTTACTATTGCAACATGCGATAATCAATGACTAGGAATATGTATACACCTAATTATTTTACACTTTCTATTTTCATACCTATTACAAACATTTTCACTTGTTAGGTTAGAGGTCACTAATACAACTATCTCTAGAATAGATGCCTTAAGGGGATCATTTTGGGACATGGGTATGGTTATTCATGTAACCATTGGGTTAGGGGTGATATATGGAGAGAGAAAAACTTTCAATCCCATTTATATACTTATTTTTCTCTTATCCTGTTATTTTATCCGCCATTCTTCCGAGATATAGCTTGTTTATAATCCCATTTCTTCAACCTTACATTATTGTTACTTTTCATGACACTGCACACTCCCCTTTGAGTTTTCATCACTCGTCGGTGATTTCATTAGTGTAAATTCAAAATCGTGGCTGACACCTTTGCACTCGTGGGTGATGACATCAACAAACGTACCCCAATTCATATTTTCACATAATCAATCATTAGATCGAGATCAACAGTACCGCCATTTGATTTTCTATCTTGTGCCAACTTACACCTTCTCACTTAGCTTCATGACTTCTTGCATCTCGACTCTTTACTTGGAGATTATTATTTCTTGGATTGGTTTTCTTACACTTTTGGGTCATTGATATTGAACTAGGAATCAATCATTCCCTTCTCCACCTCGAAATACGTTCTCTCTTGGTGTATGGTCCTTTGGGAGATAGATGCATCAATGACCTCCCCCAACAGGTAAGTTCTCTAACCCATTTTGTCATTTTTTATAGAGTAGTTTCCTACATTCTCTATTTACTATATGTTAGCTTAGTATTTTATGCACATGATAGGTTAGCATATTGTATTTCAGTTCCTTTCATGTTACATGCTTTACTTCAAGTAACATACATATTTTATGCTTATTTCATTCATAATCTCCCCATATTAATGATACCTCCATAGGGTTACTTCCACTTCTTTGATGTAGGGCCTTGGAAACCTTAGTATTTCCTAGTATAAGGTTTGATTCTCTTAGGATATGAAATCATATCATTTTGTGTGTCTGTAACACCCCTGAATCATTTATTACTTCCTCCTAAGCATACAAGTGTTGATATGTGATTTCTTTTGTAAAAAAAAGGATGTGTTCCTTTGATTGAGAAGTCATGCTTGAATTGCAAATCTTTGACTAAGTCAGAATATGATTAGACTCTTTTATTTATTTCATTTTACATCTGAGTTTAATCTGATCTCGGAACGAATTATAAAGTTATTCATCTATAAGACCTAGCCTTGGATCAGTGGTATTGATCCAAGTGGTGCTTTAAGTTTTTCATGATGAATTAAAAATTATAAACCTTTCACAGGTTGCAAGGTCTGAATTCGTTGAATAAAGCCAATCCCGAGTCTAACTCAGGTTGATCGTGTGAAATGGAATGGTTCCCGATATCGAAGTATATCTGGAAGGTCTTGGTCGTGGACCAGGTAATAATTCTGTTGCATATAATTCTGTAGCCTAATGGCAGTACAGGAGTGAACCCTATTCGAGAATGCATGTTGTAGGTCTTTTTCTGAGTATATGAAATGTTAGACCTAACTGGAATTATTAATGTTAGTAACCTAAAACTAAACTTAACCTAGGGGTTAGATTAGTGTTAATCTAACCTAGACCTAGGCTATGAGCTAATGTTCTAAGTTAGTATCTTTGTGCTAAGTGGTTAGACTAGGTGTTATCCTAAATCCTAACCTAAGTTACTAACCTAACTATTGAGCAAAGAATAAGGGGACCTATGGAAGGGGTGCGAACCATGGGCGGCAGTTTCTATGTTATTAAATGCGTGGATAAGTATGAAAGACAGGTAATATGGTGGAGGTTTTATAACGGCTATCTTGAGCCGACGTGGCAGGTCACCAAAATTGGAAATGGTCTTGGAATTTCATTTGTCTATCGCCAACTATGGCGGTCGGTGGCAGTGGAGTTTGAGCGGGAAACTGGGAATTAATGCAATCAATGCACTCGGGCTTCGAGCTCGGATTTCTTGGGGAAGCATGCAAAATGGAAAGTTGATTGTTTGTTTGGTTTTGCATGCGCTCCGGTTTTCCTTCCGTCTGTTCACTGGTTCTTTGCACCAGTCTTCTTGGTGTTGCATGGCAAGTATGAGCGTAACTAGCTCTTCCCTCTGGCAAGGAAAATACATAAGTCATGGAAATAGTAAATTTCACAGGTGGATCTAACTTGGAAAAGAAGGAGAAGGTTTGAGCTCTTTCGGTGGTCTACTTGAAATTTTAAGCAAATATCCAAGCATGTTAGGCCCTAACCTTTAAAAATCTTGTTTGTCTTTTAAGTGATTTCATTAGAATAACTCTGTTCAAATGATTTATGGGTTTAGATGCTTTTATGGCAGTTACGGGTGATTTTGTTACTGTATCTTCTTGCTGTTTGATTTTCAAATTTAACCCTTGATGGGTGTGTGTGTATTTCGAACTGTTATTCTATTTTATTGCATTTTACATTCCGGCATAAGCCTGTGAAACGTATGCTTGAAGGGTACTTATCCTACTCTGTGAGAACCCGTGCATGATTCCCTTCTTTGGGTTCAAAGCTCGTGATGCTTGTTGATTAATTTTCGTATTCAATGCTTGTTGTTGATACTTGCCATCAATGCTAGTTGTGGTTACTCGTAGAAAGGAATACTGATGGACTTTTGTTTGATTGCTCAGTTTATTGAACTATTTGTAAGCTCTGTCTTGATAAATGTTGGTTGTGGTTATAGATTCTTGTTGGGTTTCATTTGAAATTTAAAGTTATTTGTTAATAAATAACTTGCTGTGTTACTGTATCTCATCGCGACCCTGTTGAGGTTGTTTTTCCTTGCGTTGTGGTTATGGGTTTCAACCCGTTGATTGATGCAGTATGCAGTATGTATATATTTATGTTTGTTGTAATCGAAACGAATGCATGAAGTCGATTGAATGATTCATATATTTGGACCACTGTTGAAGCTAAATATATAATTGAATATTGGTAATTGATGTGCCAGAGACTTGAAGGAATAACATGTATTACGACCTCTGTTATTTTGTAAGAATACCTTCGTGTTGCAAGGATTTTGTGGTACAGATTCTTTGGGTGTATTTTTACGTCTCCATTCTGTGCAATCTTGTGCGAAAAATATTGGTAAGGGTACCGTTGGATTCCTTGTTTTGAAATCAGTATTTAGATTTACTTTTGCCTGATTTTTAAATGTGTACCATTGATTGGCACAGATGGAATCATTTAATTTATTTATCTTGTTACTGTTGTTCGGATTCAGTTGAATCTTGGAGGGTAACCTGTATTTTTGCCTCAAAGTAAACCTGATTTGGTACACTGTTGTTTTTGTCACTGTGGAAGTTCCTTGAGTATGGATAGTTATCATGTGTCCTGACTCTGTTGAAGTGAGACGCGAATATCATACTTTAAACTCTGAATGTGTCCAGATGAGAATAGACATGTAATGTTTACTTTCTGTATATTCCAGTCAGTTTGAGGCTGTGCTTGTTGCGGGAATTCTATGTGATTACCTCGGCATTGTCTTAAGGAAACATCTATTGCTCAATGCTAGGGAGTCTATTGTTGACTGCGAATAATTGAAGCTCTTTGATTTCGACCTTGGGTCCGAAAGCCTTGTAGTGTTTATTATGAACTAGAAGGGGACTGTAGGTTAATGTATGGGATTGTAGTCGTGTTTACGTATTCTTGTATGCATGACTATCCTACCTTGAGCTTGACTGAAATATGAGCCGTTGACTGCACCTCGACGGGCGATGTGGTGAATATCTTCTTGTTGGTCACAGCTTTCATGTGACTCTTCTTGTGACTCGTCTGACTTTTTCGTATGCATGTAAGGTGAATGTTTTCCATTTAAGGAAATGGTACAGTCATGAACTTGTTGAAGGGAAATTTGTATGACTTGTTTTCTTTCTCTTCTGTTATGAAAATATATGTTGATATTTTTATCTAACCGTTGGAACTGTTTTGATCCTATTTATGGAATCATGATTTGTAATGATATTCCTTTTACTGTTGAAGGAAATGATCTGTCTGAAGTTTGTTGTTTTTGGAATTCAGATGGATAAATGATTTGGATACTTTCGTTCTTCTTGATTTCTAATATTGTGATGAAATATTTGGGAAGTATTTAGGACTATTCTGTAACGATAATAGAGTTACATGTTTGTAGTCATTTTTGTATTACATCAGCATAGTCTGAAATATGTATACTTGTTTGGTGAATTGATCTCATTTAAATAGGTTGTTTAATGAAAACAGTTGGTGGATTGCAATTGTTTTAAGAGTTAGTGCTTATCATGCTCAGTTCATCGAACTGACCCATGTTGACTATTTTTGCAGATGGTTGCCGTGAGTGGTAAAAGCATGCAGATCTGATAGGATGATCAAATTGTTTAGATTTGATTTTAAGTAGAATTTCAGTTTGAATTTCTTTAAATGTACTATAAGAGGAAGGATGTTCTTCTTCCGTTGAGTATTGTATCAAGTATGCTGAATGCATAAAATGTATTTGTTTAGTTCTGAAAGGACTGGAAATTGATATTGTTACTTATGTGTCTGTATTCTTATCTTGATAGTTTGACCTTCTTTGGTTCAAATGATCTAAAGAGCATTGTTATTATTATATAATTTGGAGACTTTTGTGATTATCAATGTAAGCTTTGCAAGAATATAAGACTGAATTCTTATGATTGTTTAGCAGTTCCGGTATGTTCTATCAGAAGCTAAATTGAAATTTAGGTAACTATCTTTTTGGAAGATAGGGTTAAAATATACCTAAGCAGAACGCTAAACAAACTGAATTAAATCATTAATCCCTAGTCCTGATTATGACAGGACAACATTTAATTGGATTCTGAATCATTTATATTTGATACTAATAAGTATGATATAAATTCAGTTATGAGAACTGATATAAACCTAATGGGGTTCAGATGGCAATCTCATGTGAAGTTTATGAGATATTGTCCAATTCCGTTGTTTTAGAATTATGTATATTCTATGAACTCCGTGATGAGACCTTGGTCTTAATAACTCCTCTGTGTAATGGGTTTTATTGCGAAAGGTCATTCTATGAAGAAGAATCCAAGGATCGGGAAAGGCTAACCTTTGGGGAACGTCTTTTAATTTAATTTAACTCTATGTGCGTAACGCTTATTAATAAGTAGATCTTTTCGAGGCAGATTTAAAGGTTGACAGCATAAGACAACTGCAGGGTTGTACCTTCAAGAAGATTAGGATCTTCTCAAAGATACCACAATGCAGGTGACTTATGACGACATCCTTTGCATTGATCGTTAAGATTTACACTTTTAACTCGTACAAGTTACTTTGGGACCGATTAGGTATGTGGTCGCATTATACGGCTGCCTAGGAGACTCAAGGTATCTTGACACACTGGTTTAATTAGGATTGACCCAGTATGTCATCTTATCCCTAGTCCTCGGGAGCATCCATATAACATGGTCACCTTACTAATCCGTTCCCGAGTGATTAACTTGGGATAATAGGGACTGACAGAAGTCGGTATAAGACATTCTACATAACATAGGAATGGGGTGAAGGACGTATTCTAGATTGACGAGTATGCCGTTAAGGAATACGAGACATAAGCAGTATGTTTCAAATCTTTGGCCAAAGTATAGCAAGTCTGATTGTGTTGTCTGATTCACTTGGTCTAAGGGATGAGATGCCGATGAATAATGGTAACAGTTATTCAGTTAGGTTCCTTGGACAGAGCATTCTGAATCCCAGAATAGGGAAGAGAACCACAAGAGTGATGTGTTAAATAATAACGCCAACTCTTATTACTCATGAATAGATCGGTAGATTACCGAGTCATGGAATGAATAGATCGGAGGTACTCCGAGTCATTACAGCTGCATATGGTTATCTGTTATATGAATGGTTATTTGATTTGTGAGTTCTAAATTATGTATTTAGAACCAGAAGCATTTATCAAAAAAAAAAAAATTGACTTGTTCTATTGTCTAAAATGAGGATGTTACATCTTGGTATCAAAGCTGAAGGTTGCAGCTCTTGGACCTATTGTGTCCATAATATGATAAAAACCTGAATTTTCTTGTATGAAAAATGGTTAGAACAAGGGGAACGTTGCGAATAATGCTCCACCTAAAGGAGGGGTGGCAACAACCTGAAACTTGATGAGATCCTTGTTTCCTGTTGGACACAAGAGATCATTTAGCAGTTTGAGCAAAGAAAGTATGGGGAATGAGGAGGTTGAAGAAGCTGGAAATGACAATCAGCCACCACTCCGAGGACAACCCCAATATGGGTGTTAATGTTAATGTTGTAAATGCACTGTCCAACCGTAAAAACAAAAAGGCCGATTAGCGTGCAGAACTCACTAATGATATAAAAAGGATAAGCCCACCTAAGTATGATGGCACCACATTAGGAGATGGAGCTGAGAACTGGCTTAGCGAAATGGAGAAGTACTTTGTAATAAGGAACTTCTCAGAGGAAACCAAAGCTATTTGGGGAGCCTATCAGCTTTCCCACGAAGCATCTTCGTGGTGGGATAGCCGTAAAGCTGAACTAAACATTGATGAGACCAATATTACTTGGGATCAATTTAAAGGCTATTTTAGGCAACGTTGGTTGCCACAACTTTTCTATGATCGTAAAATGACGGAATTTCAGAACTTAGCTTAAGGGAAGCTAACGGTAATCGACTCGGAGCGGTTTACAAAACTCCTCAAGTATGTACCGCAAAGATCAAACCGACGAGAAGTTCGAATACGGAAATTCATCATGGGATTGAATCCGTGATAGGGGAGAGATCGATGTTCACGATCGACCACCACTATGGAAGGAGTTGTTGAAAAGGCCATAAGGAAAGAACAGAAATTACAGTGCTATTTCTGCTCATAAAGAGGAAGTGCGGAAGAAGATTGCAAATCCTTCTTCAACCTCTCTTGCACCCAGAAAAGGACCATGGAAAAAGTTCGGAAACAAGAATAAGTTTTCAGGAGATAACAGTAAGAAAGCAGCAGTAAATAAGCCTGCTGGAAATGTAAGGGATAATTTTGCTAAAAATTATAACAATGGGCAGAAGCCCTATGGAGGACAACGTGACAATTACAAGGCTGGAAGCAATTCTGAGCCTAAAAAGGGACCTGTAGGAGGCTGCTACAATTGTGGCAAAGATCACTATGCTAATCAATGCCCTTTGAAGAAGGATGATCATAATCAACAGCATAAGATACATGCTACAGTAGCAGACAAGCAAGTTGAAAAGCAAGTAACACCTATAGAAGTTCCGGGTAAGTTATTTGGCATACCGCACTATTCTTTTTGATACAGAGCTACTTAATGTTTTATTTCTAATAAAATTGCTTCTAAACTTAAAATAAATACTGGGAAAATGGATAAATCTTGGACTGTTCAGTATGGTAATAACTCTGTTCATACAGTGAGTATGTGTCTTTTTGGGGCAGTCCTTGACTTACCTAACTTTTCCATGGAAGTTGACCTCTATGTTACACCTTTAGGATCGTATGACATTATCATTGGTGTCAATTGGTTAGCTGACCATAAAGAAAAGGTAGATTGCTATGAAAAGAACATAAAGTGTTTAGATGATCAGCTGGAAACCGCAGAGATTCAAGGTGTGAAATGAGAAATTTCAGTTAGAAAACTGTCAGCTATGCAGCTTAAAAAGGCTAAGAATAAAGGATGTACTCTTTATGCAGTAAAGATATCTGAATCTTCAGAAGAAGATGGTGATTATATGAAGCAAATTCCTCTGATACAAAGTTTCAGGGATGTTTTTCCTGAAGAATTACCAGGGTTACCACCCAAGAGAGAATTTGACTTCACCATCGAAATCAAACCGGAACTGAACCTATTTCCAAAGCGCCTTATAGGATGACTACTACAGAGTTAGTCGAGCTTAAGGCACAGTTGCAAGAACTTTTGACAAAAGGTTTGATTAGACCAAGTGTTTCACCTTGGGGTGCGCCTGTGATATTTGTGAAAAAGAAGGATGGAACACTTAGGCTGTGTATTGATTATCGGATGTTGAACAAAGCAACAATCAAGAACCGATATCCACTTCCAAGGATCGATGATCTATTTGATCAGATGCGTGAGCAAAGGGTTTATTCTAAGATAGACCTTCGATCTGGTTATCATCAGTTAAGGATTAAAGAAGAAGACATTCATAAAACAACTTTCCGAACAAGGTACGGACATTATGAATTCACGGTTCTACCCTTTGGATTAACTAATGCACCCGCAGCCTTTATGAACTTAATGAATAATATTTTTCAAGAATATCTGGACAAGTTTGTACTTGTATTCTTGGACGATATTCTCATTTATTCTAAAAGCGTTGAGGAGCACAATGAGCATTTGAGGATAATTTTGGGAATTTTGAGAAAAAGAAAGTTGTATGGTAAGTTATCCAAATGTTCTTTCTTTGATTCAGAAGTTCACTATTTGGGTCATGTCATAAGTAAAGAAGGAATTGCTGTAGATCCTTCAAAAATAGTGGCAATAACTGAGTGGCCTGTGCCAAAGAATGTGCATGAAGTAAGAAGCTTCATGGGTCTTGCAGGTTACTATAGAAAATTTGTAAAGGATTTTTCTAAGGTAGCTTCACCAATAACTTCATCAGTAGAAGAAGGATAAGAAATTCATATGGAATGACAAGTGCGAAGCGGCTTTCAAAATTTTGAAAGACCAGCTTGACTTCTGCACCTATATTAGTTGTACTGCACCTAATGGGAATTTTATCATTGTAACGGATGCTTCCGGGAAGGCCTTGGAGGTGTTTTGCTACAAAATGATCAATTCATTGAATATGAAAGTAGAAAACTCAAGTTACATGAGATGAACTATGCCCCTCATGATTTGGAGCTTGCTGCCATTGTTCATGCACTTCAAGTCCGGAGACACCGCTACTTGGGAAACCTTTTGAGTTGAAAACCGATCACTTAGGGCTGAAATATATTTTTACTCACCTTTAATCAATGCCGAGAGAAGGTGGTTAGAATTTTTATCACAATATGATTTTGATATTAGCTATATCAAAGCGAAGGAGAATAGAGTAGCTGATGCTCTAAGTCATAGGAGGCACATTTATGCTCTTATAACATTAAGAACTCAGTTCAAGGAGGAGGTAAAGAGTGCCTCAGAATCTGATAATTACTTTCTGCAGGTAAAGGCATTGGGCACGCAGAACCTAATGATGAAAGGTATAAAGGTTTTCATTTTGATAATGAAGGAATCTTGCATTATGAAAACAGGGTATATGTACCTATGTTGAACGACTTGAGGAAGAAGTTGTTAGTGGAATTTCATAATTCACCTTTCTCTGGACACCCGGGTATCACAAAGATGCTTGCTGATCTGAAACAGCAATACTTTTGGAAAGGTATGAAAAAGGATGTCATAAATTTTGTGACCCATTGTTTGGAGTGTCAGCGGGTTAAGGCAGAACATATGCACCCTGCTGGACTGTTATATCCTCATAGCATACCGCAGTACAAATGGCAAGTAATAACCATGGATTTTGTACAAGGATTACCCATGTCTAGGAATAAACATGATGTTATCCTGGTAGTTGTAGATAAACTGACTAAGGTAGCTCATTTCATCGCTGGAAATCTAAAGGATGATTCACCAGTGCTGGCCAAAAGATTCGTACATGAAATTTTCAGATTGCATGGTGTACCAGAATTGATTATATCTGACAGGGATCCAAGAATGACGTCAAGGTTTTGGCAAACACTTAATACAGCTCTTGGAACAAAACTAAACTTCAGTTCTGCATATCATCCGAAACGGATGGACAAACCGAAAGGGTAAATCAAGTGTTGAGGACATGTTGCGAATGTATTGCATGGATCAACAAAGATAAATGGGAAGAGTATCTTCCATTAGTTGAGTTCGCATACAACAACACTTATCACTCATCTCTTAAAATGGCACCATTTGAAGCACTTTATGGAAGAAAGTGCGTAACTCCTGTTACGTTAGGGGATAGTGTTGAAGATAGAGTGGTA
Organism: Taxus wallichiana var. yunnanensis; assembly: GCA_018340775.1. NCBI lineage: Eukaryota > Viridiplantae > Streptophyta > Pinopsida > Cupressales > Taxaceae > Taxus > Taxus wallichiana. The sequence continues at coordinate 795,845,159 of CM031237.1, read as the reverse complement.
ATTGGACCAGAGATTCTCACGAAATGGAACACCCGATTAAGTTGATTCGTGAAAGATTAAAGGAAGCAAATGGATAGGCGTAAGAGCTATGCTTTTGACCTTAAGCGGGTTGATAGAAGGTTTGAGCTTGGTGAGAAGGTTTTTCTACGTGTTAAACCCGAAAGAGTTCTATAACTTTTGGCAAGGCTGCGCAAGTTGTCACCTCGATTCATGGGACCTTTTGAAATTGTCGAAATAATCAATCCTATAGCTTATCGCTTAGCATTACCACCGCTTTATCTCGCATGCATGATGTTTTCCATATTTCTTTGCTTAAGAAATACGTTTCAGATCTCTCACATGTTTTAAATTGGAATTCCTTGCAAGTCCAAGACCCGTGAATAATCGTGGTTAAACCCACACGAGTGCTGAAACTCGCCAATTGCATTTAAGAAATCGTGAAATACAAAGAATGTAAGGTCCAAAGTGGGACCAGCTTAACGAAGAAAGTGCAACTTGGGAAAATGGAAGAGATGAAAATTGCTTTTCCTTCTCTTTTTCAATAGAATGAAATCATTGACAAAACATTCTTTTATGAAATTGTTTTTTTTTTGTATTTATGAAAGCCGATGGAGGAAAATATTATTCACTTCAATAAAATGTGTTGTGACATTGATTTCTTGAACTATTTAAGTTGGAAAATAGTCGCATTGTTTTGTGAACTAATAAATTGGTCGACCAAGGTTAATTGAATATGTAATCATCGATGATGAATCTTTTAGAGGGAAGCATGTAACACCCTAAACCGTTGTTACTTCCTCCTAAGCATACAAGTGTTGATATGTGATTTCTTTTGTAAAAAAAAGGATGTGTTCCTTTGATTAAGAAGTCATGCTTGATATGTACTGTATATTCTTTGCAGATCGATCTTTGACTCGAGTTAGAATATGATTAGACTCTTTTATTTATTTCATTTTACATCCGAGTTTAATCGATCTCGAACGAATTATAAAGTTATTCATCTATAAGACGTAGCCTTGGATCAAAGTGGTATTGATCCAAGTGGTGCTTTAAGTTTTTCATGATGAATTAAAATTATAAACCTTTCACAGTTGTCAGGACCGAATTCGTTGAATAAAGCCAATCCCAGAGTCTAACTCAGGTTGATCGTGTGAAATGGAATGGTTCCCGATATCGAAGTATATCTGGAAGGTCTTGGTCGTGGACTAGGTAATAATTCTATTGCATATAATTCTGTAGCCTAATGGTAGTACAGGAGTGAACCCTGTTCGAGAATGCATCTGTAGGTATTTTTCTGAGTATATGAAATGTTAGACCTAACTGGAATTATTAATGTTAGTAACCTAAAACTAAACTTAACCTAGGGGTTAGATTAGTGTTAATCTAACCTAGACCTAGGCTATGAGCTAATGTTCTAAGTTAGTATCTTTGTGCTAAGTGGTTAGACTAGGTGTTATCCTAAATCCTAACCTAAGTTACTAACCTAACTATTGAGCAAAGAATAAGGGGACCTATGGAAGGGGTGCGAACCATGGGCGGCAGTTTCTATGTTATTAAATGTGTGGATAAGTATGAAAGACAGGTAATATGGTGGAGGTTTTATAACGGCTATCTTGAGCCGACGTGGCAGGTCGCCAAAATTGGAAATGGTCTTGGAATTTCATTTGTCTATCGCCAACTATGGCGGTCGGTGGCAGTGGAGTTTGAGCGGGAAACTGGGAATTAATGAAATCAATGCACTCGGGCTTCGAGCTCGATTTCTTAGGGAAACATGCAAAATGGAAAGTTGATTGTTTGTTTGGTTTTGCATGCGCTCCGGTTTTCCTCCGTCTATTCACTGGTTCTTCGCATCAGTCTTCTTGGTGTTGCATGGCAAGTATGAGCGTAACTAGCTCTTTCCTCTGGCAAGGAAAATAAATAAGTCATGGAAATAGTAAATTTATGTTGGTGGATCTAACTTGGAAAAGAAGGAGAAGGTTTGAGCTCTTTCGGGGTCTCGTTTAAATTTTAAGCAAATATCAAGGCATTTTAGGCCCTAACCTTTAAAAATCTTGTTGTCTTTCAAGTGATTTCATTAGAACAACTCTGTTCAAATGATTTATGGGTTTAGATGATTTTATTGTAGTTACGGGTGATTTTGTTATCAGATCTTCTTCATTGCTCGATTTTCAAATTTAACCCTTGATGGGTGTGTGTGTATTTCGAATCATTATTCCGCTTTTATTGCGTTTACATTCCGGCGTAAGCCCTTGAAACGTATGCTTGAAGGGTACTTATCCTACTGCGGAGAACCCGTGCATGATTCCTTGCACGGGTTCAAAGCTATTGTGATGTTTGTTGATTGATTTTCTTAGTCAATGCTTGTTGTTGATACTTGTCGTCAATGCTAGTTGTGGTTACTCGTAGAAAGGAATACCGATGGACTTTTGTTTGATTGCTTAGTTTATTGAACTATTTGTAAGCTCTGTCTTGATAAATGTTGGTTGTGGTTATAGATTCTTGTTGGGTTTCGTTTCAAATTTAAAGTTATTTGTTAATAAATAACTTGTCACGTGTTATCGTATCTCATCGCGACCACAGCTGAGGTTGTTTTTCCTCGTTGTGGTTATGGGTTTCAACCCGTTGACATGATGCGATATGTATATATTTATGTTTGTTGTAATCGAAACGACTGTGAAGTCGATTGAATGATTCATATATTTGGACCACTTTTGAAGCTAAATATATAATTGAATATTGGTAATTGATGTGCCGTAGACTCAAGGAATAACATGTATTACGACCTCTCGTTATTTTGTAAGAATACCTTCGTGTTGCAAGGATTTTGTGGTACAGATTCTTTGGGTGTATTTTTACGCTTACATTCTCAGGCAAACTTGTGCGAAAAAATTGATAAGGGTTCAATGATTCCTTGTTTTGAAATCAGTATTTAGATTTACTTTTGCCTGATTTTTAAATGTGTACCATTGATTGGCACAGATGGAATCATTTAATTTATTTATCTTGTTACTGTTGTTCGGATTCAGTTGAATCTTGGAGGGTAACCTGTATTTTTGCCTCAAAGTAAACCTGATTTGGTACACTGTTGTTTTTGTCACTGTGGAAGTTCCTTGAGTATGGATAGTTATCATGTGTCCTGACTCTGTTGAAGTGAGACGCGAATATCATACTTTAAACTCTGAATGCGTCCAGATGAGAATAGACATGTAATGTTTACTTTCTCGTATATTCCAAATGGCTTTGAGGTCAGTCAAGTCTTGTTGCGGGAATTCTGTGTGATTACCTCGGCATTGTCTTAAGGAAACATCTATTGCTCAATGCTAGGGAGTCTATTGTTGATTGCGAATAATTGAAGCTCTTTGATTTCGACCTTGGGTCCGAAAGCCTCAGAGTGTTTATTATGAACTAGAAGGGGACCGTAGGTTAATGTATGGGATTGTAGTCGTGTTTACGTATTCTGTTGCATGACTATCCTACCTTGAGCTTGACCGAAATATGAGCCGTTGTTGACCACACTCGACGGCGATGTGGGGAATATCTTCTTGTTGGTTATTTCATGTGGCGGGTCATGTGGAGTCTTTTTGGTAGATAATCATCACTCATTGGTGTGATAGCTACTATACAGAAGTTTTGTTATATTTGATGTTAACAAAACAGTGATTCTTCTTGTGACTCGTCTGACTTTTTCGTATGCATGTAAGGTGAATGTTTTCCATTTAAGGAAATGGTACAATCATGAACTTGTTGAAGGGAAATTTGTATGACTTGTTTTCTTTCTCTTCTGTTATGAAAATATATGTTGATATTTTTATCTAACCGTTGGAACTGTTTTGATCCTATTTATGGAATCATGATTTGTAATGATATTCCTTTTACTGTTGAAAGAAATGATCTGTCTGAAGTTGTTTTTTTGGAATTCAGATGGATAAATGATTTGGATACTTTCGTTCTTCTTGATTTCTAATATTGTGATGAAATATTTGGGAAGTATTTAGGACTATTCTCAGAACGATAATAGAGTTACATGTTTATAGTCATTTTTGTATTACATCGCATAGTCTAAAATATGTATACTTGTTTGGTGAATTGATCTCATTTAAACAGTTGTTTAATGAAAACATTTGGTGGATTGCAATTGTTTTAAGAGTTAGTGTTTATCATGCCAGTTCATCGAACCGACCCATGTTGACTATTTTTGCGCAGATGGTTGCCGAGTGGTAAAAGCATGCAGATCTCGATAGATGATCAAATTGTTTAGATTTGATTTTAAGTAGAATTTCAGTTTGAATTTCTTTAAATGTACTATAAGAGGAAGGATGTTCTTCTTCCGTTGAGTATTGTATCAAGTATGCTGAATGCATAAAATGTATTTGTTTAGTTCTCAAAGGACTGAAATTGATATTGTTACTTATGTGTCTCGTATTCTTATCTTGATAGTTTGACCTTCTTCGGTTCAAATGATCTAAAGAGCATTGTTATTATTATATAATTTGGAGACTTTTGTGATTATCAATATAAGCTTTGCAGAATATAAGACTCAATTCTTATGATTGTTTAGCAGCTCCGTGTATGTTCTAAATGTAAGCTAAATTGAAATTTAGGTAACTATCTTTTTGGAAGATAGGGTTAAAATATACCTAAGCGTAACACTAAACAAACTGAATTAAATCATTAATCCCTAGTTCGATTATGACAGACAATATTTAATTGGATTCTCAATCATTTATATTTGATACTAATAAGTATGATATAAATTCAGTTATGAGAACTGATATAAACCTAATGGGGTTCAGATGGCAATCTCATGTGAAGTTTATGAGATATTGTCCAATTCCGTTGTTTTAGAATTATGTATATTCTATGAACTCCGTGTAAAGGGTCCTAATAACTCCTCTCGTAAAGGGTTTTATTGCGAAAGGTCATTCTATGAAGAAGAATCCAAGGATCGGGAAAGGCTAACCTTTGGGGAACGTCTTTTAATTTAATTTAACTCTATGTGCGTAACGCTTATTAATAAGTAGATCTTTTCGAGGCAGATTTAAAGGTTGACGGCATAAGACAACTGCAGGGTTGTACCTTCAAGAAGATTAGGATCTTCTCGAAGATACCACAATGCAGGTGACTTATGACGACATCCTTTGCATTGATCGTTAAGATTTACACTTTTAACTCGTACAAGTTACTTTGGGACCGATTAGGTATGTGGTCGCATTATATGGCTGCCTAGGAGACTCGGGGTATCTTGACACACTGGTTTAATTAGGATTGACCCAGTATGTCATCTTATCCCTAGTCCTCGGGAGCATCCATATAACGTGGTCACCTTACTAATCCGTTCCCGAGTGATTAACTTGGGATAATAGGGACTGACAGAAGTCGGTATAAGACATTCTACATAACATAGGAATGGGGTGAAGGACGTATTCCAGATTGACGAGTATGCCGTTAAGGAATACGAGACATAAGCAGTATGTTTCAAATCTTTGGCCAAAGTATCGCAAGCTGTTGATTGCGTTGTCCCGAGTCACCCGGTCTAAGGGATGAGATGCCGATGAATAATGGTAACAGCTTATTCGGGCTTAGGTTCCTCGACAGAGCATTCTCAATCCCAGAATAGGAAAGAGAACCGCAAGAGTGATGTGTTAAATAATAACGCCAACTCTTATTACTCATGAATAGATCGGTAGATTACCGAGTCATGGAATGAATAGATCGGAGGTACTCGAGTCATTTCAGCTGCATATGGTTATCTGTTATATGAATGGTTATTCGATTTGTGAGTTCTAAATTATGTATTTAGAACCAGGAAGCATTTATCAAAAAAAAAAAATTTTGACTTGTTCTATTGTCTAAAATGAGGATGTTACGATTGTCCCCTTTAATTCTATCTATTGTGTGTTGGTATTGGTGTGTCCCTCACTTGTTTCCTTGATACCCTAGTTAAACAAATGATAAGAGTGAAAGATGTATAAAAAAATTATTGCCCACCATACATCCTTGGTGAACTCAACGTGAATGATGTATGGTGGGAAAAAATGTGTCTAGAGACTGTGTAATTTTATCATCTATTAAACTATGGTATTGAGTAAATGAGTGAAGGACACACCAAGAATAAAACACAAATGGATATAATTAAAGGGGGTACAAGGACCACTATGATCACATACCCCAAGGGAAGTAACCCTTAGACTAGGAAAACCAATGGTTTCTAAGACCCTAGGTTGAAGAAGAGGAAGGAACCCTATGGAGGTATCAACACTATGGGGGATTATGAATTAATTAATCATGCAAATTATATTCTAACTAAAGTAAAGCATGTAGCAAAAAAGGAACCAAAATTCATTATTATAACCTAACATGTCCATAAAATACTAAGCTAACATATAGTAAATAATGAATGTAGGAAACTACTCTATACAAAATGACAAAGTGGGTTAGATTACTTGGCTATTGGGGGATAGTCACTAATGTATCTATCTTTTAAAGGACCATACGCTAATAGAGAACAATTTTCAGGTGGATAAGGGGAACGATGTAGTCCTAGCTCAATATAAATGACCCAAAAGTGCAAGTAAACAAATCGAAGAAGGAATAATCTCCGATACAAGAGTCAAGATGTAATAAGTTGAGTGAGCAGTGAAATATGACATAAGAGAGAAATGACAATGGTGAGTTCTTGTTGATCTGATTTGATGATTATGATGTGATAATTTGAGTTGGGGTCTTTATACCGATGCCATCGCCGCAAGCGGAGGCATTGGCCAAGATTTTGAATTTACACTGATGTAATCACCTACATGAAATGGCTTCAGACTAGGATGAAAATTTAAAGGGGAGTGTGTAAAGTGTCATGAAAAAGGAATAATGCAAAGAAAAAGAAATGATTTTGTAAGAAAGCTATATTTCTCAAGAACAAAGGATAACATAAGAGGACAAGAGAAAATAAATACATAAATGGGACTGAAAGTTGTTCTCTCTCCATGTATTTTCCATAATCCAATGGTTATGTGAATAACCATACCCTATCCTGCATGAGCCCGTTAAGGAACCCACTCCTGAAATAGATGCATTAGTGACCTATAAAATGGAAATATAAATTCTTAGTAATAGGTGTGAAAATATAAATCATTAAAAATTAGGTATATATAATAGTGAGGGGTATTATGCGATCGAAAATAATTTGAAAAGAGTCAAGAACCCCATTAGAATTTAAATTCATCAAAAGTATGTCATCATGATCAAGTGAAATGAGAAACTCATTGGGGAAGATGAGAAACATCATGTCTTGAATCCATCATCATCTCCCCAAGAAGCAAATCAAAGTGAGCTAGTTGATCCATCTAAGTATTAAAGCCATCATGTGAAAAGAATCAATAATTCATCCTTTTTCATGGGAGCATATGAAAACTAAGTTACACAAGATCTAACATATATTATCTCATTCAATAAGTGATTTGGGATCAATAAAGGCAAATAAGTGATCTTCATGCTGGGAACCTTGTATGGAATGATGAGAAATAATCCTCTTTTCTACTTCATTCACAATAGTGTTTTGAAACAATTGCTAAAATATTTGTTCATGTGGAAACTCATGTAAGGAAAAAACATTTCAATTGAACCTCATTTCATTATAACCAAGGGCCACTGAACATGAGCCTTGAAAAAGGAAGATAATGAAATGAGGGCACACAAAGGTTCCATATTTCAGGAGGGTTCATAAGAAGGTAAGGTTCATCGTATATCCTTTAGAGCCTCTTTCTCAAGAAAGAGTGATCCATCACATCCTTTTTATCTTCGGGGAATCCAAATATGTCTACCCCAAATGACAAAAATTTCCCATAATGAACAAGACATGATCCCACATCAAGCTCTTGAAAGTTCTCCTATGACCAACATCATGTCCAATCCTAAAGGGCCATTCCTATGGATTCAAGAGTTGTTTGAAAGTTAACCAAGAACAATAAAACAAGCTACAATTCCCAAACTTTGAGCTATAAAAAAATATTGTGATCCAAGTGGAGGAAGAAGGTGCAACATGCTTCTTATATCTTTAGTGGAACTTTTAGTGATCAATATGTAGAAATTTCCCAACCTAAGAACGTAAATCCCATTAAGGAAATGAATCCATCAAAATATGAGATAACGAAAATTCCATTTGGGACCATCAACACATGAGGGCGACTCTCATTTTTTCAAGGAATCTTCTACACACCTCCTTACTTGAAATGAAGAGTACAAATGATTAATTGAGAAATTGGATGAGCATGTGAAAACTCTTAGTACCTACATTTAACCTTTCATGGAGCTAAATTCAATACCTCCACTCCATGTGGAAGGTGTTTCTCCAATCAAGGGTTTTGACCCTAAGGTGATCAAGAAGGCGCAAGGGAATATGATGCAAGGGAAGGCTAATGATATATGGCTTGAGAATATCATTGAGAAAGGAAATATATTTATCCTAAATGTCCTCTCTTTGCTAAGATATATTCTTTCCACTTTTATGGAAATGAAGAAAGGAAGGAAAAATATTGAAAATGAGAGGATCCACTTAGACGAGGTGTTACCACTAGTGTTCTAGATGAATTTTATCAAACCTCACACCCTTGTGAGTAAAAACATGTTCACATCAACTACTAACAATATGTCCCCAATGTGGGTCTACATCATGAAGTCCAAATATGGTATGATAAAAGATGTAATCTACAAACTTGACTTTAATGAGGTCTCAGAATCGTATTCAAGAACTTGGATTCCCTCCACTCATCAAGAATTCATAATCATAAGAACTCGTTGTTTCCTTCTAGGAGTTGGTCAAGAAAGAGGAAGGTGGTCCCATTTCCTACAATGAAGATACCTTAGAGTCCATTTCCAGCTTCAAAAACTCTATTTTTGACATTGAAAGAGATCACAAAAGATGGCTCAGATTAGCACAATAATATCAATGATGTTTTCCAAACATGGATAAAAGTGTTGAGTTGCATTTGCTTTCTAGAAGAAGATAAGGTGACACATGCGACATCGTGGCTTAGTAATTAATTCAAAGGAAAAAATATTACTATGGGATTTCTCCCTTAAGGACCATAATTGGAAATTTATCCATCATACAAAGTTTCATCTTCATCATATTGGTCAACCCCCATCTCTCTCTCTCTCTCTCTTCCTTCTTCTCTCTCCATGTTATAATTTATGATTAAGAATGTATTTTTCACTATTTTTTCCTATTAACATAAGTGACTCTCGGTTAAACATTGTAAGAGTCCTTTTTCATCAATAAGAAAAATGCTCACTTTTTAGGAATATGAAAAGTGACAAGTGATGGGGATATATGAAAGGTCATGTGGGGGTAGATGAAGAGATAATTTGTAATTGTATAAATTCAAATGGATTTTCCATTCCAAGGGGTTTTCAATTTTTGATTGAATGTATGTTGTTGATATTACCACTTATACACTAAGAAATAAAATATGCAAATATTATATTTCTTGTCTTATGTTCATCTACTCTCTCTTTCTAATTTTTCGTATAGGATAATCTTGTAAAAACAAGAAAGGTGTCTCTGCCTTTGATAAATGAGTCAATGGAATTATGCATCTATGATTTTTATTATTATCATTTTTAATATTACCACTTCTACATCAAGAAATAAATCCTACAATTATTATATTTCTTATCTTATCTTCCTCTAGTCTCTCTTTCCAATTTTTCATACATGATAATCTTGTAAAACCAAGAAAGGTGTCTCTACCTTTGATAAATGATTAAATGGAATTCTACATCTATGATTTGTTAGTATTATCATTGTTTGCATTTTTTTGTTATCAGTAATCGAATGTGGACCTAATCTAGTTATTGTATGTGAACTCTGTTAGTGCCTACTCATGATAATAACCCTCTATCTCCTTATTTCCGCAACTCCCCTTAACCTCACTTCACTATAAATTCCATCCATATACCTTATACAAGGATTTTCCATAGGTCTAGTGGAGTGTACTTGTGTGATCCCTAGCCTATTGGTCACCTCACAACTTTAGGTTAGTTTACATTCAATAATGGGAGCTTCCCCATACACAAGAAGGAGAGGCTTAGCCCCATGACCATTGGTGAAAACTCAATAATTTTCAATAGGGAAAATTATTTTGTGAACAATTTTTAGTGACTCTCTTGGGAATATATTCCCTTTTCACGCCCATAAAAGATATCCGAGAATACAAAAAATATGATTTTCACGATATATAAAAATTAAAAAATGAAAAATACCAAAAATAGTATTTGAATGTTTAAGAAGGCTTGTTGTAATCCTATTAATTTTTCAGTTTCGTTCCTTTCTAAGTGCTTCGAGATAAAATGGTAGAAATAAGGTACACATGAGATGATCATGAAAGCAGAATTATTAATCTCGCATTCAAGGAGAAACAAATAGATGATTTCAGACTTCTCATTGTACAAGTAAGAAGATAAGTTTTGAAAATATTCTTGAAGATCATACTAAATAACCAACTACGGAACCACTAATCCTCAATCCACTTGAAGAAGAGGAAGGGGAAGAAATGGCAACACCTATGCCATGGGGACAAGATACTGTCTCTGTTGGAATTATATCTACCACTTCATGAACTTACAAAAGGATCAAGAAATTTTTTTCCTAAATTCAATGGAGATGGAAAGTAATGACCCGATGACCATATTACAACTTTCATCTTAGCCTATGACATTCTTGGAGTGTAACACACGTAGATTTACCATGTGCTTATTCATGGAAACATTATGAGATGTCGTTGCAAATTAGTTTTACTACTTTCCATCATGCTCAATTACTAATTAACAAGGTATGAAAATTAATTTTGAAGCAAGATGCAAGACTGAAAAATATGCACATGCAATCCTTTCTCAACTAACTCGGATGTAGAAAGAACCAAAATATTCTATGAGAGATTTTGTGGCCAAATTCAATAATTTCATCAACAAGATCCCCGATGATTCTCATCATACCGTGGATAATCATAAAAATTTATTATTAAACTCATAGCTTCCTGAAGTCATTTTCATACCTCAAGAAATTTCCATTGGAGTGGAAGATGACTTGATCATGTCAGGGAAGATCAAGAATCCTTTAATGAAGGATAAATCCTAGAGTTCCAAAGATGAAATAGATGATCCATTTTTTTGTAATTTGGCCAATGATTTTATAATTTTAAAGAAGGAAGTTTCCCAACATTCATCATATAATAACTAAAACAAAAATCAAATTGTAGGAACACCCAAAGGCTTTCATTGGAAACTCCACCAGTCAATGTAATGTGTGGGACCAATGAAAATGAAGGAGAAGAAATTTTCAAGTAGTAATTGAAGTGCGAAAATAAGAAGAATGTTCTAGGATTGGGTATTTTGAATTCTCACCTTATGAATATTTTGAAGAATCCAAAAATAGTTACTCTTGTGTACTATTCACCCGGTCAAAAATAGAGAAAGAGGGATCTTCTTCTAATGCCCAAGCTAAAAATTTATATCCTTAAGTGGCGAATGTATGAAAAAAATAATGAAATTAGGATCATCTATGTCCACTTCTATAGGATCAGCCAAAAGGAATCCCGAGACCATCTTAGTCAAGAAATTTTCTTCCTCTTCGAGTAAGTCTCATTCAACTTCTCTTGAAAAATCAATGTCCATTTCTATTTATCTTAAAAATGAAAATACTACCCTTGTCCAGCTGCCATAGTATTTGATGTATTTACAAATTATCCACATTTTGACATCATCAACATTTAAAAGAAATAAAAATTCAAATTTTTAAGTCTACATACTTGAAAACCCATCCTAGGAAATTTGATAGTCTAGTCCAGTTTATCAAAGGAAGTAGTTCGGTTTCATGTTCCAAAAATGCTTCTTTAGAGGAACTATCTCCAGCTCATCATACCACTCCTTAGAACTATATTTCTTCCACACCCTTCACCTCTAGGAAGATAGAGCCTTTCTATCTAGTCTTATTGGTCAACGGGTACAAACTGAAAAATTATATTATCAAGCCCAAAGGTGCCTATAATAGTGTTATCCCTGCAAAAGTCACTAAAGCATTTAGTAACTATCTCTCTCTTGCCACTTGCCATTATTACTCCAAGGAAATAAAATAAGTTCCTCTAGTTGGCCAAGTTAGGGATGCTCAAGTAACATTTGATGATTTTCCGATAAGAATGTCATGATGAGAATTTGTGTAGTGCACATGTCGGTCTCATATGGTATGTTGTTGAGCTAAATCTTCTTTCGAGATTTTGGTGGAGATATACAGATGGATTGGTCACATGCCACCATCCTAGTCAATGATAAGATGAAGAAACTTATTCCCATTATGAAAATGAAATACATTGTTTAAAGGCCAAATGACCCAAGAGGGGATATCTTGTTCCAATATTCAAGCTATTACAATTTTTTCATAGCTTTGGAAGAATATGTTTAGTTTCCCATTTTGATGGATGAGCATCCATGTATCATAGATCTATTCAAAGAGTGTCATGGTGACTTGATGAAATAATATTTTGAAAACATGTACTTCCCACTGGATGTGAGCATGAATGTAGTTTATCTACTGAGTGGTGATGATGGTCATGAATTTCTTACCTTGCAACAAAGAAATCCCAAGGTGATGAGAAATGCAGGTTATAAATACAAAATATTTGAAAATAAATTTTTGTTAGATGAGTCAAAAGTTTCCAATCATGTTCTCAAAGTTCATCATGAAAATATGTTCAATGAATATAATGGTGAATATGAAGTTTTCTCTTTCCCATTGGGATTGGGTGACTCTTCAATGAATGAATGAAAAGGTGCTTAGACCTCTTGAAGTTGAATCTACTCAAGAAGAGGATGAATTCATCACATAAATGGACTCCCTAGTTCTTGGTGGTCAAGATTGGGAAAATGACAATATAAATATTTCAGCCCCAATTTTGTGCTCATTCCCCTTTCATGAGGATGGAGACATTCTCAATGAAAAATGGATAGATGGAATGGTGCTTGATCCCAAGGATGATTTTTTTGAAATGAAAACATTTTCACAAGGAATGTATTGATAAGATAATTTTTGCATCTTTCAAGGTCAACTTGACTTAAGGAAAAGGTACTTTCACCATGAAAATGGATTTCAAAGCTCAAAATGGACAAAATGGAGAAGATGATGAATTCTATGTTACATGTTTAACCTTGTTCTCATTCACTTTCCAAGATAAACATGGAGCATCAAGAGGCTAGTTATAATGTTAAAGCCTCCAAAACATATGTCAAGAATCAACTTATGAAAATAGTGGTCATGAAGCAAATGAAAAATGAAGAACAAATTCCTATCAAATGTCATAGGTCTCAATATGAAAACAACAAGCCTAAAATGATCAAGACTTGTATTCACAACAAGAAAGGAGAATCTACAATTATAATGATCTTTGGAATCAATGAAAAAATGGAAAGAAAGTACTAAATCAATAAAGGAAATGAACTAAATAATTAGGTCATTAGTTGCAATAAAAATCATGAGAGATTTCTAAAGAAATTGATAAAATGATCATATTTCAATGAGTATGTCAATGAATTTGTAGAAGAAAGGCATTTGGTGATACCTATATACAGGTAAGAACTTAGTTTGGAATGGCACTCCAATAAAAGTTGGTTGTCCCTAACATATACATAGGTGATTTAGGTTGTTTACTATTGTTTCCCTTTTGTTGTGTGTATCCTTTCTTGTCATGAGTTTCCTTTCATTTTTGTGTGTTCATCATATTTTTCATGTTTGTAGCTTTTCGTGTTGTTCGATGTAGAATTAACTCTATTTACCAATACGATAAAGTATTGGTTTGATCACCCATGAGAAATATGAGGTTATCTATTTCCCCTTACGGTCCAATGTCCCTAAGTTAGAGCCATTGTTGTCATGTGAAATTACCAACCCAAAAATGCAAAATTTCATTCATGAGAACTAAGCCACAAAGTGAAAATGGTCTTCTAAATGTTTCATGAACCCCTCACCCAGTTAGCTTCCTTTTGTTTCCTCATAATATTGAACTTATAATTCCTCCCAATATATTTAATAAGCTTGTAAATATGTTTAAATTTATGTGATAAGGTAAACTATTTGATTCAACAAGGTACAACAAAATACATGTTCTCCAACAGGCCTATGAAGGTCAATTTTGGCCATTTCAAGGCATGTGTGTATATTTTAGGAAGGTTCTACAAGATCATAATAATCTAGAGGCTATATTGGAAATATTTTAAGGTGTTGGAGGTGGTTTAGGAATATTTAGGGAAGATTTTGTAGTTTAGGGACAAACTACACAAAATATGGGTTTTTAGGTGTAAGGAATGAATGGTCAAAATATGAACTTGAACTTATCTCGAATGAGTCCAATAGCTCCTTAAGGAGTTATAAGGAAATAAAATAGCAACTAGAAATTTGGAGGAATTATATAGATGGTGGAAGAATCATATTTTATCCAAGACTTGATGGTTTTTTAATCCAATTTTGCACCCCTTGCAAAAAATTGGTCAACTTCAAAACTTAGACTTGGGTAGTATGATGAAGCCTCGGTGAAGAAGTTGTAAAAATGGTGTGTTGTAGTGTTTGGAGTATGTGGATGAACCAAATGTAATGTGATAACATGTACGAATGCTACAAACTTGTAGCATGTTATAATGCTACCCGCCGATAGTATGTATGGATGTTGTTGACGGGTAGAAAGAATGTTACAATCGGCCAGTAGAAATAATGTTGTGACCGGTCGGTAGTAATAATGTTGTAACTTTCTGTTAGAAATAATGTTGCAACCGACCAACAACAAGAATGATAGAATCAATCGATAACAAGAATGCTACAACCGATCGACAACAAGAATGTTGTAACTAATCGGCTGAATACAAAGAACAAAAATACATCTCCAACATTAAAGAAAATAGTACAATATACCTCAGTAACCAGTTTAAATGAGGTATGGTGCCCAATTCTTCTTCTATGAGAAATGTACCATTGGGAAATGGATTTTTAAGGTTGCCCATACAAATTTTAAGATATTGAATGCATGTTATCAATGGTGGAACTAATAATTATATATATAATGTAAAAACCTTTCATTGGTGAGGAGAGGATGTTTTCAATTGTAAAAGAACCCTATCAAAGTTGTTCTTGGATAGCTATGAGTCAGTAAGAAGATTTGGGCATTTTTAGGGTATTCTTTCCTTCTTCCTCTATTGTAATGATCTATGCATCTACTTGAATAAATAAATACTTGTTTTGTAGTTATTATTTTTCCTATCTTGTATGTATTGTATTTTATTGCCTTTCATTGCTTTCGCAGTGTTTTTTTCATGTTTTATTATCATTGAAAGGTTTAAATCTATTGTGCTCCATGAAAATGGTGGTTTGAATGTTGTTTTGGACTGGGGTACTAATTTATTCCCTCTCCTTTTTTATTTTCTTCCCATTTTAAATCATTTAAGAGTTTCTTTTCACTTGTTCTTGGTGCTATCACCTGTTTAGTTTAAAAATTATATTTCATGCATCTCCTTCTCACCCTGGTCCATTAGAGTGATAGACTAGAGTTAGATAATTATATTTTCCTTCCTAGGAGTAGTTTAGCATTAGGAATAGGTAGAAAAAGATGACCTTATCTAGAGGTATATCTCTATGCAAGTCCCACAACTTGGAGACAGTCCCATGTTTCCTCAAAATCATGGGTTGTCTATGGCTCATATTAGGGTAAAATTTTGAGCTCCAACAATTTTACTATGCCGATCTGGTGGGACAAGAATTGAAAGCTTTATTTTTAGTATTTTTTTGATTTTTTGTGTGTAACTTAGTAAATTCCAACCTTTAAAGGCTTGTTTCTACACATCTAGAAACTCCAATCTTCATATCGAATAGTTTCAACAGTATAAGTTCCCAATTTCATGAGAAAAATTCATACAAGGTCAACAACAATAGAAGAAGGAACTTTGGAGTATCTGTAATTGTCACCAAGGAGAAGAACAAGAGGTAGAAAAATTCAGAGATCACCATCACCAGCAAATTGTGTTCTAGATATTTAAGACCTATTGCATTCATGGCATCACAGAGGAATTTACCCTTTGTTAACTTCACTGGTGGAAGCCCTATTTCTCTTAATGTGCAACATGACATACCAGTAGTTACACAAAAAAATATTCCATACTTTACTGGTGAGAATCAAGTTACCCCTATTGAGCATATTTAGGATATTGAAAATTTATGCTCTGTTCATCTCAAGTTCTGAGAAGATGATGTAGAAGTTAGGCTATTATCTTCTTCACTCAAAGGCAAAACACTACAATGGTAAAGAGTCTTGAGACCTTCCTCTATTACCAACTGGGATGGACTTGGCACTGTACTTTGTAGTTAATTTGGGGTAAAATTAGACAACATTTCTTTGTTGGAATAATCGGTGACTTTTAAGAGGACTCCCAATGAGCTCATGAAAGATTTCAACTTTAGATTTCAGAGGACATGGGACAAAATTCCAACACTCTTGAGACCAACTCCACAAGGTTCTTTCCTTTATTTCTTAAGAGCATTGAATTATGATATTGTTGTTATGATACAATCTATGGGTGTTATTCAATTACCTGATGCCTACCTAAAATCCATTAGGGTTGAGAATTGTCTAATAAAATATGGAAAAATATCCCATAGGATTCCTATGCATTTATTCCTTGAATTACCTCAAGTTCTGCAACCTACCATTGCTCACATTATTGAGAAAAGTTCCCAATGTGCACCTTACACATCCTATTCTCCTCAAAATAAAAACGATGCTGATGAAATGAAGGAATTGATTAAAAATCTATCAAATAAATTTATATCGTTGGAAAAATAGCAATCCCACTCTTATAAAAATTATCCTAACAAAGGACAATCTTCTAACCAAGGATTTAACCAAGAATACCAACCCTATAGAAATCAATAACCTAACCAAATATATGGGAAGAATCAACAAAATGATAGGTGACAAGGTCAAAATACACCTCTTCCACTTCAAATAGTTGCTCCTACTTAGTCATTTCCTTCTATCAACTCAATTCAAGCATTGGTTTCCATGCTAAACAATGTGATACAAGAAATAGAATGGTGTTTCCCATGTAGTTTGTTTGTGTAAGTGAATTGAAAGCACAGACCTTTATGATTCAAAATTATTCTAATTAGTAAGATCCATGTGTGGAAGTATCCAATCCTAATGTGGAAGGAGTTCAAGAAGTCAATTCAAATACTAATCTTGTGTTCTTTGAGACTAATGACTTATGAGTAATGAATCAAGTAGTGGGAACTTCCAAGTAAGCCTCTTACTCATGTTGTTGATAACACGTGGTTCAAGAGGAATGTTGGATTCTTAACCTCCATCTTCTCCTAATCAAAAAAACACAATCAATAAAGAAAAATAAGTTGGAATAGATTTAAGTAAATAGATATTTCCTAAGGTTCCTAACAGACCTATTTTAGATAAAGAGTTTGGTTCCCAACCAAAGCTTCTTGTCCCAAAGTTGCAACAGTAAAGGAAAGAGAATAATGTACCTCAAATGTATAATTCCATGGGCCTTCCTTTAAAATATTTTGAGAAAATGAAGAAAACAAATGTTAATGTGACATTATGGGATGATCTGGACTATTCCATCACAAATGGATCTCTTACATGAAGCTCTCAAGAAAACTCTCCAAGTTGATGCAATTGTTAAAAAAACTCATGATGTTGTCAATTTGTGCCAAGAAAAGGAATAAAAGGTAAGAAAAGTTGTCAAGACCCCACCCTTTTATATGTATTTAATTGTGGGAAAATATTTGGTTCATAATTACATGATTGATTTAGGGGCTAGTACTTCTGTAATGCCCAAAAATATTGTTGATATCCTAGGTCTTAATTACAACCTTGTTTCTAAAGGTGTCTTGCAAGTTGATGGTTTAACCGTTGGTGTCCTTAGGGTGATAAAATATCTTAAGTTAAACCTCCACTCTTTTCAAATTCTAACCATAACTATTGTTATATCAATAATTGACTTGCCTCCCATGTTTTCCATTTTCTTATCAAGAGATTTCATTGCCAAAGTAGGTGGCTACTTGTCTTTAGATTGGACTCATATGCTCTTAAGGACTAGATATGGTACAAGATTTACCATACAAGTTGAGCCTATATTTTCTTACCATATTAAGTCTTATGATCCCACTCCTCTCCAATCAAATTGTCTTATACAAGATAAGCATGAACAAGAATCAGTTTCAAAAGAGCATCCTATTCCTCCTTCAATACCTGATCTTTTATTAGATGAATGGGCCAAGGAACATTATGAGTTTGATCCTTATGACACAACCTTAGAAACTGGACTTGGAACATACTACATTCTTGAAGAAGAGTCTACTTTACCTGCACCACTCAAGAAATAAAAGGATAATGCTTGGGACTATGGAAAATGTTCTTTTATGGCTCTAGAAGAAGAAATGGAGTTGGGGTAGGTGTTGTATTAATTTATCTGATGAACGATAAATTTTTATTTTCCCATAGATTGTAGTTTACATGTTCTAACAATGTAGCAAAGTATGAGGATATGGTGCATGGTCCTGAAAATAGCCGAAAAGAAGGGAACTAAAAATTGAAAATATTTGGGGATATTGAATTGGTCATCCACTAGGTTAGAGGGAAGTGTGCTAAAAATAATAATATTTTAAAATATTATAAACACCGAGTTTGGGATCTTTTAGAGAGTTTTGATTCTCTTGATCTACAAGTGGTGCCTAGGAAATTAAACAAATAAGCATACCGGATGGTAGCCCTTGGCTCACAAATATCACATGATGAGGATATTTTAAAAGGTAATATGCAACATATCAAGGTAGTGGTCAGACCATCCATTCTAGATAATGAAACCAACTGGAAATTTTTTTACAATGATGAAAAAAATATTCAGTTTATCCATCATGAAACTGAATTTTCTTCAAGAATGCAATCTGATTTGCATGAAAACTATGGTGATAAAAATAATCAAATAAACAAAAAAATTCCAAAAGGATTGGTCACCTTAGAGCATATTTTCAGTCCTAATGATGAATTTAGAGGTGAAGACCAAAATATAATAGCAAGGTGTTGTTGTGAAAAAGTGCAACAGGAAATTAACAATTCCCAAGCATGACAACTATACCCAAGTGTTAATTTTTTCAAGTCTCATCGTTCCAAGACACCTCGGGTCTATCCAAGTAATTTCAAGTGACCTCCAAATTAATGTTATCTCATCCCCTAGGTGATTTAGGAAATTCCATTCATTCCCCTAGGTGATTTTAGGAGTTCATTTGCAAGCTACATGCTAGTTGTGGGAAGGGCTAGCACTGGCCTTCCCAGGATTGGATCAACCCCTTGGAGTGGAACGGAAGGGCCAAATTTAGTTTGGAGATGAATTGAATACTTTAAAACATCGTGGAAATTATTTTGGAAGGTTTGGGGAAGTTTTGAAATAATTGGAGCGATCTGAATAAAAATAGGGTTCCTGAAGTGTAGGCGGTACACATGCCTAAAAATAGTTCTTGAGCTTGAAGAAGATTCTAGGAGCTCTGGATGGAGTTAGGAGTAAAATGAAACATATATAGAAATAGGATTCCAATCCCTACATGATGGTGAAATCATATTTTTACAACACCTTGCGAATCAGATTTGCAGGTAGTTTTTCTCAGGCACATGTGGAGTACCAAATTACAATACAACTTTTTCATGGATCAAATAGATGAATAAAGACATGAAAACCACACAATTGGATTAAAAAGGCCATTTCTAGTTAGGATCATATAAATTTTTTCCAAAAAATGTCCATCGGGAGCTCAAGATATCATCATCACAAGTCACCCTCTTGGAGCATGTTTGGGACTTAGCCAAATTTTCAGAGGACACATGTCAGATCTAGGATCCTGGTGGGATTTTATGTCCCCGAACGTCCCTAAGGTCAGGTATATCAACCTTGGAAAAATTCACCCAACCCCCATGTGACCTCTGGGACCCTCATGTGACCTTCGACTTGATATTTTAGCCCCCAGGTGCATTTTTGGAGCTCAAATTCCCTACCATCGGATTGAAGACACGTGTCAGCTCCAAGACCACCATGGAATTTGATGTCCCTCATGTCCTTGAGGTCAAGGATAGAAGACATGGAAAAATTTTCCCAACCCCTATGGGGAGTCCTTTGGTCATCCATGTGACCGGCTTTCACTCCTAATGCTTCTAGTGTTTTACGATCAGGGACACGTGTTTTCCTCTTGCTCACTATGGAATTTGATGTCCCTCATGTCCCTGAAGTCATGGACATCAGATATGAATTTTTTTTTAATATTCAAATCCAGCACTTAGTTGTTTCTTCCCCCTCATTTATCCTTCACAACTTCTCACCATTTCATGACCTTGTTCTTACTTGTCCAGACACCCGGTCTGACATTACTGATATGAACCAGATCTGTAATGGTCACCAAACTCTCCAAACCATGAAAACATAGTAATATCAGAGAAAAAAGTGTTGAAGAAATGAAGAACAGGAAGAAAATGAAGGTTTTTGCCAGATAACCGTGAAGTCACCCGATCAAGAAATATTCATATCTCACAAGATAAAATTTGGATCGAGGTGTCATCTTATAAAAAATTGCACATTTTTCAAGATGATTATTCTGTAATAAATGGGAGGTCAAATGGTGCTCTAAATTATTTGTTCCAAAAAATCCTCACTTCATGCACAAGCTCACATTCATTGAATTTCCCATCATTCCAGCAATGGAAACGAGCTAAAACCGTGCACATGAGCTCCAAATAAAAAAACCTATCACAATGGAGTTGTTTTCATCATAAACAAAGATAAAAAATAGACTTGAAAATTTTGAGCTCCATTAATGGCCACCATAGCAGCTCCATGCTTGAATCCATTGCCAGGTGGAAATTTTAAATTTTATTTCCTAACATTATAGAGGGCAAAAGTATGTGAAATTTTGAGGATGTGATAGCAAAGGAAAGAAAAATCTAGAAAAATAGAATCCATCACAAACTAAGTACCGAAAATCCTCTTTTCTAAAAATAGTAAGCTTTCCTACACATGCTTGTTATTTTTAGTAAGTCTTTGTCAAAAGCGGATATGGAAAAGGTAGTGTGCACTGAAGACCTCCAAGAAGCCAGAATGATTATCCGGAGCAGAAAACAATGAAAATGATCACTTACTAAAAATAGTAAGTCCCTTATATAGGTGCTTACTAAAAATAGTAAGTCACCCCAAGAAGTGGTCAAAGAAAAGGCAGTGTGCACAAGATCGAATGAGGGAGTTCATCACATCATGATGGTCAAGAAGAAGCAAAAATCACCTCTAACTAAAAATATTAAGCCTTCCATCTGGAAACTTACTATTAATAGTAGGTTGTTCTCAAAGGGCAAGTTTGGCACAATGAGACATAGAGGGGTGATCATCTTAGGGAGTTGGACAATGTTTTTTGACACTCACTACATAGTTCGGATCATAGGTATATCATATGTAGGATAGGAGATGTGGTCATCAATGAAACAATTCACTCAACTTAGCGAGCATTTGTGAGCTAATTTGAAGGATTTTCACAGTGTGCAAGAAGTTTAAAGATTCAAAGTTTCACTGCATTTGGAGCTTTCCATCAACGAGGACCTGCGGACTTCATCGGGAATGACATCCCCTCTCTCTCTCTCTCTCTCTCTCTCTCTCTCTCTCTCTCTCTCTCTCTCTCTCTCTCTCTCTCTCTCTCTCTCCCATATTCTAATTTCACCTTGGGTTACAATTTTTCATATGTCCTAATGTTCCTAATGTAATAAGTCACCTTTATGTTATAAAAAGGGACTTAATATTCTCCTAGGAAGTCAAAAAGTTTTAAGTTGCACAAGGACATATGAAAATCCATTGGGGGTAAATGATAAGTCACCTCTCATTCTATAAATTATAATTCCATTCCCATTTCAAAGGGTTGGTCATTAATTTTGTGAGCTCTAGAGTGAATTCTACCTTGAGAGTACAAAGGAGATAGCCAAATTCTTCCTTTCTCCCACTCTCTATATTTCCTCCATTCTCATACTATATATAACTTGGTATAAGAAATTGATTAAAAAAAAGGATTTTTGAGCCTTTTTGATGAAGGGGTTTATTGATACTTTGTAATCATAAATTTCATTTGGTCTTGTTCTTTATGCGTAGAGTTGTTTCCTCCTAATTTTAATGGATGTGATAAAAATTTTAATTGATGTATACAGGAATCTGATTTTCTACCTGCAACATTAGTTCTCCTATCTAATTTCTCACTCCCCTTTCCCTCTCTATAGAAAATTCCTCTCTTGTAAGTATCTGCAAGCTTTTCTGCAAGGTTAGTGGAGTGTCCCTGTTGGATCCCCAGTCGAAAGGCCACCACAGAAATGCACCTTTTCATGCACATGCATATATGATAGTTACACCGGTTAAGTAGAGGGAATTATATTCCTAGAGCATTGGCAAGAAATCCACAAGTTTGTCCACCCGACAAATTTTCTTACCAATAGTTTTTGGCACCCATCGTGGGGTAGATTTAGCAACATCTGCACCCAAAATATGACCGCAAGGTCCCAAAATAAAAAAAAAAATGAAATATTGAAAAAACAAAAAAAAAAGAATTCATGAAAATCCATTACTAAAAGATACACTGTCAGTTCCTGCATGTGACCTTTCATATTCCATAGTGTCTTTTCATATTCCCACTTCAAGAATTTCCAAAAGTTTGGTTGAAGGAAGATACACCAAGTTGAACAGGTCGAGAGGCGGTGTTGTTTCCAATTTTGAGGCTTTGCAAAATCAACAAGAACAAATTAGAGATAATCCATACTTCTTTCAAGCCTCCTCTTCATCTAGCTCTTCAAGCATTTCACCTGGAAATACTATCCAAACTCCCGTTGATACCCCCATTCAAATTCTCTTGTTTTTCAACCATCATTTAACATCATGTTCCCAAAAGAAGAATATTTTGAAGAAGAATTTGTAGAGGAAAGGGTTGAAGAAAAATCATAAACAACGATGGTGGATGAATTAGAAAGACCTCAACCCATTGTTCCATGGGGAAGGAATACAATCATGCCTTCTCTTAAACCCCCTCTTCACGATCTATCAATGTGTTCCTGCAAAAACTTGCCAAAGTTCAAAGGTGAAAAAACAAAACACACTTTGAAGAACACATTCCTTCCTTCAAAAATCATGTGGAATTATTGGTGTCCAACATGAAGATGTTTTTGTAAGACTGTTCATGGAGTCCCTCCAAGAAAATGTAGTAGAATGGTTCTACCTCTTACCTACCTGATCCATCAGTTGTTGGAATGATGTCAAGAATTCCTTCAAGGAAAGATTTAAATCAACCGAAGACTATCAGGACCTCTTAGTGCAGTTGGCTCAAATGAAGAAAGGAGAAAGTGAAACTATGAGAGACTTCATGGCTCACTTCAAATAGTTTCTTCGTAGGATACCTGAAGAAGATTCACTATCTGAAAAAAATGTCAAGAGATTCTTCATCAATGCTTAATCATTAGAAGTAGGATTTTTTCTACGAATATCCCAACCAAGGAACATTGTAGAAGCACAAAGGATGGCCATTAAACTTGATGAAAATATCATCCTCTCTGGAAAGATCAAGAATCCATCGAAGGGAAAGGCCCAACATCCTGGAGGCGAGAGAACTAATCCATCATTGAAAAAAATTTCAAATGAAATGGTGTTATTGAGGAGGGAGATATTTGAATGAGTTTCTTCCTAAAGAAGCAACAAAAATCAGATTGTAGAAGCACCCTGAAGGATTGTCTTAGAGGCCCCACCCATGTGCATAAATTAAAATTTTCAAGAAATTGAAGGTGGAAAATTCCTAGAGATCGACGAACTTGAGAACGATTGAAAAATCAGATTTTGTGAGAATTTTGGAGGTGATGAAGAAGAAAAAAGGATGCGCTTGGTTTCTTATCTACGGTATGCACTCATTTTTAGTCCGAGAAAAATTATCTCCCTCCAATGCTACAAAGGAAAAGAAGGTTGATGATCCTCCTTTGTTGACTCCACAAAAACGATAATCAGTCAAGGATCCCCACCTCCATCTTCCATGAAGTCCACATTGTTAAAGCCTAACCCTATAGCAAGTAAGAAGACTCCTACTATTCCAAGTAAGGTTTCCAATTCCTCTTCCATTTCTAAATCTAAATCTACTCCTACAAAATCTAATACCTTGAAATCTCCTGGTGTGGCATTCAAAATACCCTCCATTCCTCAAACATCAAATCATGCTCCTAAGCCCATTTAGACTAAAAATTAGTCCCTTCACCCCCTTTTCTGCATCTGCTCCCTTTAACTTCATAGAATATGCGAACAAAGAAAAAGTGCAAATTACCAAACTAAATATTTGCAGACCCATCCTAGAAGCTTCAAAAGTTTTTTTCGATACATTAGGAATGGTAGTCTAAAACCCATTGATTTAGCTCCTCATCTTAAAGGAATAATACTAAAACTTCCTACACCTCCCTCACATAACATTCTTTCTCTAAGTGCATCAAAGACTGATAAAGTTGAACCTTTTTATGTCTCCCTTCTTGTTGGAGAATATGTATTGAAAAACTGCATAATAGATTTGGGTGCCTCAGATAATGTCATTCTCATGAAGGTTTCCAAAGCTCTCAAACTCACCATGACTCCACCCAGTGGCTCTTATTACTCTTTGGAGTCAAAAGAGGTCCCACTTTTAGGGAAGGTCAAAGATGCGACGTGGCTCTGCCAAATTTCCATACAAGAAAAATTTCAATGATGATTTTGGTTGTAGATGTCCCAACCTCATTCGAAATGTTGTTGAGTAGAATTTTCTATTGAGACTTGGGAGGGAAAATTCAGATGAATTGGTCATCCGCAACCATACCAGTGAAGGGAGACATGGAGAAATTGCTTCCCAAGAAGAAGATGAGGTACACGGTATGAAATTCCAAAATCCCGGAAGATAACATCATGTATTAAGGTAGGAGGAAGATGAATCACTTTGTGGAAACCGAGGAGGAATAAGATATTCCCATCTTAATAGGTCCAAACATGCCTTACCAGAGAGATTTTGATTTTGAAGAAGCATTGAGTAGATTCGATTTACAAGAGGGCGCACCCAAATTACCAAACAATGCAAACCATACGAAAGAGGAGATGGTTCTTGGTGATTTTCAAGAAGAAAAATTAGCTTATATGCTTATCCAATATGAGGAGCTATTCTCATTCCTATTTGGGGATGAATATGATCTCAGTCAGGCCATCTATGGAGAGAAAAAATCAGTTTGGGAAGATCCCATGAAAGGCTTGAAAGAAATCTCCATATAAGAGTTGTTGAGAGCTGCGGAAAAAACAAATGACCCCAAGCCCGAGTCTCTAACTCTTGATGCAAGCCACGAATATGGAAGACAAGCGTGAAGTTGATTTGGAAGCCTTAACCAATGTGAAGGTTGGCCAGATTGACATAAGGCAAGATGAAAAATATGATGCCGCTCTTAAGCTAATGGTTGATGGATGTAATGACTAAATGGAGATATTTTATTTCCCATTTGTAGAAGAATATTTCCATGATGAATAAATAGAAGAAAGAAATTTCAAGGTATCTAAAGATGAAGCTCCTTTTGATGAAGGATCGGTATAGTGCAGTGATTCCCAAGATAATGAAGTAATCGCTCTAGATAGTTACCTTGAGCTTCATTCTTCAAAGGCGTACAAAGAGGATTTGTAGGAAACAATGAAGCATAAATTTGTGCAAGAAATATTGGATGCAGCTTGATCTCTTCACTCATGATATAGACATACAAGACAATTATGACTTTTCCTCTAATCCCTCGTCGGTACTCAAATGCCTCATAGTGGAATAAATATAAATAATGAATCTAATGTTTATAATGAAGAAGATTTCAATAAGCATAGACACAGGAAAGAAAGTAACTCGAGAATATTCAAGGAATTGGAATGAAAATTAGCTTTGGGTAAGTAATGAGATGCTTGATGGAAAATCATCTATATGGATAAACATGGAAGGCAATTGGCACTATGAAACCAATTTCAAAGAACATGAAGGTCATGGAGTTTTCTAGCAAGGACCTCAGCATCAAAAAGCTCACATGGAATCAATCCTACCTAGTACACAAAAATTGTGAAATCACCTAGCTTTCATAAGTAGCTAAGGAGGAGGCTACTTTTTAGAACTCACAATGGCTTTGCAAAACATCATCATTTGGTGTTTCCTCTTCAGGGGTAACTTTTGAGAAATGAAAAGTTCTTAAATGAAGGTGGGTTATCCCCGCCTTGTACCATAGGTGATTTCTAGGTGTGTCCCCCTTTTTATGGTGTATTTCCCTTTCCATCATTTTTTCTATGTGTGTGTTTTTCGTTTTTGTTCTCTCTCTCTCTTCTTGTAAGTTGTACATGACTCTGCAGAGCCCAATGGATAATGCACCATCAATATGTTATAAGTTGATATTCTAAGAGTTATCATGACATGTCTTTGTTACACCCAGTCCATGTCATGTCCCCAAACTAGAGCTAGTTGTTGTCATGCAAAAGTGCAATATGGCAATTGACAATTCCCGAGCACGACAACTATACCCCAATGTTAATTTTTTCAAGTCTCATCATTCCAAGACACCCTAAGTCTATCCAGTTAGTCCAAGTGACCTCCTAATTAATGTTATCTCATCCCCCTAGGTGATTTAGGAAATTCCATTCATTCACCATAGGTGATTTTAGGAGTTCATTTGTAATTTATAGGTAGTTGTGGGAAGGGCTATGACTGCCTTCCCAAGACCGGATCAACCCCACAGAAGTGGAGCGAAAGAGCCAAATTCAACACAAAGGTGAATTAAATACCTTATAACATCATGGAAATGATTTTAGAAGGTTTGGGGAAGTTTTAAAATACTTGGAACAATTTGAATAAAAATAGGGTTCACAAGCCTAGGCATAATAAACAGCCTAAAAATAGTTGTTGAGCTTGAAGAAGAAGATTCCGAGAGCTCTAGATAGAGTTCGAGTAAAACAAAATATATCCAGAAAGAGGATTCCAAGACATACATGATGGTGAAATCATTTTTTTCAAAAGAATTTTGTGCATCATATCTGATGGTAGTTTTTCTCGTGCATAAGTGGAGTACTAAATCACAATTCCACTTTTTCAGGGATCAAATGGACCAATCAAGACAAGATACCCCCACCATTGGATTTAAAAGGCCATTTAAAATCATGATCATATAAATTTTTTCCAAAATAGTCCATCGGGAGCTCAATATATCATCATCACAAGTCATCCTCTCGGAGCGTGTTCGAGACTTAGCCAAATTTTGAGAGGACACGTGTCAGCTCCAGGATCCTGGTGGGATTTTATGTCCCCAAAATCCCTGAGGTCAGGTAAATCAACCTTGGAAAAATTTTCCCAGCCCCCATGCGACCTCAGGGACCCTCATATAACCTTTAGAATTAACGGTTTAGTCCTCGGTGCATTTTTGGAGCTCAAATTCCATGTTGTCGGATCGAAGACACGTGTCAGCACTAGGAACACCATGAAATTTGATGTCCCTCATGTCCCTGAGGTTAGGGATATAAGACATGGAAAAATGCACCCAGCCCCTATGGGGAGTCCTTTGGTCATCCACGTGATCAAGCTTTCGACTTGTAATACTTCTAGTGTTTTTCAAGAAAATCCCCTCTTTGTTGAATCAAGGACACCTGTCGTCCTCTTGCTCAATGTGGAATTTGATGTCCCTCACATCCCTAAGATTAGGGACATCAGACATGAAAAAATATGCCCCACCCTTGCATGAGCATTTTTTGAATATTCAAATCTGGCACTTAGTTGTTTCTTCCCCCTCATTTCTCCTTCACAACTTCTCACCATGCCATGGCCTTATTCTTACTTGTCCAGACACTTGGTCCACCATTACTGATATGAACCAGCTCCGTCTGGTCACCAAAATCTCCACACCATGAAACCAAATAAATATCGAGAGAAACACATGTTGAAGAAATGAAGAACAAGAAGAAAATGAAGGTTTTTTGCCAGATAACCATGAAGTCACCCGATTGAGAAATATTCATATCTCACAAGATACAAGTTAGATTGAGGTGTTGTATTCTGAAGACTTCCAAAATTTTCAAGATGATCATGATGCAACAAATGGGAGGTCAAATTATGCTCTGAATTATTTGTTCCAACAAAATCCTCATTTCATGCACAGAATCACATTCGTTGGATTTCCCATCATTCGTAATCAAAAAACGAGATAAAACCATGCACACGAGATCTAAATGGAAAACCTATCGCAATGGAATTATTTTCATTGTAAATGGAGACAAAAACTAGACATGCAAATTTAAAGCTCCATTAATGGACGCCATGGTAGCTCCATGCTCGGAGCCACTTTGCCAGTGGAAATTTTAAATTTTATTTCCCGGCATTCTAGAGGGAAAAATTATGTGAAATTCAAAGGACGTGACCATGACGACGAGATGAATCTAGAAAAATAGACTCCATCACAAACCAAGCACCGAAAATCCACTTTCTAAAAATAGTAAGCTTTCCTACACATGCTTGCTATTTTTGTAAGTCTTCATCAAAAGTGGCTATGGAAAAGGCAGTGTGCACTGAAGACCTCCAAGAAGCTAGAATGATTATCCAAAGAAGAAAATAGTGAAAATGATCACTTACTAAAAATAGTAATTCCCTTATATAGGTGCTTACTAAAAATAGTAAGTCACCCCAAGAAGTGGTCAAAGAAAAGGCAGTGTGCACAAGATCGAATGAGGGATTTCATCACATCACGATGGTCGAGAAGAGGAAAAAATCACCTCTCACTAAAAATAGTAAGCCTTCCATCTGGACACTTACTATTAATAACAAGTTGTTCTCAAAGGGAAAGTTTGGCATAATGAGACATAGAGGGGTGATCATCTCAGGGAACTAGAAAATGTTTTTTGATACTCACTACATATTTCGGGTCACAGGTATATCATGTTAGGAATATCTATGTTGTAGTGTGAACATAGAATATTATGTAAGTGATTATATTATCTAGGATAATATAATATGTGTTGTAATAATTAATTACATTATTGTAAATGTAATTATGAGTGGGTGAGTAAATATTGTTATGAGTTGTTGAGTAAACAAATCATTAACAATATTAGTTTTGTGAGAAAACAAAATCTCACGTAAAATAGCATGGAGTTGTTTTAGGAGTTATGTGTGGAGATATTTATGGAGATTATATCTCCTTAAATATAGGAACAACATCTCCTATTTAAATGGATGTAATACTTCCTATGAATGTAGCAAGAATAAAGAGTAAGATTTCGAATTTTCTTTATGCAATTATGATATTAATTTTTCATTTGGTAACAGAGCAGGTTTGATGCAAGAAATTTCAGTGCTTTCATGATCAAATCCATCTCAAATAATATATCATAGTTTTTGTTTCCGGATGTGGGTTTTTCTATAATTTTTCGTGCAGAATCACGTGCTAGTCAAGAAACTACAGAAGAAATTTCAGCAGAACCCAGTACGTAGTTTGGAAGAAATACGGATTTTACTATGCAGCTATCAAATTAAGCACATCAATTCTTCTACTGAAAGTTTTCTCCAATTTTCAATAATGTTGAATTGTTAATACAAGTTCTTGACTTGCTTGGAGGTTAAAAGGTATTCAATATAAAATTTTAAAGTACTTGATTCAATTTTGTATTTTTTTATCAGTATTGTACAAAATAATGGAGAAACTAAATCTGATTGAAAAGTTTGAAGGACAAGATTTCCATACATGGAAACTACAGATGCAATTACATTTAATAGAAAAGGATTTATGGGATGTGGTGAAGTCTAATTCAACTCCACCCACTGGAGGAAATTAATTGGAAATGTGGAATGCAAAATATCAGAGAGCATTGGGTACCATTGGTCTGGGCTTATCAAAAGACTATCTACATCATGTGGATTTCACAAAATCTGCAAAAGAAATTTGGGAGTCTCTTAACAAATTGTTTGGTTCTGAAGCTGAAATGGCAAAGACTACACTGAAGCAATGCTTGTACGGGTTGAAAATGGAAGAGAACTCAAAAATGGCAGATCATATAAGTAAGTTTCGTTCTTTGCTAAATCAACTAGCTGGAATTAAAGAACATGTAAAAGATGATGATGCTAAAGCTATTCTTCTTAATAACATGCCTAAGAGTTACTCAAATATTGTATTTACTTTGAGTAAAATTACTATTAGTCTAGGAGTGATTTCTACATTGTTAGAACAAAGCAGTCATGAAGAACATGAAGAAGTACTATATGTAGGAAACAAACCTAGCTCCTCATCTAAGAAGGAAAAACATAAACCAAAGAAGGTTCCTTCACATGGAAAAATAAAATGCTTTTATTGTAATGAGATTGGGCATGTAATACTGAACTGTAAAAAGAGAGCTCAGGATCTTCTTGATGACAAGATAGATCAAAAAGCCCTTCTAGCTGAAGTAGAAACTGATTGGGAAGTCTACTCAACTGATGAAGAACTTTCATGTCCTAGTGATGAGGATTTCCTATGGTAGACTCTTTTCTTGTTAGAGGAAGGAGGCAATGGAGGAAGGAGGAAAATCAGCGTCCTCTCGTCATTCACCAAAAATGGGGTCATAGACAGATGTGGTGATATTTTATTTCAGTTATGTGGTTTGTTTATACACAAGGGGTTAAACTAGTTTCATGTTTTGATTTTAATGTGTTCACATAGACTAACAACAGTTCCTGAGTGTCTATTTGGTGTGGAAGAAGCAAACTGCTTGACTCAGCTTACAGGGGAAAATCATCTACGTACGGTCCTCTGACTGCCATACTTCGGTGGAAGGTACTTCATTGGAAGGTGATCAGTCGATGAAGATGTTCATACGACAAGGATGATCATTAGCAGCAAGATCCAGATAGCAAGATCCAGTAGCAATGGCTACTCCGACAAGTTTGATGTTTCCAGGAGCTCTTACCCCATGTTCACACTAAGGGGGCGAATGTTAGGAATATCTATGTTGTAGTGTGAACATAGAATATTATGTAAGTGATTATATTATCTAGGATAATATAATATGTGTTGTAATAATTAATTACATTATTGTAAATGTAATTATGAGTGGGTGAGTAAATATTGTTATGAGTTGTTGAGTAAACAAATCATTAACAATATTAGTTTTGTGAGAAAACAAAATCTCACGTAAAATAGCATGGAGTTGTTTTAGGAGTTATGTGTGGAGATATTTATGGAGATTATATCTCCTTAAATATAGGAACAACATCTCCTATTTAAATGGATGTAATACTTCCTATGAATGTAGCAAGAATAAAGAGTAAGATTTGAATTTTCTTTATGCAATTATGATATTAATTTTTCATATCATACGTAGGCTTGGAGATGCGGTCATCAGCGGAACAATTCATTGAACTTAGTGAGAATTCATGAACTAATTTGAAGGAGTTTCATAGTGTGCAAGGAGTTCGAAGATTCAGAGTTTCACTGCATTTGGATCTTTCCTTCAACAAGGACCTACGGACTTCATTAGGAATGGCATCCCCTTTTCTTCTCTCTCTCTCTCTTTCTCTCTCCTCTTCCCCCCAACTTTCTCTCACTTTCCAATATTCTAATTTCATGTTGGGGTTGCACTTTTTCATATGTCCTAATGTTCCTAATGTAATAAGTCACCTTTATGTTATAAAAAGGGACTTAATATTCTCCTAGGAAGTCGAAAATTTTTAAGTTGCATAAGGACATATGAAAAGCCATTAGGGGGTAGACGATAAGTCACCTCTCATTCTATAAATTGTAATGTCATTCCCATTTCAAAGGGTTGGTCATTAATTTTGTAAGCTCAAGAGTGCATTCTACCTTGAGAGAACAAAGGAGATAGCCAAATTCTTCCTTTCCCCCACTCTCTATTTTTCCTCCATTCTCATACTATGTACAACTTGGTTTAAGAAATCAATACAAGAAGAAGGAGTTTCGAGCCTTTTTTGACTAAGGGGTTTATTGATACTTTGTAATCATAAATTCCATTTGGTCTTGTTTCTACGTGTAGAGTTGTTTCCTCCTAATTTTAATGCATGTGATAAAAATTCTAATTGATGTATGCAGGAATATGATTTTCTACCTGCAACATTAGTTCTCCTATCTAATTTCTCACTCCCCTTTCCCTCTCTATAGACAAATTCCTCTCTTATAGGTATTTGCAAGATTTTTTGCAGGGTTAGTGGAGTGTCCTTGTTAAATCACTGTTCAAAAGGCCACCATAGAAATCATCATTTTCATGTGCATGCATATATGGTAGTTGCACCAATTAAGTAGAGGGACTTAGATTCCCGAGAGAGTTGGCAAAAAATCTAAAAGTTTGTTCACCCGAAAAAATTCTCGCCAACATAAGGAAAGAATACTATCAACCAATAACCATTGTATAAGGCAAGGAAATTATGCTTGGAAAGGTATGTGGTGAAAATGAAAAACAAGATTTTATCTTCTCGTGTCAAAAATTTAATGATTTATTTTCATGGGATCATGAAGACCTTAAAGGGTTTGATCCAAAAATTGTCCAACATTCCATTGATATTGATCCTAATGCTAAGCTAGTTAGACAAAAAAAAATACTAGTGAATCCCAAGATATAACCCCTCATGAGGAAGGAATTATCAAAATTGATTGAGGTAAAAATAGGTTTTCCTATCAAATAATCTACTTGGGTGGAAAATCTTGTCCCGGTGAGGAACAAGAATAAAGAAATTAGAATTTCTGTTGATTTCAGAGATTTGAACAAAGCCTCTCTAAAGGATCAGTATCCTTTACCTTTTATGGAGAAATTTTTGTAAATTGTGGAATGAGATGAAAGGTTCTCTATGCTTGATGGCTACTCAAGTTTCAACCAAATCAAGGTTAAGGAGGAGGATCAATACAAAAATGTATTTACAAACCAAATGGGGAACATATGCATATATGAAAATGCTTCTTGGTTTATCAAATGCGGAGTTCCACATTTGAAAGAGCAATGGACATTGCTTTGAAAGGGTATATTAATGAATCTATCCTTGTCTATCTATATGATATTATTTTCTAAAAGTATAGTAAAGATCATATCAATCATTACGAGAAGGTATTTAAAAGATGTAAGGAATATGGGGTGTCTCTTAATCCCAAGAAATTTAACTTTGTAGTCCCTAGGGGAAATATTTTTGGGAATATTATTTCAAAGGAGGGTATTTTCATTGATCCGAAAAAGAAACTCAACTGTCTTGTCTCTTTCCTTTCCAACTCACAAGAAAGCTTTGCGGTAATTCCGTAGAAAGATTAACTTTGTTAGGATATTCATTCTTGTTACTCTAATGTTAAAAAAGGATTCAGTTTTTAGATGGAAATCCGAAGGAAAATAAAGTTTTCCAAGATCAAATAGGAAAATACTCAGGATCCTACACTTATCAACCCTAACTATTCTAAATATTTTATCTTATATGCATATGGAGTTGAATCTAGCATTGGTGTTGTTTTGACTCAAGAAAATTATTAAGGTTCGGCACAACTAGTGGCATTCTTTAGTCAAACACTGAAGGATTATGAATCGATGTATAAACACATTAAAAAATAGGTGTTTTCCATCATGAGGCATCTAAATAAATCTTAGAGTATGCTTTCCACTAATCATATCAAAGATCTAGTTTCACATTCTAGTGTGAAAGACTTCATTATGGTTACGAGATATCGATGATAAAAGAGATGGATGGGTGAAAAAATCATGGAATATGATGTGACTATTAAGGCCAAAAATCTAATAAGAGGAAGAGAAATTTGTGAGAATATTTCTTTGGATGCTCAGAATGACCAAGAAACCTCCTTTTTCATGACTGATGAATCTTCACACGATGGTGAAATTCAACAATATGAAGGTAATGCAATTGATAATCATAGTTGGATTGGTGATATGACTACATTCTTATCTACTAGTACATATCCTCTTGGCCTAAATAAGAAAAAAAGGAGACATTTGAGGTTGTAGTCCATTCCTTATGCATTAATTGATGGGATTTTATTCAAAAGAAAAATTGATGGAGTTTTTCTCGAGGTGTATTAAAGGTGAATAATAAGACAAGGTTTTGAGAGAATTCCATGATGGTTTCTCTAGTGAAAATTTCTTTGCCAAAGCTACTGCGGTGAAAATCTTAAAAGCGAGGTTATAAGTTATTTTTAGCCTACACTATTTGATGATTCTCACAAATGGGTTAGAAAATGTGGGGAATGTGCTTTCTTTAATGGTAAGAAGAGGTGGCTTCTCTTCTACTTCATCTAATTCAAGCAGATCATACATTTGACCAATGGGGCCTGGATTTCATTGGTATGATTAACCCTCCATCAAGTGCTAGTCACAAACGGGTTTTGATAGAAACAAATTATTTTACCAAGTGGAGAAAGGTTGTGCCATTGAAGGAAGAAACTAAATAATTTATATTGGATTTCCTTAAGTATATTATGACAAGGTTTGGTATCCCTTAGACTATCATCTCTGACAATGCAAAAGATTTCCTAGGATCTAAAATTTTTGATTGGGCTCTTGGAATTGGAATTTATTTGAAAACTTCTTCCAATTACTACCCCCAAGGTAATGGTTTGGAAAAATCCACTAACAAGAACTTGATTAGGATCATGAAAAGGATAATGGATATCAATCAAAGAAAGTGGCATACAAAGGTGACAAATGCTCTTTGGGATGACATGATCAAAATGAAGAAGGAAATTGGAACTCCCCCTACAAAATTGTTTATGGAAAATAAACCAGGCTTCCTTTGTCACTTGAATTAGACCAGTAATTAGAATTTGAGGGTACAAATCAAAGATAAATTAGAATGGCAGAACTAGTTGAGCTTGAAGAGTTAAGAAATTATGTCATGATCATATTAGAATAACATTAAAAATCAACCAAATAGTGGTTTGATAAAAGGGATAGGACTCAGATATTCAAATTTGGTGATCTAGTCTTGAAATGGGATATAGAAAGAGTTAAACCAAGGTGAGACAATCTAAATTTGATGCAATCTAGAGTGGTACATATATCATTAGTGCTTGCAAAGAGGATAACTATTTTGAGTTATCTGACCTTGATGGAAATGCATTACAGATCCTAGTTAATGGGATTTATCTCAAGCATTCCCATTAGGTTTTTTCATTACATCTTGTACATATTATATTATATTTCAATTCCTCTACGTGATGCTAGCACATTGCCTCATTGGTAGTGTAGATTTCAATTCCTAAGTGCTTTGTACAAAGTATTGTTTTTCTTTCATATGACATGGTTTTACACATGTTTCATGGAAAATTATAGAAAAGTATGAGTTGGGGTAGAGTTTCAAGTTCAGACTAGTTTTCAATTTTTCAAGTTAACTCCATGCCAAATGGATGCTTCAAGGCCACTGATCTCTTCAATCTAGCAGGAAGATTACCTCGTGATTCACCAAAATGTTATCCAATTTTTCACCCCTTGTAAAATTGGCCAGCTTACAAAATATAGACTTGTGAAGTATGATGAAGCCTTAGTGAAGAAGTTAGAAAAATGGTGTGTTGTGGATTATGGAGCGGGAAGAGGAACCAAATGTAATGTGGTAGCATCTACAATACGACGACGGGTAGCATGTTTGAATTCTATAAGCCAACAACATGTACGGATGGTGCCAAATGGTAGAAAAAATGTTGAAACCAACCGATAGTAAGATCTCGTAACCGATTGGTAGCAAGAATGTTATGAATCGGCGGTATGAGCAAGAATATTCAATTTGAATCAAGCTAACAAAATAAATGTTATGTAGCCCGACCGAAAACAATAATGTAACAACCAACGATAACATAAATGTTGTAATCATATGATACTAGGAACAAAATTACGTCTACAACATTAAAGAAAATAGTACAAGGTAGCTCAAAACTAGTTTTAATGAGGTATGGTTCCCATTTCTTCTTCTACGAGAAAGGTACCTTTGGGAAATTAATTTTGAAGGTTTCTCATACCTTTTTTAGGTATAAAATGCATGTTGTTGGTATGTGGAAGAAAAATTTATCTATATAACATAGAAACATCTCATTAGTGAGGGAAAATGTTCAAAATTGTAAAATAAATCTACCAAAATTGTTCTGAATAGTTATGAGTTGTAAAGCTCAGATTTGGGAATTTATTGGGTGATTCTTGCCTTCTTCCTCCATTGTAATGATCTCAGCATTTACTTGAAGCAATAAAATACCTTTTGTGGTTATTATTTTCCCTAGCTTGTGTTTGATTGCATTTCTTGCCTTTCATTTATTTTACTGGTGTGTTACACGTGTTTTATTCTCCTTACGAGGTTTAAAGTTTTTGTGCTCCATGAAAATGGTGGTTTAAATGTTGTTTTGGACTATGGTACTAATATTTTTCCTCTCCTTATTCAATTTATTCCCATTTTCACTCATTTTAGTGTGTCTTTCACCTTGTTGTGTGTCTTTATCACCTCTTTAGTTTAGGATTTCGATTCATGCATCTCCTTCTCACCCTAGTCCCTTGGAATGATAGATTAGAGTTATATAGTTGTAATTTCCTTCCTAGGAGTAGTTTAACATTAGGAATAGGTGTAGGAAGTTGACATTCTCTAGATGTATCTCTTTGTCCAAGTCTCAAAACTTTGAGATAGTCCCATGTTGCCTCAAAATCTTAGGTTGTCTATTACTTAGAGCGGGGTTCAATTTTGAGCTCAAACAAGTTTCTTGAAACATGTCAATCTTTGCATGAACACAATTATGTCCTAAAAAATGATCCATTTTTGAAGTTTCAAGAGGAATTAGGTTCTCAAACGTATTCCAATGATCTTATAAGATATATTGGAGTCAAAATGATATAAAATATCATCTCAAAAGACCTTTCCAAGCTCCAAAACAGAAATTTTCAAGTCCTCACTAGTCAAGAGTGTGCAGATCCCATACTTAGCCAATTTTTTTACTTGCTAAATGTGAAATTATTCCTCCATGGCACAATTTTGTGTCCCCGTTGTACCTTTTCACCAAGGGTATAGAGGGAAAATATATTTCACCCATAAGCAATCCCTTTATCTAGTCCCCCATGTGACCCTTCTCAGCTCCGCGGGGTGCTTATCTAGCTAACTCCTTTTCCCTAGGGCTACTTAGATTCCGAAACTTGACATCATCTTGCTCTAATGATCCATTTATTTTCCCTTTATATATTTTCACCAAGGTTACAAGAGGGACAATAAAGGGTGCCCATGAGCAATCCCCCTTGTTGGTTTTCCATGTAATCCTCACTTAGCTTCCCGAGTTGTATTTTCTAGCCCCTATGTGATTTTTACCACCATCTCCTCATATAATTCCATGTGTTATCACATTTATCCATTTACTATACCTTTTACGTTTACATGAACTATACAAGAAGTACAATAAATGGATCCCATTAGAAATCCTTCTCATCTAGTTCCTCATGTGACCTCACACGACTCCCTTGGTGTTTGCTCAAGTTTTTCATCTTCCTCACACTTCACCAAATGGTAAAAATTGGCATCATATTTATCTTAGGCACCCCTTTCTATCCATTATGTCTTCTTACACCATTAAACCTGGTGTTTAAATCAACATAAACTCCACCTAATCCTTTTTATCACCTAGGGTCAAACCACAGTGAGCAGGGAAATAAGAAAGTGAAAGGTAGGGTATTTTTAAGCTATATTTTTACACTCTTAACCTATCAACCATTTTTTCTACTAAAAAAACTTCAAAAGTCAGATTATAGCATAGGTGCTTCCCAAGATCTTCCAAAATATCCATGTCTTCTGAAACAAAGTTTATCTCATAACTCACTAACCGAGAAATCTGGTTACAATGATATTTCCATAGATTGTTCTACTCTAGGCACATTTGAGATGAATTTATCTGAATGTTAAATTATTCTCTTTCTTTTTCATATTATCAATCTCAAACCCTACCTTCCAAATTTTCCTTTTTGATTTCCAAGAGTTCCAGTGGAAGAAACATATTGAAAATTTGAGCACAACATCCCAAAGACAGAGCCGAATTCAACAATGGTGATTTCATTGCAATCCAACACCAGTAAGTTAAGTTTCCAAAAATATCATATACTTTGTATAGTGTCTTGATAAAATAGTAAACCTCCTAAAACAAAAAGATCCACTCATTCAACACATCTAGAAACATTGAAGAATAAAAAAGGTAAAATGTGTAACTTTCCAAAAATATAAGGTTATGGAAAAGAAATTTTCTAAAAATTGAAAAACATCACCAACGAAGCAATCTAAGTTCATTATGAGCTTTTAAAAACTAAGTTTGCATTAAAAATTTCCCAAAATAATAGCTCTTGATCCCACCTGCCAAAAATAGAATGTTTCTGTTTTCATGTTTGAAAGTTACTATTGGCTCTGTTTTTCTCATCTTGCTACTTTTCTATCATCACATGGTCTTGAATTTTTTAAGTAGATCAAATAATAATATTAACCCTCTACATGGATCCTAAAGAATGTTTCTGATCATATTTTGGGAAGGAACATGATAAAGCATATCGAGGCATAGCGGTGAAAGTCAAGGGCATTGTATGGTCAAAAAGAATGTGAAAAGATTCAAGAACCTCATTAGAATTCAAATTCATCACAATGATGTCATTATGATCAAGTGAAATGATAAAATCATCATCCAAGATATGGAACATCATGTCTTGAATCCATCGTCATCTCCCTAAGAAACAAGTCAAAGTGAGCTAGTCAAGGCATCGAGTATTAAATCCATCCTCTGTGAAGAATCAATAATTCATCCTTTTCCATCAAAGAATATGAAAAATAATGTATGCAATCTCTCCCACATCTTCTCTCATTCATAAATTGTTTTGGAGTAAAAAAAGGTAGATAAGTGATCTTCGTGTGAGGAAACTTGTATGCAAGGATGTGAAATCATCCTCTTTTCCATGTCATTCACAATAGTGTTTTTGGTAATGTGGTCACTCATGTAAGGAAATAAAATTGCAATCGAACCTCATTTCAATATAAAAAGGGCCATTGAGCATGAGCCTTCAAAAAGGAAGATAATAAGAAGAGGGCACATAGAGGTTCCATATTACAAGAGTGTTGGACCCTAAACATTGGCTAAGTACTAAGAGGCACACATGCACAAGACCATTGAGAAGAAGGGTGCTTAGGGGAAAGCACACATGACAAAGGGGTTTAAGAATGGTTTAAGTGAAACTAGGGAACACATGGGAGGCAAAACATGGGTGTAAAGGACTTAGCCATATTTGTCATTCTAGAGGCACTTGAGGAAAAGTGTGAGGACCCAACTAGGCATGATGAGTGGATCTCAGTGCTGGCTTGGAATGTTGGAGGTCAATAAAAGGATATTCTTCATAGGAATATTCCCAAAAGACATCATTACGAGAGAATGGAGGGTTTACAAATGGATAAGCATTCACCTATGTGCTTAGAGAAGGCATGGTGGTGGGTGATGCTCTTATATAAATAAATGCTCGGGCCAAAGATAGAGAGAGAGATGAGAGATAGACGGACACTTTGAGGCATAAATACATAGAGTAATGAAGTCTTGATAATGTTAGGGTTTAGAGAACTTAGTTCTAGAGGGTTATAAGGGATGTCATAAGCATATATATGGGTACAAGGATTTGTAAAAAGGAATAAAAGGGGAAAAATATAGTTAGGATCTCATATGAGGAAGGTTTGCAGGAGACAAGTCTTTGTCATTTAATGTATATGGTCTTAGATGAACCTTTTAACTGTAATGTGGGTACTAGAACTCTTTTAAATGAATATATATGTGGGTTCGTTTTGTATAAATTATTTATGGGTGTAAACCCTTGTGTTATATAACTTATCATGGATTAGATCTAGTTTATTATACTTCTTACAATTTTATTTATCTTTTGTGATGCATTAATGTGTAGATATTTAAGTAAGTAAATGTACTTCGATTCTAAAAATAATCCTCCATTGATGGTAGAACCTTCACACAAATATCACATAAAAGAGGGCTTAGAACTCACTCATACCTCATGTGAGAAGCCATCTCCCATTGGGTGATAGGATGGCGCACTTGGGGTTAGAAAAGAAGTAGTAAGGGTAAGTAAATGACTAGATCTTGGTTCCGTTGTTGGGACATATTTTTTTTAGATGTTGTGAGAATGGTGTGTGATGACAGAGCGCTAGACCTTGGATAGTGTTGAAGCATGGCTTAAAAGTAGGGAGGATGAGTTTTCTCGGATATTTTGTACTAAACAAGAGTTTGATGCACGTAAATGGGTAGATGAAAATATGTATCATAATCTATATGAGACCTGCTTTTGTTGTTTTCCAGGTGGAGTTGTACAAATGGATCTCGATATATGCATCTAGATCAAGCTGGTATTATAGACGTTCCATATGGACCCAAGATCGGTGTCGAATCTTTGCATGATGCTAATCCGACTTAGGCACATGATGTTGATCATTGGTGGAGTAGAGTGTTGATGAATTACACCTTGGAATACGTGATTTCTATGTATTCCTATCCAGAGATTACTGAGTTTGAGTTCTTGAGGGAGATAAGAGGATCGTTCTTTCATGTTATCCTTGTAGCTATAAAGATCTTGATCATTATGATGATTTTGGAAGAATTTTCTATGGGCGGATAATCGCTTTTGAGCACTAGGCAAGGAAGCTAGAGTAGAGTAGGAAGTTATAGATGACTCAAGTATAATGAATCTCGTGAAAGGGAGTTAGATAGAAAATGGAAATTTGTAGGAGCAATGGATTTATGGAGGCAGACATTGTGGGAAGGAGTTGAGGTTCACGTGTAGGAAGTAGAGCTTGAGTAGTTTGTGTTACCCCATCTTGGCAAGCGTGGGAGAGAGACCCCTTTAGCTTTTGATGAGATCTCATCACTTGGAGAAAGGAGAGCCTTTAGTGTGCATATGAATTCACCTGGTGACAAAACCATAGTGCTTAGTTTTCCAAATCCAAATATAAGTATTACTAACCTAGTTGGTATTGGTGGAAGTAATTGATTAACACCTAGGAGGTATAAATTTTCATTTGGCACATCTATGGCTGCACAATCATTTCCTATGTTTGGAGGTATATTGTCTGGAGTGACATTTGGGAAAATTACGGGCATACAAAGCTTGGGTATTGCATCTGGAAGTGGCATGACACACACATTTGGTAGTGGTGTAATAACATAGACTCTTGGTGCACAGTTCATCGCGACAATGGGGACAGAAGGCATGAACACTTGAGGACATTTACTATCTATGAGAGGTGGATCTGGTGGGTTAGGTGGAATATGAACTAGCGAAATTGGTGGACCTGGAAAATGTAGAGGATCTAGTGGGTTAGGAGGGAAAGGCCTTTGGTGGATTTGGTGGTGGAGGAAACATCGGAGGAATCTAGGTTCTAGATCGGGTGGACAAGT
Organism: Taxus wallichiana var. yunnanensis; assembly: GCA_018340775.1. Taxonomy (NCBI): domain Eukaryota; kingdom Viridiplantae; phylum Streptophyta; class Pinopsida; order Cupressales; family Taxaceae; genus Taxus; species Taxus wallichiana. The sequence continues at coordinate 795,803,643 of CM031237.1, read as the reverse complement.
GCCTCAACCACCTCAGTAAATATTTTTGTTATTTCCTCGCATCTACTAGATTATAAAGGTGTTGAGGATGCTACAGAACATGTACACAAATGTAATTTTCTATGGCACACAAAGGGGATCACTACCCTGGAATGAAAGGCAAGTCAGTGATGAAAAAAAATTGTAAGGGCGTGTGCATAGTAGGTACTAGAAGTATGATCCCCAACAAACAATAGTATATTATAACACGTTGCATAATTCCTTCTTAGCTAAATTCGTATTCACGAGTTTTAACATAAGAGAATTAGCGTGCTAAAGGAGATTCAACAAGGTATGTCAGAGAGTGTGCAGAAGTATGATGTGTGTTTTAAGACTCTCTTATCAAAACTATCTTATGATATTCATCCTTCTTAGCATGTTCAATGGTTCATTAGAGGACTAATAATTCCTTTCAGAAGAGTGCTTTTGCATAATAATTTCACAGATCTGCGCGGTGCCATAAGAAGAGTGGCTACCAGTGTTAGTCCTTTTCTTGAAGCTCATATTTCTTCAACTAAAAAATAGCTAGAGAAGTTATTTGTGAACTCACCCATGAGACTCGTAGTGGCCTATGGTGCATGGATTGTGAGGTAGAGGGGCATACAAAGGACAATTGTCCTTGGAGATCGGTACACGCCATGACGGTAGACTGTGAGATTTTCCACGGAGATCATGATGCAAGTAAGTTTCCACTACTTTGCAGCGTGTGATCTATAAGAATGTGTCTTGCTATTGTAAGATTTGCACCTCTACTACTCATGACACCAAGGATTGTAGATTAATTGACCAGATACATGATGCCATTAATATTGGTGTACACTAGACCAACGTTGCAAACAATTCCAAGGATGATGGTCATCACTATGAAGGACACGTGGATGGAGGAGCTCATGGAAGAAGCTTTTATAGAGGTAAAAGAGATGAATTCCCTTACGGAACTTGTTATAACTATGGGTCCACAAAGCATTACAAGTGTGAATGTCCTAACCTACTACAATGCTCATGGTGTGGGAAGAAGCACAAGTATGAGGAGTTCTCAGAGCTATTTGAACACATGAGACAACAACAATGAAAAGACAATGGCACTGAGATGGTAAGCCTTAATAAAGTAGACTCATATTGGATGCCAAGGGTGGTGCGTGAGTAAGAATTAGAACCTGTATTGGTAATAATGTGAGATGAGACTATGCATGCTAGGGATATACCAAAGTAGAGACCATGATTACAATATAAGAGGTGATGTATGGGAAGTATCTGGACCATACCTTGAAGGAATTCTATCAAGAGACCATTGACGTAATCAAGATTCTTGAAGGAGAAATTTAATGTCTAAAGGAACAATCTATGAAGTTAGGGAAAAATAAAATCATTGAGGTCCCTTAATCAAATATAGATGATATAAGGGAAGTGTGTAAGATGTTACGCCAAGATAATATAATTCCTCTATTAGGAGAATGGTTGAGGGATAAGATACCAAGCTGGGCTGAGCAGAGTGCGGAGGTACATTTTACATGCTAACATTCCTCCCCACAACCTTGACTACAATAAGGAGATTACCTTGAATGCATTTGTTAATGGATGGCTCCTAAGAAATATTCTAATTGACACAGGCACAGAAGTTAATGTTCTCACCCTAGATGCTTGGAATCAAATGGGAAGGGCCCCATTATAACCATATTCAAATGTGTTTTATATGGCCAATAAGACAAGGGCAAAGGCCATTGGTGTTTTAAAGGATGATGCTATAACTATCCAAGGAAATTCACTTGAGACTTGGAAGTATTAGCACTTGCTGAGGCAGAAAAATTTCTAGTGCTACTTGGGTGCCCCTAGTGCTATAAGAACAATGTTGACTTATGTTTCAATAAGGGTTATATAAGTTTTGAGAACAAAGAGGAATGTGTTATCATTCCTTTGATGGATGGAAATTTAGTGCCCTATATTGATCCTTTAGGAGAAGAAGACCTAGACAAAATTTATGTGCGCACTATCCAGGACCCTAAAGTTGTGCAACCGATAAAGGAGGGCATTATTCAATGGGAAGAAACTCAATCTATAAGTGATATAACTAGTGTGGCATGTGAAAATTAGGTGCATGGGACATATGAGTTGGTCGGAAGGTAGTTAAGAGGCTCTATGACAAGAGTAACAAAGGCGTGGTTAGTCAAGCTCCTATGAAGAAAGAAGTTAGTAAGTTATTCCTGGGGAGCCAACCCTTATGTTTTCTTGTAAGAAATGAATACCTAGTTGAGTGTGAGATTGAAAGGAGAAGGATGCTTAGCTATAACTTTCTCTATACTAAAACACATTGGTGGGTGACCCATAGTGATAAAATTCTATAGTGGCATGAAGTGAAAATCACATTCTCGGTTAGGTTTTTCCGGAGCAATGCACCTACTATCATAAAAACATTTCATGGAAAGGAACCCTCCTCATTTCATTTACGAGCATGTGAGAAGGAATGGATAGAAGGTGCGAAGCCATGACACATTATTTATGGGTGCATAAGTTGTACTCCACCTTAAAAGGCTATGTGCGTGTGTGGTACATTCATCGAGAGATGTGTCGTCGAGATAGAAGCCGGCAGACTTGACGAATGACCTCCTTCAATCTTTTGAATATCAGAGTACTAAGCCATCGGTGGATGAGGCGTTGCAGGTTTTAAGCACCTATATATGGGAGATAGTGCCATGGAAGAGGATATAATAGTGGAATTATTGGGTGAAACCTTTCTTAGAAGTGCGCTTTGATGAGGAAGAATCGAGGGGATACATCTTGAGTGTGCATGCATGGATGGAAAAAGAGAAAGGAAAATTGGTCTATGTGATAGATGGTGAAGAAGTGGAAAATTTTGAGGTTAACCATACTATGGGTATGCGTGAAGTTATGGATAGTTACGATGAGAAAGCACACGCCTACCATGAACCCCTCAAAACCAAGAAAGTTAACATTAGTTTGGATGTCGAACCTAAGCGAGCTACTATTGGAGATTATTGGACATAAAAGTAGGTTTCAAGATCATCGATCTGTTGTGTGATTTTCAAGACTTATTTCCATGCGGGTACCATGAGCTTAAAGGAGTTCACCACTCCTTGGGAGAATTGAATATCACGTTAAAAGAATGTGTGCACCCAATTTGGAAGAGACCCTATCAAATGAATTTGAATCTTCGCATTAAATTCAGGGAGGAGATTGACAAGATGATCACATTAGACATCAATGAGGCCATTGAGGAATTAGAATGGATAATTCAAATGGTCATCCAGATTAAGAATGATGGGAGAATAAGGATTTGTGTTGATTATAAGGATTTTTATGCAGTATCTATTATTGACCCTTTTCTAAACCCTTTCACTGAGGAGATCCTAGAAGGAGTAGCCAGGAGTGGGATCTATTATTTCATAGATAGATTATCGGATATCATCATTAGAATTGTAAAAGCAGGACCAAGAAAAGACAAATTTCACCAATGAATGGGTAAGCTTTACCTACATAGTCATGCCTTTTGGATTGAAGAATGCACACATTATATTTTCACGCATTGTGGTGCGAGGCATTTCAAGACTTCATCTATAAGTATCTTCAAGTCTACCTTGATGATTAGATGGTATATGGATTAGTGAGGAATCATTAGGAAAATCTAAGGCTGATGTTTGAAAGATGTCGGTAGTTGAGGATATCCCTCAACATTAAGAAATGTGTTTTCGCTACTCCATTTCAAACCCTTTTGGAGCATATCATATGTAAGGAAGGCATGCTGGTGGATCCTACCAAATTTTTCATTATTGTGGGATTGGGGAAACCTACCAGCCATATCATAGTGCGTGGATTCCTTAAGCATACATGGTATTACCTGAAATTTATTAGAGGGTATGCCAAGATCACCGTGCCATTGGAAAAGTTTCTAAAACACAAAAGTGCATTTCACTAGGGAGAGAAGCGAGAAATGTCATTTGATACATTTGAATAATAATCTTATCACTATTCTCATATCATGCTTTCCTTCTTGGGATAAGCCATTATATGTACATGTTGATGCTTTAGGGATGGCGATTGGGAAATCTTAGCACAACATGGAGAGGGAGTTATTTACCACCCCTTGTGTTTTGCTAGTAGAAAGATAACCCCGATGAACATAACTATAGTACTACTCGAGCACGAAGCATTGTCAATGATCTATGCGCTCAAAAATTCAAGTAATATCTATTGGAAACACCCTTTACATTCTACACGGACCATATGGCATTGAAGTACTTGATAAAAATCATGTTTTACAAGGGCATATATGTCGTGGGTCCTATTGTTTCTAGAATTTGAGATTATGGTTGTATTGAAACCAAGTAAGAGTAATTTAGGACCTGACCATTTATCAAGGATTGACTCAGGGGAGGATGCGTAGAGTATTGAGGATACAATGTAGGATGCACAATTGTTTAGATTATAGTGTGTGCCCTTTGAATTGGAAGATAATGTCATATTTATCAAGACCGGTGTGGAACCGAGAGGAATGGACACTTTGGAAAGGAAGCAATTAGCCGTGCACGGGCCGCACCCTACATGTTAATTAGTGGATACTTATACAAGCTAGGTTGTGATGAGGTTTTAAACTGGTGGGTGTTAGAGCATGAACGCGTTGCAATCACGGAGGAAACACATGGTGGAATTGCAGGAGGACACTATGCAGGGAATGCAACATCTTGCAAGATATTTCTAGTAGGGTTTTGGTGGGAAATTTTTTACAAGGATTGTATCAAGTATTGCAAGGCCTGTGATCACCGTCGCTTCTTTGGTATACCAAGGAAAAGAGATGAAATGTCATTAAGACCAATTACCAGTGCAGAACCATTCAAGAAGTGGTCAATTGACTTCATAGGCCCTATTTCCCTAGCCACGTGAAGGACATGTTTGTGCTATATCATTACATGCACATATTATCTTACAAGGTGGGAAAAAGTGGCACCTACAAGGGATTACACAATGATAACAATATCTAGGTTCTTATGGGAAAAGATAATCAATAGATATGGATGTCTGATTGAGTTTAACAAGTGATAGGGGTACTCATTCCTTGAATGAGATAATTAGGATTTTGTTGGTAGAATTCATGGTAGCCCACCACAAGATTACCCATTATAACCCACAAGCTAATGGGACTAATGAGGTGTTTAACAAAATTCTGAATCACACGTTAACCAAGATTTGTGATGTAGGAAGAAGGGATTGGGATGAAAAAGTTTCTACTTTGTTATGGTCATACCAGGACTACTTATAAAAAGAAATGAACAAGGCCATACCTTTTCAATTTGTGTTTGGTGTAGAATTAGTGTTACCTATTGAATTCATGTTACCATCATTACATATAACGTGCGTAGGAGGATTAGATGATGAACAAGTGCTTGAGGAGAGGATTGATAAGTTAATGCAGTTAGATGAGAGGAAGGCTATTGCTCACTAGAGTCAAAAAATAGAAAAATCCAGGTAGAAGGCATGACATGATAGACACATCAAGAACAAACAGTTTGAGGTTGGGCAGATGGTTCTATTGTATGATTCCAATTTTCTACACCATCCTGGGAAATTCAAAGTCCATTGGATGGGCCCATACATTGTATCCTATATACTTGATTTAGGCGCTTGCCAATTACAAGCATTGGATGGAACACAATTACTAGGCCATTTCAATGGGAGTAGGATGAAGCCCTACTATAAATAAGTATTCTTTATGCTTATCAATAAGGCACTATTTCCATTTAGCCTAGGTTTTGCTTAGTTATAGTTTCCTTCCTTTGTCTTTCCCTTTCTCATTGTTTTGTGTTGTGCACGTTTGTGCACTGGTAGCCACTTACAATTTCAAAAAAATTCTAAGTGTAGAGGACCGCACATCATATTTTGTGTGGGGTGAAGTAATGCGACAAACACTATAAGCTAGTATTGGAAGTTGGGTTTCGATGGCCCGGGTTGAAGGACCAAAAACACATAGATTGGAAGAATGTGCATAGAAAAGGTGAACATCGGGAGTGTGGTATCGGGAGGCTTTACAAAACCATGTATAAGGGTTATAAGCACAGGAACAACATAAGGTAAGTGATGTCAAAAATCAAGATAAGGATAAAAGAAGTGCCTTATGTGCTTTGAAAAGCGTATGCATAAGGATCTTCAATCGGAATGGTTTTTCACACTAGAAGGTTGTAGAATTTTTCATGCAGGATTGGGCATGTGGGGGTAAAAGCATTGAAGGTTGGAATTAGAAAAAGCTCCTTTAATGAAAAAGTACATTGGTAGATGGCATGGCATTTATTACGAAAAAAATCAAAAGCTATAAGTAGAAGGTTGGGGTGCATTATTGTTTACCTTGTATTTGTGTTATTGAAGAGCTCTTGTGAACTAGGGCATCCTTGAAGAAAAGTTGTGTGAAAAGGGATTGTGAAGATTTGTGTGCATATCTAGTTTTATCAGTGAACCATAATGGAAAAAGAGTACATGGGCGTGAGTGGAGAAGGTTGTGTGGAAGAATCCCGTGAGTGATTATGCCATCTTATGGAAAAAGGTTTTCTAGGTTAGGGTTCCACAGCTAGGGCACAAGATTGAGGGGATTTTCACAAAGGAGTGGAGCCACGAGTTGAGCAGAGCCAGGATCAGGAGAAAGGAAGAACTTTTAGTGACCCGATGGATAAATGACACCAAGGAAAACAAAAAATGTTTCACGAAAGAAGGGAAAGGTCAAGGGAAACAAGTCGTTTCCACTAGTTTCAATGAAGAATGGTATGCAAAGATGCAATATCCAGACAGTTTGATTGCTTGAAAAGAATGGGTGTCTCATCTTAGAAAGATGGCCATGAGTGACTACAACCATTGAACAAGCACCACAGAGAATGAGATGACATTAGAACTAGTTTTCCCTACAGACAAGAGGACACCAAATGGAATGCCTATCTATGATGATGAGGTAAAGGTGAAAATGGAGAAGGTTGGGTTATTGCAACTCTATGAGTTTCCCTATTTCGAAAACCTGAGTGACTATACCAATGGTTAATGTCGCGCGTATATGAAGACCACTTCTACTTCACAAGATGAAGGATGCGAATAACTCCCCAACTGATTTCTAAGTTTACTTGGTCTTATCTACGAAGGATAATCATTCGATGATGACTTGGATGATAAGGAGGCCATTAAGAAGACCATTAAAGCTTATGACTACAAGAAGGGGTCACACTACTTCAACATTTCTATGATTTCTGACCCTATAATGAGGATGGCATGCTTGGTCACAAAGTTGAATGGGAAGGAGAGATGGAAACAAATCGACAAGGCTTTCTTGAACATTTTTCGTAAGATCTCGGAGGGGACCATCTATAACCTATCGCTTTCATAGTAGAAGAAATCATCAACACCACGTGTGATGGAGAAAAGATCATGTTTGGTAATGTCCTCCTTACCATTTTCTTTTTGGAGATTAGGGTGCCCGATGGGCCAGATAAATTTTTCTGGGAATACCTAGATGAGAACCCTTCCCCTTCCAAAATATTTGAGCAATACAATTGTGACACCATGACAACCACCCACAAGGCGGACCTAGAAAAATGGTATAAAGGGATGCATGACACATTTGGTGTTGAATGGAGAATACCCAAATAGTTACCTATTTTACTGTAAGGTGAGGCTGAATTCACCGTGTACCAAAATTTTTGTATTGGTAGGTTTACTCTGGAAAATGGCACTAAGAGTCCCTAGTGAAAATTTTCATCTCCTTCAAAACACAATACTTCTAGGCCGAGGTAAAATGATTCAAAGAGGCGAGGAAGGTAAGGGTTAACCTCAGCACATTAGACCAAGATTATTGTGAGCTGGACTGAACATTGATATATCCAAAGAAGCACACATCTATGGATAAGTATGTCTCCCATTACCTAGATATGTTGAAGCCAGTAACATTTCCTATTGTTAGGAGGACTCAACAAGGGTATACCCGCATATAAGGAATAACTTTGAGAAAGGAACTTACATTGAAAATTATGTCTCTATCTAATAATACCCCACCATAAGGAAGGAGGTCATGCAAGGAAAATGGAGAGAGAGAAGACCTCTAAGAAAAAAGCACCAAATACACATACAATGCGGTTTTTAGGCATGCAAGATTCAGCACAAAACCAAGCACCTATGCATCAAGAAAGAAGTCCACCACATAAGACAAGGAGAAGAAACTTGAGGAAAAGGCACTGAATAAGAAAATTACCCCGCAAAAGAAGAATCATCGATAAGAAAGGAGTCACGTAGGGAAGAAGAAAAAGAAATGTCTTTAGTTAGGAAGAAGAAAAGAGTAACATGTAAAAGGACTTAGAAGAAATAGAGAGAATGGAGGATGACAAGGGTAACAAGGATGATGAAGAGCACAATGAGGGTCATAACCATCCTATGTATGATGCACATGAGTCAAATGAAGAGGGAAATGAAGATAAGGATGAGGACGAAAGAGGCACGCACGGAAAGGGGGAAAGTGAAGAATTACACATGAAGGATCAAAATACTCCAAGCTTGAATAAGGAGAAGATAGAGGATGCCGTAGAGAGGGAGGTAAAAGGAATTATAAATAACTTGGTGGATCAAGAGGTGGAGCGTAGTGCCAAGAACTACTCAAGGAGATAGAGGAAAGCGAAACCGTGGGAAAGGACTATGGAAGCATGGGCACTGAGACCCCAACTTAGCAGTAAGCTTTCTAAAGGCATCGCACACACAGTGGAAAGGGTATAAGTAACGGTGAGGAACAAGAAATGACTTACATCAATTATCCACATAAGGTATTGCACACATGTTTCCAAAGTATCGTGCCTTCAAACCAAATCCTTGCATGGTCTTCTTTCAATGAAGAGGGTGCATACCCGTGCACGAGGAAAATGCTATCTTGGGATTTTGAGTCCCATGTTGATGAACAAAAATTCAGGTCAACCAAGATGCATTGATGAAGATACTAGATGCCAAGGGAGTAAACACTCTAGTGAATTTCCAACAACTATCCGATGAGGAAGTTTGTAATGCGCTCAACAAATTACTGGTAGAATTTGAGTCGAGACTCTTTGGGAGAAATGACTGAATAAGGGTTTTTTGGAAGATCTTGAGAAGAAAAATGAAGAGATCAATGAAAGAGACAAGGAGATAAAACAGAAGGAATTGATCAGTGCATAGTTAAGGCACAAACTGAGGGATGAAAAGGAAAAGGTGTGTGAGATCCATAAGAAGATAGAGATTATTTTAGATACCATAATCTTGAAGCACCCAGACCTGGCCCCGCTTGAGAAGAAATATGAGTCAACCATGCAATGCTTGGAAGACTTGACCCACATCCTCACCATGGAAAGGAGGTCACTCACATTGGAGTCGGTAGAAGATACATTTGCATGCCAAAAGGAGAAAGAAAAACTAAATATTTGGGAGACAATTACTCGGTATTTCAAGCTCTTTGTCAATGTAAATATTTATACACAAATGGTGAGGTTGTATATGATAATTGCACTAACAGAGACAAGGTAGAAAGCATATTGGTTACTACGCATGAGGCGGATCTGAAGGAATTTAAATAAAAGAAAAAGGAAACAAGGTAGAGCATGATAAGATCCTAGCCAAGGTTGAGAAAAATTTGGAAGTAATCGAAACCTTGCGGTGTTTGATTAAGAATTGGCTCAAGGAGCTATATCCCTAGGTCACTCACAGAATGGATGCACTAGATGATCTTAGCAAGCAACTAGAAGGAATTATAGATACACTAAATGCTAAGAGAAATGAATTAAGTTTTGATGAAGTGAGTGCTCTAGTAGGTGACCTACTTCAATAGGCACAGGGTGAGGTAGATGCCTGGAAAATATTGAGGCAACTGTGAAGAAGGAATTTCCACTCCTCCTATAGTAGTAGCAGATTCTTCTATTCTTTCATTCTTTATTCAGATTGTCCCAGTTCCACTATTATTTATTCTTTGAAGAAACAAGATTTTTCCGATGACGGAGAACACACGTAGTGTGGGGTGGTATTGGACCATAAATATTGGCTAAGCACCAAGAGGCACGTGCATGTAGGACCGAGAGAGAAGAAGGGCACTCATAGGAAATCGTGGAGGAAAAATTGGTTAAATAAGGGTTTAAGTGAAATCAGGGTGCGTGTGGGAGGCAGAACATGGGTTTAAAGGACTTAGCCATATTTGGCATTCTAGAGTCACTTGAGGAAAAGCATGAGGACTGAATAGGTGTGATGAGTGGATAAGGTGCCAACTTGGAACCTTCGATGTCAAGAAAAGGATATTACCTACAGGTTATATTACCATAAGACATCATTACAGAGAGGGAGGGTTCGTAAAGGGATAATAATCCACCTATGGAGGACTACATCGACACTTGGCATGTGATCTACACTTAGAGAAGGCATGGTGGTGGGTGCTAATCTTATATAAAGAAATGCTCGGGCTAGAGATAGAGAGAGACGAGAGATAGACAAGACACTCACGCTCCCCAAGGTGAAACACTTGGTCTAATCAAACCTTTAGACAAAAGTTCTTGCAATTATGCCTTAAGCTCGACTAACTCTGTAGTAGTCATCCGATAAGGTGCTTTGGAAATAGGTTCTGTTCCTGGTTTGATTTTGATGGTGAAGTCAAATTCCCTCTTGGGTGGTAAACCTAGTAATTCCTCCAGAAAAACATCCTTGAAACTTTGCAACAGTGGAAATCGTTTCATGGAATCACCATCTTCTTCTAAAAATTCAGATATCTTTACTGCATAAAGGGTACATCCTTTGTTTTTAGTCTTTTTAAGCTGCATAGCTGACAGTTTTATAACTGAAATCTCCCGTTTCACACCTTGAATCTCTGTTGCATTCAGCCGATCATCTAAACATTTTATATTCTTTTCATAGCAATCTACTTTTGCTTTATGGTCAGCTAACCAATTAACACCGATGACAATGTCATACGATCCCAAAGGTGTAACATAGAGGTCAACTTCCGTGGAAAAGTTAGGTAAGTCAAGGACTGCCCCAAAAAGACACATATTCACCGTATGAACATAATTATTACCATCTTTACTGCATCCCAAGATTTATCCATTTTTCCAGCCTTTCTTTTAAGTTTAGAAGCAAGTTTACTAGAAATAAAACATTCAGTAGCTCCTGTATCAAAAATAATAGTGACAGGTATGCCAAATAACTTACAGAAACTTCTATAGGTGTCACCTGCTTTCACCTTGCTTGTGCACTCTTCGCAAAGCATGTATCTTACGCTGCGATTATGATCATCCTTCTTGAAAAGGGCACTTTGATTCGTGTAGTGGTCTTTGCCACAATTGTAAGCAGCCTCCTACAAGTACCTTTTAGGCTCAAAATTACCTCCAACCTTTTAATTATCACGTTGTCTTCCATAGGGCTTCTGCCCATTGTTATAATTTTTGGCAAAATTATCCCTTGCATTTCCAGTAGGCTTATTTGCTACTGCTTTCTTACTATTATCCCCTGGAAACTTACTTCTGTTTCCAAACTTTTTCCATGGTCCCTTTTTGGGTGCAAGTGAGGTTGAAGAAGGGTTTGCAATCTTCTTCCGCACTTCCTCTTTATGAGCAGAAATAGCCTTTAATTTCTGTTCTTGTCTTATGGCCTTTTCAACAACTCCTTCCATAGTGGTTGGACTATGAACATCGACCTCTCCCCCTATCACGGGATTCAGTCCCATGATGAATTTCCGTATTCTGAACTTCTCGTCAGTTTGATACTGTGGTACATACTTGAGGAGTTTTGTAAACCGCTCCCAGTATTCAGTTACCGTTAGCTTCCCTTGAGCTAAATTCTAGAATTCAGTCATTTTCTGATCATAGAAAAGTTGTGGCAGCCAACGTTGCCTAAAATAGCCCTTAAATTGATCCCAAGTAATATTGGTCTCATCAATATTTAGCTCAGCTTTATGGCTATCCCACCATGAAGATGCTTCGTGGGAAAGCTGATAGGCTCCCCAAATAGCTTTGGTTTCCTCTGAGAAGTTTCTTATTGCAAAGTACTTCTCCATTTCACTGAGCCAGTTCTCAACTCCATCTCCTAATGTGGTGCCATCATATTTAGGTGGGCTTATCCTTTTTATATCATTAGTGAGTTCTCTGCCAACCTGGCCTTTTTGTTTTCTGGTTAGACAAGTGCATTTCTAGCATTAATATCAACACCCATATCGGGGTTGTCCTCAAGAGGTTGCTGATTGTTATTACCAGCTTCATCTTCCTCCTCATTTCCCATTACTTGTTGTTCAAGTACAACTAAACGATCTCTTGTGTCCAATAGGGCAGCAAGGATCTCATCAAGCTTTTGGGTTGTTGCTGCCCCTCCTTCTGGTGGAGCATTATTCGCAATATTCCCCCTTGTTCTAACCATTTTCTGTTACAAGAAAATTCAGGTTTTTATCAGATTATGGACACAATAGGTCCAAGAGCTGCAACCTTCAGCTCTGATACCAAGATGTAACATCCCCATTTAAGAACATTAGAACAAGTAAATTTTTTTTTTTTTTTGATAAATGCTTCCTAGTTCTAAATACATAATTTAGAACTCACAAATCAAAACCACCATTCTTATAACAGATAACCATATGCAGCTGTAATGACTCGGAGTACCTCCGATCTATTCATTCCATGACTTGGTAATCTACCGATCTATTCATGAGTATCAAAGAGTTGGCGTTCTTATTTTAACACATCACTTTTTCGTTTCTCTTCCCTAATCCAGGATTTAGAATGCTCTGTCCAAGGAACCTATCTGAATAATTGTTACCATTATTCATCGGCATCTCGTCCCTTAGACTAGGTGACATAGGACAACGCAATCAGCAGCTTGTGATACTTTGGCCAAAGATTTGAAACATACTGCTTATGTCTCGTATCCCTTGATGACATACTCGTCAATCTGGAATACGTCCTTCACCCCATTCCTATGTTATGTAGAATGTCTTATACTGACTTCTGTCAGTCTCTCCTGCCCCAAGTTATTCACTCAGGAACGGATTAGTAATATGACAACATTATAGGGATGCTCCCAAGGACTAGGGATATCTTTGACATCTTGGGTCAATCCCGCTTAACCCAGTGTGTCAAGATACCCCGAGTCTCCTGAGGCAGCCTTATAACATGACCACGTTCCTAATCAATCCTAGAGTAAAACTTGTTCGAGTTTAAGGTGTAAATCTTAACGATCAATGCAAAGGGTGTCACCATAAGTCACCTGCATTGTTGTATCTTCGAGAAGATCCTAATCTTCTCGAAGGTACAACCCTGCAGTTGACTTGTGCCATCAACCTTCAAATCCGCCTCGAAAAGATCTACTCATTTATAAGGTGTTACATACGTTGAGTTAAAGTTAAACTTTAAGACGCTCCTTTTAGGGTAGTCTTTTCCCAACCCCTGGGTTCCTCACCTTAGAATTACCTTTCTTAATAAAACCCATTTCACAAGAGAAGTTATTAAGACTTGAGGTCCCAACAAGGAGTTCATTGAAAAACAGAAATCTAAATCAACGAAACTGGACAATAACCCTTAATCTTCACATAAGATTGCTAACCAAACCCTTTTTGGTTTATATCAGATCTCATAGCTGAAATATATCTTACTTATTAGTATTGAGATATAGTGATTAAAAATCCAATTAAACGTTGTCTTGACTTAGATCAAGACTAAGGAGTAATAATTTATTCAGCCCGCTTAGCTTCCTGTTGAGGTTTATTTTAACCTTAACTTCTCGAAAGACAGTGATCTAAATTCCAATTTAGCATAGATAGAACATGACAGAACTACTAAACACACACAAGTATTCAGTCACATAATCTTTGCAAAGCTTACTTAGAGAATCCCAAATGTCTCCAAGGTATACAATAATAACAATGCTCTTAAAATCATTCGAACCGAAGAAGTTCAATCCATCAAGATACGAATGCAAACACATACGTAACAAATACCTCATTTCATTCATTTCTAAGCTAATCAAATACATTTTATGCATTCAACATATTTGATACAATACTCAACAACAAAAGAACATCTTTCTTCAAGTAGTACATTTAGAGAATCAAATTGGAATTCATCATAAAACCAAATTAAACGATCTGAACATCATATCAGATCTACGTGTCTTTACCACTTACGGCAACCATCTGCAAAAATTGTCAACACGGGTCAGTTCGGTGAACTGAGCATGATAAGCACTAATTCTTAAAACAATTGCAATCCACCAATTGTTCTCATTAAACAACCTGTTTAAATGAAATCATTTATTCAAATTCCAAACATAAATCAGGCTATTCATCTTATATGTTAGAGACTAAGAACAAATGAATACAACCAATCTAAGATAGCAAAACTCCTACAAAATTGTTTCTATCAATTTCTCAAGGCAATTAAAACATTCAACAAGCTCACTGTCTTAATTCTTTTATCATCATAACACATTTCAATGGTATTGACAAGTATACCCATTTATACAGCAACACACATTTTATACCAGTCTCTCCATACAATACCACAGTTTATTCTTGTTATGCCCATACCGTAGAGATCGCAAAAGGATGCAAGAAGAAAGCACACAAGTTTTCCTGTCTAGGAGAGAGAGGATTTTCCTATTCCACTTACTATATACATCAACATATAAATTACAGTCAAGAAGAAAGAACAGAGTCCATCAGAATCCTAAATCAATAACATTCTGGACTGTACCGACTCCTTTAGTTTAATACATATATATTTACGCCTGCGACTAAATAGTCGGGATTACCAGAAGAACTACAGTTCCATCTAAATCCAAATATAAAAGTCACCTGTAGCTACTAAGCGATTCAAGAGCTTTCGCGCCAAGCAACAGAAAATAATCCAACCATGAAAGACTCAACAAATCTTTTCTCTATCATTTATCAACATGAAAATACCCAACGCCATCGCCTGACATGGTACAACTAAGAGCTCTTTGTTTCAGTCAAACTTGAGACAAGATAACATTAAAACAAATAACGTTTCCATATGCAAATACAGTGACATTCACGCAGAGTCGAAACACAATATGCACAGCTTCATTCAACTAATCAAATCCCTACGATTATACAGCAAGGGTGTAAATTAGAAGCCGTTTTCAAGAAGAATAATCACAACCAGGTCTTCACAGGAGCCGAATTCCATACCAATAAATTTCCTCAAAGTTTCATTGTCAAAATTTCACCCCAGGTAAATTTCGATAACATGCTTCGATTTTGCGGTTCCGGGCAAGTAGGTTGACCCAGAAAAAATTGTGAAAATCGGCTAAGTCCTAGTCCTTGAAAGCAATAGGGACGTGTGGGACAGAAAGGCGTGGATCGGCCGAAAAGCCTCTAGGCAGTCCGGAAGCAATAGGGACATCTGGGACAGAAGTACGCGGCGGGCGCGAGAAGCCGATCCGGCCGAAAGAGGAAGAAAAATGACTAACTGCTAAGCGGGACAGTTCGGGGCAAGAGTACGTGAAGTACGCGAACCGGCCGAATCGGCCGAAATGAGCACAAACAGCCCGCTAAGCAAATGGGACATTTGGGCCGCGAGTACGCGAACCGGCCGAACCGGGTGAAAAAGGTCAAGGCAGCCCGAAACAGTTTGGGACATTTGGGACAAATGGACGCGAACCGGCCGGTTCGGCCGAAATCAGCACAAGGAGCACTGGGACATCCGGGACAAAGGGACGCGTGGGACGCGGATCGCCGAAGGAGCCGAAAGCCAATCAAGCAGCGCCACGTGTCATCGGCCGAATGAGGGACAAGGAAGCCCATTCCGGGCGGATCGGAGGTTTATGTCCCAAACGGTTTGGGACATCCGGGACATAAAAACGTGAAGGGCGCGAAAGAGCTGGCAGGGCCGAAAACCAATGAGAAGCTGCCACGTGTCCTCACAAGAGAAAGGTCCAAAAAGTCAAAGGGGCGAGTTTTCGAGCACTGATCCGAACCAATGGGATAGTGCCACGTGTCCCAGCTAGGGCCCACAAGGAAATTTCAAAAGATAGCCCACCAAGAGGTGGAGGAGAGAGAGTTTCTCAGCGAATCGAGCACTGCCACAAGTCGTCCGGTGGCGAAGCATGGGAAAATATTTCAAAATCCATCTTGAGTACATTATGTGCCCTAAATCTTCAGATCGTCATATCTTTTGATCCAGAGCTCGGATTTACACGTTCCTTATATCAACGGAAAGCTTGTGAGATTATCTACACGTTTCCAGGTTAATCTTGCATCTTGGTTGAGTTTGGAGAGATAAAATCAAGAAACACCTCTCGGCATGAAATAACAAGCAGAAGTAATGCTTCAACAAACAACTTTAATGCAACGACAGCGCGCTTCGCGCCTTACATTAGGCGCCCGTTTTGCCAGGATCCGCCACTTCTGCCATGATGAGATGAATTGAATGCAACCTGGAGGTGGTTGGGGTAGATTTGGTTTTCCCTTCTCTCTTTCCTCTCTCATTCTTTCTATATATTGTAAAGAGGAGCTTCTTTTCAAGGTCGAACATTTTTCTGTTTTGCCTCTCCCTTTTTCTCCTCAGGCGAATTTGTGGAGTTCGAACCTCTCATTTGAACTGTAATACTATTCTGCCTCTTGGCATTCTGCAGTGTATTGTATCAATCTTTGGAGCAAGTAATACATGTCTGTGGATGATTCTCAACCCTCTCTGTGTTCATTTTGCATCCTCCTGGTCTTTTACTGCAGTTTCTGTCATTTGTGCATGATCTTGTATCACATTCAAGTGGTCTGTGTTTATTGGAAAAATAAGTGTTCTTCATTCCTCGGTGCATCACCTCTATTAGCTTAGATTTATTTTATGCATCTTCTTACCTTGTCTCCTTGGCAGATTAGATTAGGTTTTGAGAAAACCCTCTGCATATTTCGTGTGCATCTGAACAGAGGAATAGGAACCAGCCTTCTCTAGAGAATCCTTTCTCATTTTTCAAGTCCCACACTTGGAGAAAGGATTCAATGTTATGCAATCACACTGGATGCCAAGTGATCAACCTAGAAACTTGATCTGCATCCAGGGGTGCTGTGATTTTGCATCAACAGTTTTGGCACGCCCGGTGGGACCTAGAGGTCTCATTTTTATTGCAGCAAAGTTGATATGCATCTGCTGCAATTTTCTTGCTTGAAAAGAGCTATTATTCGCATATCTGGCGACTCCAAGAGAAAGATCAACTGGTTTCAGTAGTACAGGCCTGAAAGCTTATGAGAAGAATCACAAGGTCAAGAGTTGGAAAGAGGAGGTGTTGTTTGAATATATGCAATTATCTCCAAGAAGAAGGCAAAGAGGAGGATTCAAAGGTCTCCATCTCCACCAAACAGAACTCTCTCAACTCCTCCACTGCTTTCGGCCTTTCATTCGGTATTCAAGAGTTCTTCGACCAATCGAAATGGCGCAACCACTGAACCCCTATGTCAACTTCACAGGCAGCAGCCCACTTGCTCTCAATGCACAAAATCCAATCCCAGTTGCAGCATTGAAGAACATTCCATACTTCACTGGAGAAAATCAGACCACTCCTGGTGATCATGTCAAGGACATTGCTAACATTTGTGCAATCCATGAGATTGATGAGATGCAAGTAGCTGTCAAATTGTTGGCGTCTTCATTCAAGGGGAAAGCATTGCAATGGTTTAGGAGCCTTGGAGCTGGCTCTATCACAAACTGGAATCAGCTATGTATTGCACTTCATGATCAATTTGGAGAGAAGGGAGACAACTTGTCTCTTTTGGAGCAGCTGACAACCATCAAGAGAGCTTCCAATGAGCAACTAACTGACTTCAACTTCAGATTTCAAAGGTCTTGGGATAGAATTCCAATGGCAGTCAGGCCAACAGCAGAAGGTGCTTTTCTATATTACCTTAAAGCTTTAAATTCTGATATTTCTATGTTGGTTCAATCTATGGGAGGCACAACTATCCTGCTTGCTTATAGTATTGCCATTAGAGCTGAAAATTGTCTGATTCAAGCTGGCAAGCTAGCTCCTAGGCCTCCAATGCCATTATATCCAAGTTTAGAGAGCCCAAGTACTAGTCAAGCACCTGTCTTAGCTCCTTCTCCCACTCCTAGAAATCAGAGTTCAAATGAAGCTTCCACTTCATCTCCAAGTGCCCCAAATGAGCTTCAAGAAGTCATGAAACAACTGCAAAATTTAGGCAATGAGCTGGTCACTCTCAAAAGACAGCAAGCTCAAGGTTTTAGACCTTCGTATCAGCCTCAAGCTCAACCTAATAGGCAGCCATATCAGCCTCAAAGGCCACCCAATCCAGCTGCAAATATGAATCAAACAAGGCCTCCTGTCAATAGACCATTCCAGCCCTATAATCCAAATGCCATATCTGCCTCTAGGGCATTAGTACCAGCACAAAACAACATTGCCCAGGAGTATGATTGGTGTTTTCCATGTAATGAGCCTCATAATCAATCCATGTGCTACAATGGTGCTTTGACTCAAGCTTTAATGGTAACAACTACTGGTGTGGAGGGTGAGAGCAGTCAAGAAAACAGCCAACAACAAGAAACATTCCAACAGCAATCAGCCCCAAATGACACCACATTGGTAAATTGGCAAGCAGAGGATTTCTGTGGCATGAATCAGGTAGTTTCTCAAGGTGTTGCAGCCAACACAAGGTCAAAAAGGAGAAATTTGGGTGAAGAACAGCCATTAGCCCCAGCCAATCCACAACCTTCCACAGCTCCACAAATGATTGGCAAGCAAAACCCAGTTTCAAATGCACAAGGGCAGCCAAGAACAGCCCCTAGGCCAACTCAAATGCCAGCTGTTGCTGCCCACATACAAGGAATAAATGTGCAAACCAAAGGACAGCAGAGAGATCCTTCATCACCATTCAGTATCATTGATCAGATGAAGAAGACAAACGTCAATATATCTATGTGGGAATCCCTATCCATCCCAGGCCAAAGAAATCTACTGCAAGCTGCCATGAAGGATTGGCCAACTTCGAATCAGCAGGTCCAAATGCAAGAGAAGGTACTCACAAATGCTGCCCAGCCTGAAGGAAATCATGGAGCACAACAAGGTAAAATGTTGAAGCCCCCCCCTTTTATGTTTCGTTAATCATTGGAAATCAGCTAGTGCATAATTGCATGATAGATTCCGAGGCAAGTAGCTCAGTAATGCCTAAACAGATAGCTGATCAGTTAGGGCTCCAGTATGAAATAACATCTAAGGGAGTAGTGCAGCTGGATGGGACAGCAATAGCAACAGTTGGAGTGATTATAAATTTGAGTCTTACCTTGCATACATGTCCAAATGTTGTTGTCTTACAAGATGTGTCAGTCATAGACCTTCCACCACTCTTTTCCCTATGTTTATCAAGGGACTTCACTTTGCCAAAATTGGGGATATTTTCCGTTGATTGGTCACACATCTTTGTTCGAGATGAGGTATGGAACTAAGGCTACAATTAGGTCAGAACCTATTGCAAACTTCCACATTGAGCCCTATACTCCAAGTCAGATTAATGCCAATTGCTCAGCATTTGATCAAGAAGATCACCCAAGCACTGATGAAGCTGACACTAAAGTTGGAAACATCCCAAATCTAACTCTTGATGAATGGGAAAACAAGGTGCATGCTTTTGATCCTTATCAAGGAATAGAAGAATCTGAGCTAGGAGTCTATTGTATACACGAAGAAAGTCAACCTATTCCTAGCATCACCAAGCCAAACCACAAGGATGACAATGAGGTATGGCAGCTGTTTTTTGATGGATCAAGGAGTAGACAAGGTGCAGGAGGTGGAGCCGTGCTTATTTCACCTCAAGGAGTAAAGTATTATTTAGCTTTTAGATTTCAATTTGCATGCTCCAATAACACTGCTGAATATGAAGCCTTGGTGCAAGGGATGCATTGGGCAATCAAAAAATAAATAAAGAACTTGCAAGTTTTGGGGACAGTGAATTAATTGTAAATCAGGTCAAGGGACAACATGCTGCCAAAAATGATCTACTCAGGTGCTACAAGAACAGGGTGTGGGACCTCATGGAAGATTTTGAGGGCTTTGGCATCAAATCCATCCCTAGGAAAGAGAATCAAGCTGGCTTGTGACGGGCTTGCGGCGATAGTAGGCAGCCTTTGACATTGTAGAAAACATTCAACAAGACAAGGTACAGCCAAACATCCACGTGATTGTGAGGCCTTCAGTGCCGGATAACAATGTCAGTTGGCAGGTATTTGAGAATGACCAGCAAATCATCCACTTCTTGCAAGAAGAAGCTGAGTTCTCAGTTAAGAATCAAGAAAAGTTGGAACAACAATATGGTGACCAGGTGATACAGCTGAGAACTGACAAGCTGCCCAAGGGACTTATCACTTTGGAGTCCATTTTCAACCCCAATGATCAGTTTAGAAAGGAGAAAGCAAACATTCAGGTCAAGAGAGAAGATTCGGTATCCATCTTGGTAGAAGAGAACAAGCCATTGCAAATTGGAAGGATGACAACTGAGCAAGAAAGGTGTGAGTTCATATAGCTATGTCAAGAATTCCCTGACGTGTTTGCTTGGAGCTATGAAGACTTGAAAGGTTTCAATCCCAACTTAGCTCAGCATACCATTGAATTGGATCCAAATACTAAGCCTGTCAGGCAGAAACAGAGACCAGTCAATCCACACATGGAGCCTCTCATGAGAAAAGAATTGGACAAGCTGATTGAGTCAAGAATCATATTCCCAATCAAGCATTCTAGTTGGGTTGCCAACTTAGTTCCAGTCAGAAAGAAGAGTGGAGAGATCAGACTGTGTGTTGACTTCAGAGATCTGAATAGAGCCTCTCTCAAGGACCATTATCCACTCCCTTCCATGGAGAAAATATTGCAGGTCATAGCTGGTTCAAAAAGGTTTTCACTACTTGATGGTTACTCAGGCTTCAATCAGATTATGGTAAAGGAGGAAGACCAGTTCAAGATAGCCTTCACAACCAAATGGGGCACATATGCTTACAAGAAGATGCCATTTGGACTGTCAAACGCCGGAGTAACATTCCAGCGAGCTATGGATATGGCATTCAAAGGCTTGATCAACAAGATAGTGCTGGTATACCTAGATGATATCACTGTCTTCTCAAAGAATGTTGCAGACCATCTCTTTCACCTCAGGCAAGTGTTTCAGAGGTGTAGAAAGTTCGGAGTGTCCTTAAATCCTAAGAAGTGCATCTTTCTTGCACATGAAGGGAAGCTCCTTGGCCATATTTTCTCCAAGGAAGGATTAGCAATTGATCCAGAGAGGGTTGAAGCCATAAGAGCTCTACCATTGCCTAGCCACAAGAAAGCCCTTCAGAGTTTCCTGGGAAGGATAAACTTTGTTCGGAGGTTTGTCCCAGATTTTGCAGCCCTTGTCAAGCCCATCACCAAAATGTTAAAGAAAAGCATGGCTTTCAAATGGACGGCAGAAGGCAAGGAGAGTTTTGAAGCAATCAAAGAAGCCATCTCCCAGGCACCCACTCTCATCAACCCAGACTTTTCCAAGGATTTCATCCTCTATGCATTTGGAGGTGATGACACTATTTCGCCATTACAGTGCAATGAGAACAAAGATAATGATGAGAACAGACGATTGCCTTCTTGACGAGCCTTGATGACTGCGAAGTAAGGTACTCTTTTATAGAAAAGCATGTGCTTGCAGTAATCAGAAGCTTGAAGAAATTCAAGCATTTAGTCTCAAACAACAAGGTCCAGTTATTGGTCTCACATGCTGGGGTTAAGGACTTCCTCCTCAACAAGGATTTGAATGAGAAAAGGGCAGGATGGATCACCCGTGTCATGGAGTATGACATTGAGATCAAGATCACCAAGCTGGTAAGAGGCAAAGGTTTGTGTGAGCAGCTCGCTTCCAAACAACCAGACAACCCAGAAGATGAAGAAGACGTTGTCCTGCTATTACAAGATGATCAAAAACAGGAAAATGATGATGTGTCCACTCCCTGTTGGACTCAGAATATGATACATTTCCTACAGACAGGCATGTGCCCTCCAGAAATGAGCAAAGCAAAAAGAAGGTACTTCAGATTACAAGTAATTCCATATGTGCTTGTTGATGGTATTTTGTTTAAAAAAGACATCAACGGTGTTCTATTAAGATGCATTGGGACAGGTCAGGTTGAGAGGATCTTACACGAGTTCCATGACGGGGAGGCAGGAGGCCATTTCACCCCACGAGTAATAGCTCTCAAAATCATGAAAGCTGGTTACTATTGGCCTACTATATTCAATGATTGCTACTCATGGGTTAAGAAATGTGAGAAATGTGCATTATTCACAGGGAAAGGAAGGTTAGCAGCACTGCCCCTTCGTCCAATTTCAGTAGATCATCCATTCATGCAATGGGGATTGGACTTCATTGGAGTCATCAATCCCATTAGTCAAAGTCACAAGTGGATTCTTACAGCGACAGACTATTTCACCAAGTGGACCGAAGCAGTAGCGCTCAAAGAGGCAAGTGAGTCTAACATACTAGACTTTTATGAAGAAATAGCAACCAGGTTCGGTGTGCCGGCCACCATCATATCAGATAATGCATTAGCATTCATAGGTTCAAAAATTACAGAATGGGCTGTCAAGAATGGAATCTATTTGAGCACCTCTTCAAATTATTACCCGCAGGGTAATGGACAAGCGAGAGTCCACAAACAAGAATTTGCTAAAAATCATCAGAAGGACTCGGATGAAAATCAAAGAACATGGCATACAAGGCTAAAATCAGCGTTATGGGCTAACAGGATAACACCAAAGAGGTCTACAGGTAATTCTCCCTACAAGTTGGTCTATGGGAAGGAGCGTGTGCCTATATCATTAGAATTGCCCGGCCTTGGAGCTCATGAAGCAGCGATTTGAGTTATACGAGTTCAACCAATGGAAGTCGGTATGCATAATTGATGGAATTAGAAGAAATCGAGAGAACAGTAGTTCGAGACGATTGAAAAGGATCGGGCCTTAGTAAAAGATGGTTTGATAAGAGAGCAAGAGCAAGGACCTTCCGGGAAGGGGACCTAGTTACGAAATGGGATGCGGATCGGGCAAAACCAAGAAGGCATTCCAAGTTTGATGCCATGCAGAGTGGTCCCTACATGGTCACGGGATGCAAAATAGTAATGCCTTCCATTATGCATTGGATGGAAAGGAACTTCGATTCCTATTAACGGAATCTATCTTAAACATTCTTTACTAAAAAGAAGGGTTTGCCCTTGTAAATATTAGTTTAGATTTTTCTTAATTCCTCTAAGTGCGTATGCACATTGTCCTGTGGTAGTTAGGTTTCTATTTCCCTAAGTGCTTTGGCACAAGTTTTTTGCTCTCAGGTTGTTTTTTACGATTCGAGTGTTCTTTGGAGAACAAGTTGCGATGTCGAGGCTCGTTTCAGGTCATTGCTTATGACTCTATGCCCAATGGATCGCTAAAAGGCCACTGATCTTCTACCTAGCAGGCAGGTGACCCCGCTGAGTCGTCAAAACTGTTGTCAAAATTTCACCCCCAGGTAAATTTCGATAACATGCATCAGAGTTTTGCAGTTCCAGGCAAGTAGGTTGACCCAGAAAAAATTGTGAAAATCGGCTAAGTCCTAGTCCTTGAAAGCAATAGGGACGTGTGGGACAGAAAGGCGCGGATCGGCCGAAAAGCCTCTAGCGATCCAGGCAATAGGGACATCTGGGACCAGAAGTGCGCGGGGCGCGGAAGCCGAAGCCGATCCGGCCGAAAGAGGAAGAAAAATGACTAACTGCTAAGCGGGACAGTTCGGGGCAAGAGTACGCGAAGTACGCGAACCAGCCGAATCGGCCGAAATAAGAACAAACAGCCCGCTAAGCAAATGGGACATTTGGGCCGCGAAGTATGTGAACCGGCCGAACCGGGGCGAACCGAAAAGAAAAAAGGTCAAGGCAGCCCGAAATAGTTTGGGACATTTGGGACAAATGGACGCGAACCAGCCGGTTCGGCCGAAATCAGCACAAGAGCATTTGGGACATCCGGACAAAGGGACACGCAGGGGCGCGGATCGCGAGGAGCCAAAGCCCAATCAAGCAGCGCCACGTGTCATCGGCCGAATGAGGGACAAGGAAGCCCATTCCGGGCGGATCGGAGGTTTATGTCCCAAACGGTTTGGGACATCCAGGACATAAAAATGTGAAGGGCGCGAAAGAGCTGCGGGGGCCGAAAACAAATGAGAAGCTGCCACGTGTCCTCACAAGAGAAAGGTCCAAAAAGTCAAAGGGGCGAGTTTTCGAGCACTGATCCGAACCAATGGGATAGTGCCACGTGTCCTAGCTAGGGCCCACAAGGAAATTTCAAAAGATAGCCCGCCGAGAGGTGGAGGAGAGAGAGTTTCTCAGTGAATCAGAGCCTGCCACGTGTCGTCCAGGTGGCGAAGCGCGGGAAAATATTTCAAAATCCGTCTTGGTCTGTTCTGTGCCCTAAATCTTCAGATCGTCATATCTTTTGATCCAGAGCTCGGATTT
Organism: Taxus wallichiana var. yunnanensis; assembly: GCA_018340775.1. Classification (NCBI taxonomy): domain Eukaryota; kingdom Viridiplantae; phylum Streptophyta; class Pinopsida; order Cupressales; family Taxaceae; genus Taxus; species Taxus wallichiana. Next base: position 795,779,137 of record CM031237.1, on the reverse strand, counting down.
GCACGTTCCTTATATCAACGGAAATCTTGTGAGATTCTCTACACGATTCTAGGGTCAATCTTGCATCTTGGTTCAGTTTGGAGAGAGAAAATCAAGAAACGCCTCTGGCGTGAAATAACAAGTAGAAGTAATGCTTCAACAAACAACTTTAATGCAGTGAGCGATTCGCCGCCTACATTAGGCGGCCCCACCGTTTTCCAGGATCCACCGCTTCTGCCATGATGAGATGAATTGAATGCAACCTGGAGGTGGTTGGGGTAGATTTGGTTTTCCCTTCTCTCTTTCCTCTCTCATTCTTTCTATATATTGTAAAGAGGAGCTTCTTTTCAAGGTCGAACATTTTTCTGTTTTGCCTCTCCCTTCTTCTCCTCAGGTGAATTTGTGGAGTTCGAACCTCTCATTTGAAATTGTAATATGACTCTACCTCTTGGCATTCTGCAGTGTATTGTATCAATCTTTGGAGCAAGTAATACATGTCTGTGGATGATTCTCAACCCTCTCTGTGTTCATCTTGCATCCTCTTGGTCTTTCACTGCAGGTTTTGTCATCTGTGCATGATCTTATATCACATTCAAATGGTCTGTGTTTACTGGAAAAATAGGTGTTCTTCATTCCTCGGTGCATCACCTCTATTAGCTTAGATTTATTTTATGCATCTTCTTACCTTGTCTCCTTGGCGATTAGATTAGGTTTTGAGAAAACCCTCTGCATATTTTGTGTGCATCACGAGCAGAGGAATAGGAACCAGCCTTCTCGGAGAATCCTTTCTCATTTTTCAAGTCCCACACTTGGAGAAAGGATTCAATGTTATCAATCACACTTTGGATGCCAAGTGATCAACCTAGAAACTTGATCTCGCATCCGGGGTGCTGTGATTTTGCATCAGCTTTCATCCAAGTCGAGTTACTACAAAATATAACAGGGTATCAACAAAGTCGAGTTGATAAAGAAACCCCATCCCTTAATTCCTCATAATCGAACTGAACATAACACAACAATATTAAGAAAGAGTCAAAATGATATGCATGCTCAGCGAGGGCTGAAATCGAGAAATGAGCCAACACGCAGCATATCATGGACTCCAACAGTGCCAAATCCAACCAATACTTATAACCAAGGTTTCAATTGAAGTTGAATTCATATGACAACAATTCAAGAATCCTAAAAGTACTCACAACAAAACTTCTACAGAAGTTAAAACATAAATTACCTTTCAATGACTCCATCGAAGTCAATAACATTTAGTATTCTTAACAAAACAACAGCATTCATAACCAAGCTTAGACAGAAGTTTGAAATACTAGATACATTTCAAGGACTCTCACTGAGTCAATACCAACCGTATTCACAACTGAGCTTACACAGAAGTAGAAACACCAGTTACATTTCAAGGACTTCAACAGACTCAGAATCAATGAGTATCCACAACAAGCTTCCGCAGAAGTCATAACATACCACCCATTTCAAGGATTCCAACAGTATGCACAAGGAAACTACTACAGAAGTTAAAAACATAAGTTACGTTTCAAGGATTCCAAAGGAGTCGAAACCAAAAAGCATTCTCAACTAAACTTCTACAGAAGTCGTAATATACTATCAATTTCAAGAGTTCCAACCATAACATGCTAAAAGTATCCTCTACAAAACTTCAACAGAAGTCGAGACATACGAAACATTACAAAGACTCTCACTGAGTCATTTTCATATTTAATCCTTGCTACTTTCAACAGATTCTAACCCAAAATCACAAACTCAGTAAGGACTTCAACAATCGTCACAATCAAGTAGAATAATCTCAGCAAGCATTCCAACCAGAAGGAACTTAAAGTATTCTAGCAAGATTCAACAGGGTTCCACATCAACAATAAAAGCACAGTCGGTCTGTACTCGAAATGAAACCAAAAAGAGCTAGTTATTCTCATAGTTGCCATCTGCAACACCAAGTAAATCGTTCGAAGAACCAGTGATCGAACAGAGAGAAAATTGGAGCGCATGGAAAACCAAACAACCAACTAGTTTTCCATTTTGCATGCCTTCCCGAGAAATCCGCTCGGGAACCGAAGTTCATCAATGACATTAACTCCAACATTCCCACCTAACCTCCATTGCTACTAACCGCCATAGTTGGCGATGGACAAAAACAAACCAAAGACCATTTCCAGATTTGGCGACTCTGCCACGTCGGTCTCGATGGCCGTTTGAAATCTCCACTAAATCCCTTGTCCTTCATGCTTATCCCCTTCATTTAATTCCATAGAAACTACCACCCATGGCTCGCACCCCTTCATAGGTCCCCCTTCATCCATGGTCATTAGTTAGGTTAGAAACATAGGTTAGATCTTAAGGTGATACTTAGTCTAACTTCCTTAGTGCTAGGTCGCTAACCTTAGAAACATTTAGCTTATAGTTTAGGGCTAGGTTAGATTAGCACTAATCCAACCCATAGGTTATAGTTTAGGTTTAGGTTATTAACCTTAATAAATCCAGTCTAGGTCTAACAAATAGAATCGTTCAGTATAAGAACCAACAGATATACATTCCCGAAATGGATTCTATCTAGCATTGATAATAAGCTAGCAGTATGTATACCAGAATTTATTACCTGGCTCAAGGTCTAGACCTTCCTGATATTACGATATTGGGAACCAATTCATTTAACACAATCAACCTGAGTTAGACTCCAGAATTGCTTATCCAACACATTCAGACCTTGCACCCTTCGTAAGGTCTATAATTTTTGTTCATCCAGAATGAACTTAAAACATCTCTTGGATCAATGCCATTGATCCAAGACTGAGTCATAAAGATGGGTAATTCCACAATTCATCCCGAAATCAGATTGAACTCAGGTGCTAAAAATGAAAGAAATAAAAGAGTCCAAGCATATCCTGACTCAGTCAAAGATCTTCAAGAGCAAAGAAGATACAATCAATATCAAGCATGACTTCACAATCAAAGGAACACATCCTTATACAGAAGAAATCATATATCAACACTTGAATGCTCAGGAGGAAGTAATAATAGTTCAGAGTGTTACGAAGAAGGCGCAAGTGGCTTCCCATCACTTCAATATAACTTTCAAAGACCGGTATGTACAAATTTCTTGACTTAAAAATGTAAAGTCCATTAAGGAGATTAATCCATTGAACTATATGATGAAAATAATTTTTTTCATGACCAACACCATATGAGAGTGACTCTTATTTTTATAAGGAATCTTCTACCCATATATTTTTTCAAAATGAAGAGTATAAACAAATAATTGAGAAATTGGAGGAGCATGTGAAAACCCTCAATACCTACATTCAACCTTTCTTGGAGCCCAATTCAATACCTCCACTCCCTGTGGAAGACATTTCTCCAATCAATATCTTTGACCTTGAGGTGATCAAGAAGGCACAAGGGCATATGATGCAAGGGAAGGCTAATGAGAGATGGATTGAGAATATCATCGATAAAGGAAAGACATTTCTCCCAGAGGTTCTCTCTTTGCTCAGGTATATTCTTGCCACTTTGTTGGAAGTTAATAAAGTAAGGGAAAATATTGAAAAAGAGAAGATCCACTTGGATGAGGTGTTCCCACTTGTGTCTAAGATGATATCTCTTAACTCTCATACCCTTGTGAGTAAAAAAGTGTTTACATAAACTAATGAAAATTTGTCCCCATTTTGGGTCCGCATCATGAATTTTAGATATGGTATGATAAAATATGCCATCTCGAACTTGACTCTAATGGACAAAATGCCTTTTATATTTTTAATGAGGTCTCTAACTGCATTCAAGAACTTGGATTCCTTCTACTTACCGAGAATTCATCATCACAAGAACTCATTGTTTGCTTTCAAATATTTGGTCAAGAAAGAGGCAAGTGATCCCCTTTCCTTCAATAAATATACCTTAGATTCCCTTGCTATCATAAAAAAAAAACTATTTTTGACATTGCAAGAGATCACAAAAGATGGATCGATTAGTTCAAGAGTATAAATGGTGTTCCCTGGACATGGATCAAAGTGTTGAACTATGTTTTCTTTCTAGAAGAAAATAAGGTGAAACCTATGAAAACTCATTTTAGTAAATAATTCAAAGGAAAAGAGATCATTTTGGTAACTCTCCCTCGGGGACCATGATCGAGTAAGTTTTCCATAATACAAAGGTTCATCTTCATTGGATTAGTCACCTTTCTCTCTCTCTCTATCTACCTTCTTCTCTCTCCATTTTATAATTTCTTATAAATAATGTACTTTTAACTATTTCATCCTATTCACTTGAGTGACCCTCAATTAAACATTTTAAGATTCATTTTTCATTAATAAGAAAAATAATCACTTCTTAGGAATATAAAAGGTTACAAGTGATGGGGATAGTTGAAAGGTCATGTGGGGTAAAGGAAGAGATAATTTGTAAATCTATGAATTAGAATGGATTTTCCATTCCATGGGGTTGAAAATTGTTGATTAAATGTATTTTTTTGAGATTACCACTTCTACATCAAGAAAAAAAGTTGAAATGCTTATATTTCTTGTCATATGTTCCTATACTCTCTCTTTCCAAATTTTCATACATGATAGTCTTATAAAATCAAGAAAGGTGTCTGAACCTATGATAAAAGAGTCAATGGAATTATGTGTCTATACTTTTATAGTCTTATCGTTGTTTACGTTTTGTGTTCTTCTAATTAAAGTTGGACCTATTCTGTTATTTATGTAAACTATGATAGTGCCTACTCACAACAATAACCCTATCTCTCCTTCTTTACTGCAACTCCCCTTTAACTCTCTTCACTAAAAATTCCTTCCTTATACCTTGTACAAGAATTTTCCATAGGTCAAGTGGATTTTCCTTTTGTGATCCCCAGACTATTGGCCACCCCAATGTTTGAGGCTAGCTTACATTCAATAATTAGAGCTTCCCCATATATATTAAGGATGAGATCAGTCCCATGAATGTTGGTGAAAACTTAGTAATTTACAACACAAACAATTATCGCCAACATGCCGACATTTATCCTTACATGAAGAAAGAAGGTTAGGAAGGGAACCTTAAAAATGAATCAATTCGGGTCATTATATGGGGAAAAAATACCAAATAAGCAACTAGATCAATTAATTAACTAAAAATGGAAACTTACTTTGTAATACTATGAAATTATAAAGAACTAGTTAATATAATATAGGAGGACTAAAACGTTATATAAATGCACTAAAGTAATATGGAATAATTTCAAATAATTATACTAAGTGAAATAAAAATCTAAATATGCAAGTAAGGAGAAATGACTTAGTTGATTAAAGAAGACTATCACAGATTCTTACGTGTCCGATAATAAAATCCAAGAGAGAGAAAAAACACCCAGAAGTCCCAAAAAGGTTAGAACTAGAGGATTTGTGTAGGTTGAGGCATCAGGGAAGGTACATGGGTGCCCTGGTTTATAGATTAGGCACTCTGGTTTCTGTAAAAGCTTCAAATCTAGTTTTCACATCACAAGGTATCCCGAAGTGTTCTCTATTTGTCGCATTAGATCTACCAGGTTGTGTTGAATGTTCTTGAATAATGAAATGATGACCTATAAAAATAAGGAAGTATTAAAACCCTAGGAAAAATAAAAGATTCAGAATGACCTCAGCCACCAAACTAGTGGTCTTATCACTAAGCGTTACACTAGATTTTAGACCTAGATGTAGTTCAGTGCATGTGTGCATGTTGTGCCCTAGGTACTCTTATGCCGATCTCACTTTTTGAAGTAGCGAGAAATATTAAATATAGAAAATGTCATAGCATGTGTGCATGGAATAGAATGGAATCTCCCCCTATGTTGTGTATGTTGATGCAGATCTCCTAGCCTTGATGCATGACACTATGTGGATGCAAGTGATGTAACTATATAGATGGATTGATAGTATTGTGTGTGCTAGGACCCTTATTATGGACTCATAACTTCATATTTATATGGTTCTCTTCTTCTAATTTCATAATTAACCCCAACATGGCCGAATAGGAAAATGATAAGGATGAAATACAAATACAAAGACCACAAAACAAATATGGAAAGAGGATCATGGATCGAGGCACCCCATATGGGACCGGGGCACCCAGAGGTGCCCCATCAGATAGAAGCACAATGGTGCCCCGGTTTAGGCTAAAATGATGGGACAATTGTGAAATAAGTGGATATATATAGGAATATACATGGGAATGACGAAATAAAATATAAAATAAAGGTGGCCAAAAGGTGGGATTAATTAGTAATTTATTCACTTGAGAACCCTCTAAATAGTAGTATAAGACCAAGCTAAATAATGCCTAAACTGTATGATTTTTTGTCTACATTTTTCCCCCACTTTATGATGGTGAGAGGAATGCTCAATAACATAAAGTAGATAGAGATACGTACCTAATGTGTAACACCCTGAACTGTTGTTACTTTCTCCTGGACATACAAGTGTTGATATGTGATTTCTTGTATAAGGATGTGTTCCTTGAATTAGAAATCATGCTTGATATGTATTGTAATTTCCTTGCAGATTGCAGATCTTGGTAGTCGAGAATATGATTAGACTCTTTTATTTATTTCATTTTGTGTCGAATATTAATCTGATCACGGAATGAATTATAGAGATATTCATCTATAATATCTAGTCTTGGATCAGTGGAATTGATCCAAGTAATGCTTTAAATTTGTTTGTGATGAATTAGATCACAGACCTTGAACAGGTTGCAAGGTATGGAAGCATTGATTAAGCTAGTCAGGAGTATGACTCAGGCTGATCTTGGGAAATGAATTGGTTCCCGATATCGAATTATATCTGGAAGGTCTCGGACGTGGACCAAGTAATAATTCTGTCATGTATATTCCTGTAGCCTAACGACTGTATAAGAGTGAATCCTGTTCGGAGATGCATGATTTTGGGTCTTTTCTTGGCATATAAAATGTTATACCTTACTGGAATTATTAACGGTTAGTAACCTAAAAATAAAACCTAACCTAGGGGTTAGATTAGTGTTAATCTAACCTAGACCTAGCCTATGTGTTAATATCCTAAGTTAGTATCTATGTGTAAATTGGTTAGTATGGGTATTACCTAAATTCTAACCTAAGATACTAACCTAACTAATGAGGAGATTATGAAGGGGCCTATGGAGGGTGCGAACCATGGGCGCGTTTTCTATGGCAATTAATGCTTGGGATAAGGATGAGGGACGGAGTCATGGCGAAGGTTTAGGCAACGGCTAACTTTGTTCGACGTGGCACCGCTAAGTTTGAAATGGGCATGAATTTTCATTGGTATGCTGCCGCCAATTCTCGACGGTCGGTGGAAGTTGAGTTTAAGCGGGAAAGTTGGTTTAATGGCATTCAATATTCTCGGAAGTCGAGCTCGGAACTCGCGAGAAGGCATGCAAACAGGAAATTGTGGGTTTGTTTGGCTTGTCGCGATTTTCGGTCTTCTCTCTCTCTCTCCTTGTTTACTGGTTCTTCGCACCAGTTCTCTTTGAGTTGCATGGCAAGTATGAACTGCCATAGCTCTTTTCTCTGTCATGGAGGATATATATGTGATGGAGACAGCAAAATTTTGTTGGTCGCTTTATCTTGGAAAAAGAAAAGGAAGTTTGAGCTCTTCCAGTGGTCTGCTTCGGAAATTTGATCAAAAATACAGGCATGTTAGGCCCTAACCTTTAAATATCTTGCTGTCTTTCAAGTGATTTCATTAGAACAACTCTGTTCAAATGTTTTGAGAAAATAGATGATTTTCTATGGAGATCTTGTTTGATTTTTGGTACTGTATCTCTTCTGGTTCGATTTTTCAATTTTCCTCTTGATGGGTGTTTATTAAAATCGAATTGTGGCTCTATTCCTTTGTGTATTCTTTCTGGTTTAAATATGTGAGATATTTATATGTAAAGAGCATGAAAGCTCGGCCTGTTTGGCGTGAGCCCATAGGATATACTGTGTTGTTTATAGACCACTGTATGTTGTTGATTTGTGGTCGCTGTTTCTTGTTGTGGAAACTGTATGGAAGGATTCTGTTAGATACTGTATGTTTGATCAGTTCTACTGCTCCTTTGGAAACTCTGTCGTGGTTTTTGTTGACAGTGACTAATGATACTTTTGGGTTTCATTTGTCTTCTAATTTTTGCTGGGAACAGGTAAACTGTTGTGTTACCGTAGTCTTTACGACCCAGTGGAAGTTGTTCTTCCTTGTTATTGTGGTAACGGGATTATTGTTGACTGTGTACAATATTGATACATCTATACTTTATTTGGACGACTCAGAAGAGTCCTTGATTGAATCGTATATTGCTGTCCACTGCTGAGAATGTAGATTCATCCATGAGTTTTGTTATTTGTCTTCGTGGAAGCCTTGTAGAGGTAACAGGTCTTTTGTTCACTGCTATTTGTAATGATTAAGGATATAGATTTCCTGGGCATGCATTGCATTCTTTTGTGTAAGCTGTTCGAAAGTTTTGAAGAGGCTCAGTTGTTTTCCTTGTTTTGAAATGGGTATTCGATTTGCTTACATTTGTTTTATTCTGAATGATTGCCATGAATGGCATAGAAGGATTTATCAGCTAATTTCATATTACGCTGCTGTAGGGATTCAACGGTTATGAGTATAAACCCATTAACAGTATACAGTGTGTATATATATAGATTTATAAATGTTGTGATTTGGACGACTCTGAGGAGTCGATTGAATGATTTATATTATATTTGAGCCGAATATGTTTAAATAGTTGGTGAACGATAAACCAGTGGTTGGAAGGAATGACATGTACTAAGACCTCTGTTATTTTCTGGAATTACTTTTGTGTTGCATTGATTTTGTGGTACAGATTCTTTAGGAGAATATTTAGGTCTTCAATCTGTGCAAAATTGTGTAAAAGATGGGCAAGGTACAGCCGGTTTTCTTGTTTTGAATTCGGTAATCGGATTTGCTTGCCTGATGATTAAATAAGCTCCATTGTTGGGCTCGGATGTAATCGTATGCAATTATTTGTTTTATTGTTGTTCGGATTCATATGAACTTTTGGAAGGTATCTTGTATTGCTTGAACCTTATTGAATCTGATTTACGGGACACTGTCGTTTTGTCACTGTTCCTTGAGTATGGTTGAATATTTCGTGTTCTGGCCCTGTTGGGGTGAGTCGCGAGTACCACACCTTAGACTTGCATGCGCCAAGGTAAGAATAGATATGCAATGTTCCTTTCCGTTTAATCAGTCCGATTTAGACTGAGCATGAATAGATATGCTATGTTCCTTTCCGTTTATTCAGTTCGTTTTTGACTGAGCATGTTTCGGAAATACTGTGTGGACGTCATGGCATAGTCTTTAGGAAACCTCAGATTGCTTGATGCAATGAAGTTTGTTGTAAAACAACAATCTTGCTTGCGGCTTGTCTAACTTGTTCATTTATATACTGGTTGAATGTTTTCATATGTGAAGACGGTTCAGTAATGAACTTATGTGAAAGGAAGTATGAATGGTTTGGTTCTTTCTCTTCCTTTATTTAATATTTGTTGATATTTGTCTAACAGTGGGAAATTGTTTTGTAACATATTGGTGGAATCCCGAATTGTTATGTTATTCCCTTTTTGGAAGAATGAAACAATCTGACCAATGTTGTGATTTTGGATTCAATGATTGTTTGTGTACATTCATTCCTTGTTTCTTAATATTTGATGAAATATTAGAAAGTGATTAAGACTATTTTGTAACAATGACAGAGTTACATATTTGTAATCATTTTGTATTACAAGGGCATAGTCTGAGTATGTTTACTTATGTGAATATCTGATCTCATTTAAACAGGGTGTTTAATGAAAACAATTGATGGATTGCAATTGTTTTAAAAGTTAGTGCTTATCATGCTCAGTTCATTGAACTGACTCATGTTGACTATTTTTGCAGATGGTTGCCGTAAGAGGTAAAAGCAATGCAGATCTGACAGGCTGATCAGATTGTTTATTTGATTTGTTATGAATTACAGCTTGATTTTATAGATGTACTATATGTGAAAAGATGTTTCTTTTCCGTAGCATTGTATCAAGTATCTTTGTTGCATAAAATGTAATTGTATAGTTTTGATAGGAATGGAAATAAGTGTTTGAAACTTATGTGTTGTATTCTATTTCTGAAAGTTGACCTTCTTCGGTTTATGTAACGAAGGGGCATTGTTATCATTGTATAATATGGATGCTTTTGTGATTGTGAAAGCTTGCATGAAAATGAGATTGAATTCTTATGAGAGTTTAGTAGTTCTAATTTGTTCTAGCAAAAGCAATATTGGATTTAAATAATTGTCTTTCTAGAAGATAGGTTAAAAATGAGCCTAAAAGAGAACGCTAAACAAGCTGGATTAAATTACTAATCCCTAGTCCTAAGGATAACAGGACAATATTAAATTGGATTCTTAATCATTTATATCTTTATACCAAAAGTATGATATAAATTCAGTTAAGAGAACGATATACAATCAAATGGAGTTCATTGGCAATCTCAAGCAAAGGTTATGAGATATTGTCCGATTCTGTTGCTTTAGAATCAGGTGTATTCTAATGACTCCTTGATGAAGAACTTGACCTTAATATCTCTACCAAGTAATGGGTTTTATAGAGGAGGGTCGTCCTAAGACGAAGAATCCAGGGATCGGAAAGGCTAAACCTTAGGGAAAAGTCTTTAAAGTAATTTAAACTCAAGTGCGTAACGCTTGTTACTGAGTAGATCTTTTCGAGGTGGATTTAAAGGTTGACGACATAAGTCAACTGCAGAGTTGTACCTCCGAGAAGATTAGGATCTTCTCGAAGTTACAATAATGCAGATGACTTATGGCGACACCCTTTGCATTGATCGCTAAGATTTACACTTGATTTCACACGAGTTACCCTGGGACCGATTAAGAACGTGGTCATGTTATAAGGCTGCCTAGGAGATTCGGGGTATCATGACACACTGGTTGAACTGCAAGGTTGAACCAGTATGTCATCATATCCCTAATCCTCGTGGGCATCCATATAACATTATCACCTTGTTAATCTACCTCCGAGTGATTCAGTTGTGAAAGGAAGGACTGACAGTAGTCAGTATAAGACATTCTATATAACATATGAATGGGGTGAAGGACGTATTCCAGATTGACGAGTATGCCGTTAAGGAATACGAGACATGAACAGTATGTTTCAAATCTTTGGCCAAAGTATCGCAAGCTGCTGATTGCGTTGTCCTAATTCACCTAGTCTAAGGGATGAGATGCCGATGAATAATAGTAACAATTATTCAGTTAGATTCCTTGACATGAGCATTACGAATCCCAGATTAGGGAAGAGAACCGCAAGAGTAATGTGTTAAATAAAAACACCGACTCTTATTACTCATGAATAGATCGGTAGATTACCGAGTCATGGAATGAATAGATCGGAGGTACTCCGAGTCATTACAGCTGCATATGGTTGTCTGTTATATGAATAGTTATTTGAATTGTGAGTTCTAAATTATGTATTTAGAACCAAGATGCATTTATCAAAAAAAAAAAAATTGACTTGTTCTATTGTCTAAAATGAGGATGTTACATCTTGGTATCAGAGCTGAAGGTTGCAGCTCTTGGACCTATTGAGTCCATAATCGATAAAAAACCTAAATTTTCTTGTAATGTGAGAAAATGCTTAGAACAAGGGGAACATTGCGAATAATGCTCCACCCGAAGGAGGAGCGGCAACAACCCGAAATGGATGAGATCCTTGCTGCCTGTTGGACACAAGAGATCGCTTAGCAAGTAGCTTGAACAGCAGGCAGTGACGGGAAATGAGGAGGATGAAGAAGGCGATAATAATAATCAGCAACCTCCCGAGGACAACCCCGAAACGGGTGTTGATGTTAATCTTTGTGAATGCACTGTCCCAACGAGAAAACAAAAAGGCCGAGTTAGCGTGAGAACTCACTAATGATATAAAAGGATAAGTCCACCTAAGTATGATGGCACCACATTAGGAGATGGAGCCGAGAACCGGCTCAAATGAAATGGAGAAGTACTTTGCAATAAGGAACTTCTCAGAAGAAACCAAGGCTATTTGGGGAGCCTATCAGCTTTCTCACGAAGCATCTTCGTGGTGGGATAGCCGAAAAGCTGAGCTAAACATTGATGAGACCAATATTACTTGGGATCAGTTTAAAGGCTATTTTAGGAAATGTTGGCTGCCACACTTTTCTATGATCGAAAAATGACAGAATTTTAGAACTTAGCTCAAGGGAAAGCTAACAGAATGGCGAATCTTGGGAGCGGTTTACAAAACTCCTCAAGTATGTACCGCAGTATCAAACTGACGAAAAGTTCAGGATACGGAAATTCATCATGGGATTGAATCCTGTGATAGGGGGAGAGGTCGATGTTCACAGTCCAACCACTATGGAAGGAGTTGTTGAAAAGGCCATAAGGCAAGAACAGAAATTAAAGGCTATTTCTGCCCATAAGGAGGAAGTGCGGAAGAAGACTGCAAACCCTTCTTCAACCTCTCTTGCACCCAGAAAAGGACCGTGGAAAAAGTTTGGAAACAAGAGTAAGTTTCCAGGAGAAAACAACAAGAAAGCAGCAGTAAATAAGCCTGCTGGAAATGTAAGGGATAATTTTGTTAAAAATTATAACAATGGGCAGAAGCCCTATGGAGGACAGCGTGACAATTACAAGGCTGGAGGTAATGCTGAGCCTAAGAAGGGACCTGTAGGAGGCTGCTACAATTGTGGCAAGGACCACTATGCGAATCAATGCCCTTTGAAGAAGGATGATCGTGTCAGCAAAGATAAGATACATCTTTGCATGATGAGAACAAGCAAGCTGAAAAGCAAGCAACACCTATAGAAGTTCCGGGTAAGTTATTCGGCATACCTGTCACTATTCTTTTTGATACAGGAGCTACTGAATGTTTTATTTCTAATAAACTTGCTTCTAAACTTAAAAGAAAAGCTGGGAAAATGGATAAATCTTGGACTGTAGAGTACGGTAATAATTCTGTTCATACAGTGAGTATGTGTCTCTTTGGAGCAGTCCTCGATTTACCTAATTTCTCCACGGAAGTTGATCTCTATGTTGCACCTTTAGGATCATATGACATTATTATTGGTGTCAATTGGTTAGCTGACCATAAAGCAAAGGTAGATTGCTATGAAAAGAACATAAAATGTTTAGATGATCAGCTGGAATCAGCAGAGATTCAAGGTGTGAAACGAGAAATTTCAGTTAGAAAACTGTCAGCTATGCAGCTTAAAAAGGCTAAGAATAAAGGATGTACTCTTTATGCAGTAAAGATATCTGAATCTTCAGAAGAAGATGGTGATTACATGAAGCAAATTCCACTGTTACAAAGTTTCAGGGATGTTTTTCCTGAGGAATTACCAGGGTTACCACCCAAGAGAGAATTTGATTTTACCATTGAAATCAAGCCTGGAACGGAACCTATTTCCAAGGCACCTTATCGGATGACTACTACTGAGTTAGTCGAGCTTAAGGCACAGTTACAAGAGCTTTTGTCTAAAGGATTGATTAGACCAAGTGTTTCACCTTGGGGAGCACCTGTGATATTTGTGAAAAAGAAGGATGGAACACTAAGGCTGTGTATTGATTATCGGATGTTGAACAAAGCAACAATCAAGAACCGATATCCACTTCCTAGGATCGATGATCTGTTTGATCAGATGCGTGGAGCAGCGGTTTATTCTAAGATAGACCTTCGATCTGGTTATCATCAGTTAAGGATTAAAGAGGAAGATATTCATAAAACAGCTTTCCGAACAAGGTACGGACATTATGAATTCACAGTTCTACCCTTTGGGTTAACTAATGCACCCGCAGCCTTTATGAATTTAATGAACAATATTTTTCAAGAATACCTGGACAAGTTTGTACTTGTATTCTTGGACGATATTCTCATTTATTCTAAAAGTGTTGAGGAGCACAATGAGCATTTGAAGATAGTTTTGGGAATTTTGAGAAAGAGAAAGTTGTATGGTAAGTTATCCAAATGTTCTTTCTTTGATTCAGAAGTTCACTATTTGGGTCATGTCATAAGTAAAGAAGGAATCGCTGTAGATCCTTCAAAAATAGTGGCAATAACTGAGTGGCCTGCACCAAAGAATGTGCACGAAGTAAGAAGCTTCATGGGTCTTGCAGGTTACTATAGAAAATTTGTAAAGGATTTTTCTAAGGTAGCTGCACCAATAACTTCATTGCAAAAGAAGGATAAGAAATTCATGTGGAATGACAAGTGCGAAGCGGCTTTCAAAAGTCTGAAAGACCAGTTGACTTCTGCACCTATATTGGTGTATCTGCAGGACCTAATGGGAATTTTACTGTTGTAACGGATGCTTCTGGGGAAGGCCTTGGAGGTGTTTTGTTACAAAATGATCAAGTCATAGCTTATGAAAGTAGAAAACTTAAGTTACATGAGCTGAATTATGCCCCTCATGATTTGGAACTTGCTGCCATTGTTCATGCGCTTCAAGTCTGGAGACACTATTTACTTGGAAAACCTTTTGAGTTGAAAACTGATCACTTGGGACTGAAATATATTTTTACTCAGCCCAATCTGAATGCCAGACAGAGAAGGTGGTTAGAATTTTTATCACAATATGACTTTGATATTAGCTATATCAAAGGGAAGGAGAATAGAGTAGCTGATGCTCTAAGTCGTAGGAGGCACATTTCTGCTCTTATAACATTAAGAACTCAGTTTAAAGACGAGGTAAAAAGTGCCTCAGAATCAGATGCATATTTTCAGCAAGTAAAAGCAGCGCTTGCTGCAGAACCTAAAGATAAAAGGTATGAAGGTTTCCATTTTGATAATGAAGGAATCTTGCGTTATGAAAACAGGGTATATGTACCTATGTTAAATGACTTGAGGAAGAAGTTGTTAGTTGAATTTCATAATTCACCTTTCTCTGGACACCCAGGTATCACAAAAATGCTAGCTGATTTGAAACAACAATACTTCTGGAAAGGTATGAAAAAGGATGTGATAAATTTTGTGACTCATTGCCTGGAATGTCAGCGGGTGAAGGCAGAGCATATGCACCCTGCTGGACTGTTATATCCTCATAGCATACCGCAGTACAAATGGCAAGTAATAACCATGGATTTTGTACAAGGACTACCTATGTCCAGGAATAAGCATGATGTTATCCTGGTAGTTGTAGATAAACTGACTAAGGTAGCTCATTTCATCGCTGGAAATCTAAAGGATGATTCACCAAGCTTTGGCCAAGAGGTTCGTACACGAAATTTTCAGATTGCATGGTGTACCAGAACTGATTATATCTGACAGGGATCCTAGAATGACGTCAAGGTTTTGGCAAACGCTTAACGCAGCCCTAGGAACAAAACTAAACTTCAGTTCTGCATATCATCCAGAAACGGATGGGCAAACTGAGAGGGTAAATCAAGTGTTGGAGGACATGTTGCGAATGTATTGCATGGATCAACAGTATAAATGGGAAGAGTATCTTCCATTAGTTGAGTTCACATACAACAACACTTATCACTCATCTCTAAAGATGGCACCATTTGAAGCACTTTATGGAAGAAAGTGCGATGTAAGAGTTGAGGATAGAGTGGTAATTGGACCGAGATTCTCATAGAAATGGAACAACAAGTTAAGGCTGATTCGTGAGCGATTAAAGGAAGCAGCGGATAGACAGAAGACCTATGCTGACCTTAAGCGGGTTGATAGAAAGTTTGAGCTTGGTGATAAGGTTTTTCTGCGTGTTAAACCCAAAAAGAGTTCTATAACTTTTGGCAAGGCTGCCAAGTTGTCACCACGATTTGTGGGACCTTTCGAAATTGTCGAAATAATCAATCCTGTAGCTTATCGTTTAGCATTGCCACCTGCTTTATCTCGCATGCATGATGTTTTCCATATTTCTTTGCTTAAGAAATACGTTTCAGATCTGTCACATGTTTTAAATTGGAATTCCTTGCAGGTCCAAGACCCAGGAATAATCGTGGTTAAACCCACACGAGTGCTGGAAACTCGCCAATTGCATTTAAGAAATCGTGATATACAAACAAAGTAAGGTCCAGTGGGACCAGTTTAGCGAAGAAAGTGCAACTTGGGAAAATCTGGAAGAGATGAAAATTGCTTTTCCTTCTCTTTTTGCAACAGAATGAAAACTGTTGACAAAAATATACTTTTATGAACTGATTGTTTTTAAAGTATTTATGAAAGCCAGATTAAGGCAGACTTTATTCAGGTTGAATAAATGTGTTGTGACATTGATTTCTGGAACTATTTAATATGGAAGTAGTCACAGTGTTTGTGAACTAATAAATTGATTGACCTGAAGGTTAATTTAATATGTAATTCATCGGGACGATGAATCTTTTTAGGAGGGAAGCATGTAACACCCTGAACTGTTGTTACTTTCTCCTGGACATACAAGTGTTGATATGTGATTTCTTGTATAAGGATGTGTTCCTCGATTTAGAAATCATGCTTGATATGTATTGTAATTTCCTTGCAGATTGCAGATCTTGACTGAGTCAGAATATGATTAGACTCTTTTATTTATTTCATTTTGTGTCTGAATATTAATCTGATCACGGAATGAATTATAGAGATATTCATCTATAATATCTAGTCTTGGATCAGTGGAATTGATCCAAGTAATGCTTTAAATTTGTTTGTGATGAATTAGATCACAGACCTTGAACAGGTTGCAAGGTATGGAAGCATTGATTAAGCTGGTCAGGAGTATGACTCAGGCTGATCTTGGGAAATGAATTGGTTCCCGATATCGAAGTATATCTGGAAGGTCTCGGACGTGGACCAAGTAATAATTCTGCCATGTATATTCCTGTAGCCTAACGGCTGTATAGGAGTGAATCCTGTTCGGAGATGCATGATTTTGGGTCTTTTCTTGGCATATAAAATGTTATACCTTACTGGAATTATTAACGGTTAGTAACCTAAAACTAAAACCTAACCTAGGGGTTAGATTAGTGTTAATCTAACCTAGACCTAGGCTATGTGTTAATATCCTAAGTTAGTATCTATGTGTAAATTGGTTAGTATGGGTATTACCCTAAATTCTAACCTAAGATACTAACCTAACTAATGAGGAGATTATGAAGGGGCCTATGGAGGGTGCGAACCATGGGCGGCGTTTTCTATGGCAATTAATGCTTGGGATAAGGATGAGGGACAGGTCATGGCGAAGGTTTAGGCAATGGCTAACCTGTTCTGACGTGGCAATTCGCTAAGTTTGGAAATGGGCATGAATTTTCATTGGACTGTCGCCAATTCTGGCGGTCGGTGGAAGATGAGTTTAAGTGGGAAAGTTGGTTTAATGGCATTCAATATTCTCGGAAGTCGAGCTCGGAACTCGCGAGAAGGCATGCAAACGGGAAATTTGTGGGTTTGTTTGGCTTGTCGCGATTTTCGGTCTTCTCTCTCTCTCTCTGCTTGTTTACTGGTTCTTCGCACCAGTTCTCTTTGAGTTGCATGGCAAGTATGAACTGCCATAGCTCTTTTCTCTGTCATGGAGGATATATATGGGATGGAGACAGCAAAATTTTGTTGGTCGCTTTATCGTGGAAAAAGAAAAGGAAGTTTGAGCTCTTCCTGTGGTCTGCTTCGGAAATTTGATCAAAAATACAGGCATGTTAGGCCCTAACCTTTAAATATCTTGCTGTCTTTCAAGTGATTTCATTAGAACAACTCTGTTCAAATGTTTTGAGAAAATAGATGATTTTCTATGGAGATCTTGTTTGATTTTTGGTACTGTATCTCTTCTGGTTCGATTTTTCAATTTCCTCTAGATGGGTGTTTGTTAAAATCGAATTGTGGCTCTATTCCTTTGTGTATTCTTTCTGGTTTAAATATGTGAGATATTTATATGTAAAGAGCATGAAAGCTCGGCCTGTTTGGCGTGAGCCCATAGGATATACCTGTGTTGTTTATAGACCACTGTATGTTGTTGATTTGTGGTCGCTGTTTCTTGTTGTGGAAACTGTATGGAAGGATTCTGTTAGATACTGTATGTTTGATCAGTTCTACTGCTCCTTTGGAAACTCTGTCGTGGTTTTTGTGACAGTGACTAATGATACTTTTTGGGTTTCATTTGTCTTCTAATTTTTGCTTGTGAACGGGTAACTGTTGTGTTACCGTAGTCTTTACGACCCAGTGGAAGTTGTTCTTCCTTGTTATTGTGGTAACGGGATTATTGTTGACTGTGTACAATATTGATACATCTATACTTTATTTGGACGACTCAGAAGAGTCCTTGATTGAATCGTATATTGCTGTCCACTGCTGAGAATGTAGATTCATCCATGAGTTTTGTTATTTGTCTTCGTGGAAGCCTTGTAGAGGTAACAGGTCTTTTGTTCACTGCTAATTGTAATGATTAAGGATATAGATTTCCTGGGCATGCATTGCATTCTTTTGTGTAAGCTGTTCGAAAGTTTTGAAGAGGCTCAGTTGTTTTCCTTGTTTTGAAATGGGTATTCGATTTGCTTACATTTGTTTTATTCTGAATGATTGCCATGAATGGCATAGAAGGATTTATCAGCTAATTTCATATTACGCTGCTGTAGGGATTCAGCGGTTATGAGTATAAACCCATTAACAGTATACAGTGTGTATATATATAGATTTATAAATGTTGTGATTTGGACGACTCTGAGGAGTCGATTGAATGATTTATATTATATTTGAGCCGAATATGTTTAAATAGTTGGTGAACGATAAACCAGTGGTTGGAAGGAATGACATGTAATAAGACCTCTGTTATTTTCGGGAATTACTCTTGTGTTGCATGGGTTTTGTGGTACAGATTTCTTTAGGAGAATATTTAGGTCTTGATACATGCAAAATTGTGTAAAAGATGGGCAAGGTACATCCGGTTTTCTTGTTTTGAATTCGGTAATCAGATTTGTTTGCACGATGATTAAATAAGCTCCATTGTTGGGCTCGGATGTAATCGTATGCAATTATTTGTTTTATTGTTGTTCGGATTCATATGAACTTTTGGAAGGTATCTTGTATTGCTTGAACCTTATTGAATCTGATTTACGGGACAACGTCGTTTTGTCACCCTTGAGTATGGTTGAATATTTCATGTTTACGCCCTGTTGGGGTGAGTCGCGAGTACCACACCTTAGACTTGCATGCGTTAAGGTAAGAATAGATATGCAATGTTCCTTTCCGTTTAATCAGTCCGATTTAGACTGAGCATGAATAGATATGCTATGTTCCTTTCCGTTTATTCAGTTCATTTTTGGCTGAGCATATTTCGGAAATACTGTGTGGACGTCATGGCATAGTCTTTAGGAAACCTCAGATTGCTTGATGCAATGAAGTTTGTTGTAAAACAGCGATCTTGCTTGCGGCTTGTCTAACTTGTTCATTTATATACTGGTTGAATGTTTTCATATGTGAAGACGGTACAGTGATGAACTTATGTGAAAGGAAGTATGAATGGATTGGTTCTTTCTCTTCCTTTATTTAATATTTGTTGATATTTGTCTAACAGTGGGAAATTGTTTTGTAACATATTGGTGGAATCCCGAATTGTTATGTTATTCCCTTTTTGGAAGAATGAAACAATCTGACCAATGTTGTGATTTTGGATTCAATGATTGTTTGTGTACATTCGTTCCTTGTTTCTTAATATTTGATGAAATATTAGAAAGTGATTAAGACTATTTTGTAACAATGATAGAGTTACATATTTGTAATCATTTTGTATTACAAGGGCATAGTCTGAATATGTTTACTTATGTGGATATTTGATCTCATTTAAACAGGGTGTTTAATGAAAACAATTGATGGATTGCAATTGTTTTAAAAGTTAGTGCTTATCATGCTCAGTTCATTGAACTGACTCATGTTGACTATTTTTGCAGATGGTTGCCGTAAGAGGTAAAAGCAATGCAGATCTGACAGGCTGATCAGATTGTTTATTTGATTTGTTATGAATTACAGCTTGATTTTATAGATGTACTATATGTGAAAAGATGTTTCTTTTCCGTTAGCATTGTATCAAGTATGTTGTTGCATAAAATGTAATTGTATAGTTTTGATAGGAATGGAAATAAGTGTTTGAAACTTATGTGTTGTATTCTATTTCTGAAAGTTGACCTTCTTCGGTTTATGTAACGAAGGGGCATTGTTATCATTGTATAATATGGATGCTTTTGTGATTGACAATGAAAGCTTGCATGAAAATGAGATTGAATTCTTATGAGAGTTTAGTAGTTCTAATTTGTTCTAGCAAAAGCAATATTGGATTTAAATAATTGTCTTTCTAGAAGATAGGTTAAAAATGAGCCTAAAAGAGAACGCTAAACAAGCTGGATTAAATTACTAATCCCTAGTCCTAAGTATAACAGGACAATATTAAATTGGATTCTTAATCATTTATATCTTTATACTAAAAGTATGATATAATTTCAGTTAAGAGAACTGATATACAATCAAATGGAGTTCAGTTGGCAATCTCAAGCAAAGGTTATGAGATATTGTCCGATTCTGTTGCTTTAGAATCAGGTGTATTCTAATGACTCCTTGATGAAGAACTTGACCTTAATATCTCTACCAAGTAATGGGTTTTATAGAGGAGGGTCGTCTTAAGATGAAGAATCCAGGGATCGGAAAGGCTAAACCTTAGGGAAAAGTCTTTAAAGTAATTTAAACTCAAGTGCGTAACGCTTGTTACTGAGTAGATCTTTTCGAGGTGGATTTAAAGGTTGACGACATAAGTCAACTGCAGAGTTGTACCTCCGAGAAGATTAGGATCTTCTCGAAGTTACAATAATGCAGATGACTTATGGCGACACCCTTTGCATTGATCGCTAAGATTTACACTTGATTTCGCACGAGTTACCCAGGGACCGATTAAGAACGTGGTCATGTTATAAGGCTGCCTAGGAGATTCGGGGTATCATGACACACTGGTTGAACTGCAAGGTTGAACCAGTATGTCATCATATCCCTAATCCTCGTGGGCATCCATATAACATTATCACCTTGTTAATCTGCCTCCGAGTGATTCAGTTGTGAAAGGAAGGACTGACGAGTAGTCAGTATAAGACATTCTATATAACATATGAATGGGGTGAAGGACGTATTCCAGATTGACGAGTATGCCATTAAGGAATACGAGACATGAACAGTATGTTTCAAATCTTTGGCCAAAGTATCGCATGTCGCTTGATTGATTGCGTTGTTCTAATTCACCTAGTCTAAGGGATGAGATGCCGATGAATAATAGTAACAATTATTCAGTTAGATTCCTTGGACAGAGCATTCTGAATCCCAGATTAGGGAAGAGAACCGCAAGAGTAATGTGTTAAATAAAAACACCGACTCTTATTACTCATGAATAGATCGGTAGATTACCGAGTCATGGAATGAATAGATCGGAGGTACTCCGAGTCATTACAGCTACATATGGTTGTCTGTTATATGAATAGTTATTTGAATTGTGAGTTCTAAATTATGTATTTAGAACCAGGATGCAATTATCAAAAGAAAAAAAATTGACTTGTTCTATTGTCTAAAATGAGGATGTTACATAATGTGCATATAGAGTGTAGAAGAAGACGTCTTGAAGGACTAGACTCAAGTGTGTAATGAAAAAAAGAAAAATATGGAGGAGCGTGGATTCTAAAGATGAAAAGTGCACATAAAAAATGATGATAGTGGACCTATGGCATAACGCATGTGTAGTTGTTGTTGTGTAGTGTACCTTCATGGTTAATAAAGGAAAGTGTCTATCATGGTGTGTTATCATTGTCACTATCATCGTTGTTGTTGTCCCTAATTTTATTGTTTGTTTCTCATACGAGACGGACTTGCAAGGAGAAAATGATCAAGTAGTCCAATCTGTATGTATGTAAAATCATTGTGTAAACTACGCATGTGTATAGAAATATGTAAAAATGCAAAAATAAAAGTGTAAATGGAACATGTGCACAAGATCCATGTCGAGAAAAAGGGTGTAGAAGGTTATCATGTCTTGTCGTGAGTTATTTGAAAAATCTCACACCACCTTATCGAAGAAGTATAATGAGGAAATGCTCTGTATCCTTTAACCTTTAATTGCTTAAGTTGAAATGTGTGAAGATATCTCTGTATTTTCCTAGTTTTTGGGTGATCCAATGCCACTTGGATGAAGTAGTATACAGAGGAAAATCCACTTTGTAACCTCAAGCCTGTAAATGCTCCACATATTTTCCAAAGGACACCATATCCTCGTAGAGCACGCTATGTATGGAGTTCATAGACTGGTTTGAACTCACTCACTATATGTAAACCCATAATGGCAAGGGCGAAAAGTGCATTGTAATGATCCAATGTAAATACTCTATCTTTAGTAGAAACCCTCAATGATGTCCCCCTCTCGGGGCACATACAAATTCATTGAAAGGAGAATGCAGCCCCAAAATAGGACCAACCGCACTATGACTTATAGAAATATGCCCTACATGGGGTAAGGGAAAGGTGCACACAAAAGGGGATGGCTAGCCAAAACAAGTATTAGTATGAAAACACATGCATGTAAGAAGATAAGTGTAAAATATGCAGACAATGTAGTAACTACCAAGCACAATAGTGTAAACACGTAAGAAAACAAGTAGACCGCAAAACGTGGGTTGCAGAAACATGGGATATCACTCACGATGTCGCAAGACATGTAAGGTGTCATTTCCACAAAAAAGCAGACAAGTTTGCACACAAGAAAATAGCAAAGCCCACATATAATGGAAAACAAAGTAGGTAATTACAAAACAAGTGCTACACATGGAACACCCGTTAGCATGTTAGAGTGATAATCAATATGTCAAAGCATGAATGAGAAATTAATATAAGATTCTAAGTACAAATTGAAACAATAACATATGAATAGGATGAATGTGGATTCCCCCAGGTGACCAATATAGGAATGGTAAAGGGGAGAATCCATGCCATGTGTAGAATCATGTATCTACAATCATGCTAAAAAAATGCACGAACGCGTATGTGGGTATGATAATAACATATAAGAAATCAATCTAACATGTGTACTAAAATGATCATGCAAAACAATAGTAAAAAGGAGTAAATTCCCCAAGACAATGTAATATGTTATGGATGGATGGAATGGAATGCAAAATGGAATGATAGGAGCAACGTGCCCCTCGAGTGGATGGAATGTATGCAATGGGGTTTTTTTTTCCCTTAGTAGTCAAGAATGAACCATAAATGAGATTGCATTGTCGGGAAATGGTCGAGTAGTGTTTGTTGTTTCTAGCGTGCTGTGATGAGTGTTTATATGTAATGGTGATGAAATGTGACATGGGGAGAGATGTGTGTGAACCCTATAGCTGAAGTGTATATCATGACTTGTTGAATAGATGAGTGATGATTTATCCCTAAGTGTATATCACTATATGATGAATGGATTGGAAATGGGTGGCGATTTAGCCTAAAGTGTATGCAACTATAAGATGAAAGGAGGACATGGTGATGTAACCTAAGGTGGATACCACTACAAAAGGATAAAATGGGTGATGATTTAACCTAAGGTGTATGTCACTAACACTGGAAATGTAGAATGGGGAAATGTCACATGGTGAATATAAGGTCCATTTGATTGGTAGACCCTCAACAATCAAGTATGGACCGAGGAACTAAAGTGCGTCATAGGGTGGTGAGGACAACACGTAGAAAACAACATAGTATAAATGACCAAGTGATGAATAGGGTAGGTAAATTCATGGTGTGGGTAATGCAATATAGGATGTGTAGCATGTGTAGGATGTGTAACGTGTGAAGTGCAATAATAGAAGTCAAATATGTAATGATGATAGGTGGATCTATACCCATATGTACTGTAATCTAGGGTAATATGTAGAATATATATGATGTATGAATGTATTGTGTGAATAATGCAATGTAGGGTGTGTAGGGTGTGTAGGCTATGTAAGAGATGAAAATAGGTGTAGATAGAATATGTAGTGATAATATGTGAAGCTAGACCCATATATAATGTGACCTAGTGTAAAAATAGAATGTAGGGATGGAATGTAAAATGAGACACAAAGGAAATGATGACTAGTGTATTATGTATGATATGAGAAATTTGGTATGTATAATGTGATTATAGAAATAAATGTAGGATGGATGGTGTATAATGCATAATGAAGGATTAAAAATGGAATATGTAGTGCCTATGGTGTAGTGTGTGGGGTTCAGTGTAATGGTAATCCCTCAACAATCAAGTGTGAACCGAAGCACAAGAGTGCGTCATTGAGTAACTAGAGTGTTATGATAGATGATGAGTATGCCTATGTTAGAAGATGGAAAAATAACAATGTGTGTATTTGAGTAGGGGGTGAGGTTCCATTCCCCCACAAGTGTATGTGGGAAAAAAATATGTAAAGTCATTAAGAAGATCGTTTCCCAAGGTCAAAGTCATATGGATAAACATTAGTGGCACGATAAGCAATATTGTGCTCTGTTTGATCATGCAATGAGCCATTAAGGTGTAAGTTATACATGACCATAACATATTCCTCATTGGTGAATGGGGGAAGTGGGAAATCATGTGCATACCAATGAGTAAGGTTTTGAGTATAACCTAGGAAAGAGCTATTGCAAATGATAACGTATCCAAAAGGCATAGGAAAGGATATGTCTATATGATATGGATCTAGGGTACCTCCAATATATTTTAGTCAGGAATGTCCTAATGTAATCGGCGTAGTAGTGGAATTATGCGTAAGAAAGACATCAAGATGAAAGACATGAAGGCCATAAGCAATTGTGACATGGACTAACCCATGGTATAAATGAGGATGGTATGGCGGTGGACAAATATCAATAATAGAAAAACCTAAGCGAGCTAAGCCATCATGTGTACATATGGTGTCAGGAAAAGTAGGATCGAATGGAATGTGCTCCATGTACAAACCATGTATGAAAAGTGTAGATGTAAAGGGTGCATGAGCTGATGATACAAATGAAGATGGGATAATATTTTTCATGGAAGGAACATGCGGCTGATATAGAATAATTGTTATAGTAGAAGGTGACATAGAAGGGATGACATATAGTAAACAAATAGCGCCATAGAGTGGTGGTAAATGAGGTGGATCATCCATAGGTTGAGGCTCATCTGTAGTATCAATGCAAGGAATATTGGTGTTAGGGTCTTGAACACAATATTGGAATGGATCGTGATCTTGAAAGATAGAATACTCAACATGTTCATGTAAGAACTCAACGAAACGGTGGACTGTAGAAGCAACAACTTACATGATATGAATCCATGGCCTTCCTAGCAAGTAGTTATATGAGAATGGAAAATCAATGAAAAATAAAATGGTAGGGAGAGTCTTAGGACCAACTATGAAAGGAAAGGTAATTAGATCAAGGCACGAGATGGACAATACCATCGTAATCATAGAGTGAGATAGAAGAATGGCTAATGTCATGAGAAGACAAACCTAATGCTGAAGAAAGGACATAGGGCACAAATTAAGCTCAAAGCCATTATCAATAAGAGTGCACTTGATGGAAACATTGTAGATGTGAGACATGATATAAAGTGGTGGGTCATTGTCAAAGGGGTGAATGTTAGCAAGAGGATTGGCCCTAAATGCTATATGTTGTGAAAAGGCATCAACAAATGTGTCATACATGGAATCTGGATGCATGTCAACAGAAACATTGGTAGTAGCAAAAAGGGTTTGAACACGATGAAGTAAATTAGGATGGGTAAGCAAATATTCATTGATGGAGATACTCATGATGGCTAAATGCAAATGAAAAACCATAGAAGGTGTTATGATGAAACACGGGGTTCACCAAAATGATTAACTAAAAATGGAAACTTACTCTTTAATATTATGAAAGTATAGCCACTAGTTAATCTAATATCAGAGGGATAAAATAGTATATAAATGCACAAAGTAGTATGGAACAGGGATAATTTTAGTGGCGAATATTCGTAATATGGCAAAAATTTCATTTTAGGAAAATTTGAAAAGGTGATTTTTTTGAGCGGGTCGGTGTCCTGTTCACCTAAAATATACAGTATATTTTTTTGGGGTTGGCTTTGCCTTCATTTGAAAAAATCTCCTATAAAAACCTAGGTGATTCGTTGGGTAGTATACCTCAAGTAGCTTACCAAATTACCAATACCGTGAAGTTTGAACTCGCATACTCTTAAGCACTAGAGATTGTTGTTAGCCTGTTAGGGTTAGTTGTTGACACGCGATAGGGATATAGTTGACATGTGACAAAGAGTTATTATAGACGCGTGACAAGGAGATATTACAGACACACGAAAAAGGAATAGGTTTGACATGTGATAGAGAGAGAGCGACGCGCATGACAGGGCATAGGTAGTTGACGCGGGTAGAGTGACAAAGTGACCTTAGAGAGTAGATGCCTTCGTGACACATGATAGTGCGATTGACGCCTTGATGATGCCTTGTTGACATGCACGCACATGTAGTAGTTCTTTACTTGGTTCTTTTTTGACATAAGACTCTCTTCAAAATAATGGAAGGTGCTAGTTCTAAGAATGCGAAGACCCTAAAAGTAACTAAGAAATCTCAGAAATCACTCTTCAAGTATTTTGGAAACTCTACGGATATACAGATATTGAAAATACCAACCATATAGATGCCACCACAAAGAATCAGAATACTAACTGTGTGGAAGGTATTATTGAGGTGGACATGCATTTTGCATAGTATCAAAGTCAAACAAATGACACCTATGATAATATGCCAGATCTTGAAGATATTGTTCTTGTTGGGGTGCAACCAAAAGTGCATCAAGATATCACACATACAAATACTCAAAAAAATGGAACACAAAATCAAATTCAAATTCCGGTCCAAGAAAGAGGAAACTAGGTGATTGTGATATTGCTCAAAATTCTACTAAAAAAGTAAAACATTGAAAACAAACAAGAATATGTGGACCATTGGTAGGACATACAAGTTTGATTGGGCAGCTAAATTTCCATTTATCAAACTTGTACAATCATCTAATTTTGAAGAGATCCCATCTGAATGTACATGTACAATATGTATGTGGAAATTGGGAAAGCAACAAAAAATGCAAATGAAGCTGGACACTATAGAAAAACATTGTGGAAAACAATATTTGACTGTAATGGGGGAGGATGGACAAAAATCAAAACACACAAGTGGAAAACTGAAAAATAATGCATGCATGTTAGATACAGTGGAATATGAGGCAGAGCAGAAAAAACACAAACATCTCTTGGAAAATGGAGGAACAATCACATTGCATATTGGTAAGATGAAACAAACAAATCTACATGCAAAACTCATACAATTCTCTACTCTATTTCACATACTAAAAAAAGGAAGACCGATTTCAGATTTCCTTGATTTCAAAGTTTTGTATCAATTTAATGGAATGCTTGAATGTACCTCAGTCTCATTGGTCTGAAAGTAGTGGATGGGAAATGGAAAAATGCCTTTCGATGATAGAGAAGGAAGATTTGAAAGAGAATGTAAAAAAACAAATTTTATCTCTCTTTCAATTGATGAAGTGAAAGCAGTCAACAAAATAGTATGGGTATGTATCCACGTCTATACTTTAGAAAATCATATAATGACACCTCATCTGTTGGGTGTTATGAAAATGGTTGAAAACTACAATGTCGAAAATCAGCATAAAATAGTTGTTTCTCATTTGAAAGATATTATTGGAATGAATGATTATGAAATTGCTATGAATTTGGTATGCGTTGGAGCAGATGGTACATCTATCATGCAAGGTCACTGAACATGGTTGTGTGTTAGATTACAAAAAATAGTGGCCCATATATGCTACTAATTCACTGTATGGCTCACAGAATGAATTTAGCGTATAAAATGGTAAGCAACCACAAAAATGTTGCTAAATTAGAAGACCTTATAAGAGAACTTCATGCCTATATGTCAAGCAACCCAAAGTGATTTCTTGAGTTCTAGAAATTTGCAATTGGAATTACAGATGGCAAAAAAATTCTGAAAGGATGTCGAGACTAGATGGATCTCTTTGTATGAACCTACATGCAGAGTTCGTGAGGAGTATCCTTCGTTGGTTGGTTTCATGCACAAATATCGTCATGAAGTTGATAGGGCGAGGGACTTGTTGTTTCGTTTAACTGATTTGGAGACATTGCTTACATTGGTTGGTATTCTTCCAATGTTAAAGGAGATCAATACACTAATGAAGCATGCACAGGGTAGATTAATCTATATTGTGGATTTTATACGGATGAGAAAAATGGTATGTCAAAGTCTTGATATATTGTACTGTTTCCAAGATAGTTTTGATGCACCTGTTTTTAATCATTAGAAAGCTTTATTAGATCTTAAAAATCCCAAAGAAATTTTGAGATTTAATATCCATGATCACCTCTACATCACTATTAATGGGAGGGAAATACCACCTCACATTTTGTAAAAACATCAAGATATTACAGGATCCGAATGAAAAGATGTTCCCGTGACACGTAATCTCTTTGATTCTGTTATAGTTGAAACAAGAATAAAGCTTAAAAAATTTAGAATCCTTGTCATCAGAAATTAGGGAATGTTTCTGCAAAGATAAAATTTTGGAAGCCATGGGTGTGATGAATCCTAATTTTTGGAATACTGAAGGTGGTCATGCAGACTTTTTCAGAAAGCATTTCCATAAATCCATGGGTACAATAATGGAACAATTCACAAAGACTTCAGAGCTCAAGGGTATGGAAATCAAAGGTATACTGAATGCTGATTTATTAAAGTTTCAATCAACAAATTTTGCAACAACAATGAGGAACCAATATAAAATTTTAGATGAACCTTCTAAAAGTGGTGCTATTACAAGGTTGTGGCAAGGAATCTATCAAAGTTCTATCTTACAAGAAGATATCAGTGAATATTTCAGATTATATGAGTTATGCCAAACAATGATTTTGGGGTTTGTGGAGGATGAAAGGGTTTTCAGTGCATTATCATTTATAAAATCAAAACTGAGAAACAAGTTGGATAAAAATCTAGAAAGTTGCATGAGGTGTTATGTTTCTCGATACTCCATCGAAACCTTTCCGTTTGACAGAGCAATTGCGCATTGGAATTCCCTTTGCGAAAGAAGAGGTGTGAATAATATAGCTACAAGTACAACTGTTCCCAATGTTGAGAGTGGAATTGGCGCATCGTCACACTCTACAAAAGAGAACATCGAGTTTGAAGAAGCTATTGATAATGGATTGTTTCAACTTTAAATAGGTATCTTCTTCACCTTAATCTTATTGTTTGTCACTTTACATTTTTTTCAGCTCTTGTTATCATTAAAGATGTTACAGGTCTATATATTTAAATTTATTTAACTACAATCTTTTTATTTATTTTTAAAACGTGGGTTGACATCCATCCGAGGAAGCTGGTACTTCTCGGACTGACAATGTCAGGCAACTCACCCATCTATCTACTAATCCATTTCTCGTGTTGAGTTTTCTTAAAACACAGATCTAGCACATTACCAGTGGCAGTGATGATTTCAACTTTAAATAGGTATCTTCTTCACCTTAATCTTATTGTTTGTTACTTTACATTTTTTTAGCTCTTGTTATCATTAAAGATGTTACAGGTCTATATATTTACATTTATTTAAATACAATCTTTTTATTTTTTTGAAAACGTGGGTTGACATCCATCCGAGGAAGTCACACTTCTCGGACTAACAATGTCGAAACTCACTCATCTATCTACTAATCCATTCCTTGTGTTGAGTTTTTTTAAAACAAATATCTAGCATATTACTAGTGATGATTTCAACTTTAAATAGGTATCTTCTTCACCTTAATCTTATTGTTTGTTACTTTACATTTTTTTCAACTCTTGTTATCATTAAAGATGTTACAGGTCTATATATTTACATTTATTTAAATACAATCTTTTTATTTTTTTGAAAACGTGGGTTGACATCCATCTGAGGTAGTTGTTACTTCTCGGGACTGACAATGTCAGGAAACTCACCCATCTATCTACTAATCCATTTCTCGTGTTGATTTTTTTAAAACAAAGATCTAGCACATTACCAGTGATGATTTCAACTTTAAATAGGTATCTTCTTCACCTTAATCTTATTGTTTGTTACTTTACATTTTTTTCAGCTCTTGACACTTGTTATCATTAAAGATGTTACAGGTCTATATATTTACATTTATTTAAATACAATCTTTTTATTTTTTTTGAAAACGTGGGTTGACATCCATCCGAGGAAGCTGGTACTTCTCGGGACTGACAATGTTAGGCAACTCACCCATCTATCTACTAATCCATTTCTCGTGTTGAGTTTTCTTAAAACAAAGATCTAGCACATTACCAGTGATGATTTCACAACAATCTAATACACTAGAGGTAAGTTAAACCCTATCATATCATCTTTCTTGATTTCTTACAATTATGTTTAATTTATTTTTTATATTTGCAAAATGCTTTGATATATTTTTTTAACTGTGGGATAAAATGACACAATTGAATTTTACAGAGGAAGATATTTCTATACTATACAATTCATAATCCACGATACATTATACAATTTATAATATACGTCCACATAAAATTCATCATCATCCATATATATCATATCATCACCATATCATTATCATAATCCTGAGTCCTGACACTACAATTATTATTAAAACAATTATTTATCTAATTTAAATTTATTAAAACAATTCCATTTTTTAAAACAATTCATAATCATATCATTACAAGTATATCTGTTCTAATTTCATCTATATCCATTCTAATGTCATCTATATCCATTTTAACACATTCCATTTATTTATCATCTATATCCATTCTAATGACATCATGATCATATCATTACAAGTATAGAGAAGAAGAATTATCTTAAAACAAGTTTAAATGTCTAGAGAAGAAGAATTATTGTGCTTGAAGCTAAATCTACATCCACATTAAATTGATCATCATCCATATATATCATATCATTATCATCATTCCATGTTTTTAAAACAATTATCCATTATCATCATTCATCATCATCTATATCCATCTATATCATTCATCATCTACGTCCACATACAATTCATGATAATCCAAGTAAACAAGAAACATACGTCATCATGATTCATCCCTATCTAATGCAATCACCATTAAGAGTAAACCAAAAAGCATAAACTCCATATACAATCTAAAAATTCTATCAAATCCATATGCAATCAAAATTAAAGATTATATAGTATTTCAAATTTTAAAAGGCTATCAAATCCATATAATTAAATTCAAATACCATGACCACAACATTCAATGTTACAAATTTTCAAATATAGACTCAATATTTAAAGTTTCCACACTCAATAATAAAAGTTTCAACCCTCTTTTTCTTGTATCCATTTCAACTCCTGTGCTCCTTTCCCCAATGGTTTCTTCCCCTGTGGTTGTACCCCTTTCCCCAACAAAGAGAAATAACCCTAGAACTTATAAGATCTTCCATAGCACTATCCAGATTTTTTAAAATTATTTCTTCTTGATTTGTCACATCTCCATGGGACAAAAATTTGGATCAGCTTGCTTGCCTTAGCTTTGAATAATATTTCAAGTTCAAGCCATGCTCTTTAATTATCCGCTTTAGTGTATTGTTTTGTTTGTTAACCAAAACAATATTTTCCTTCAAATTCTTAGCTGCGGATAAACTGTTCTTCACTGTTTCCAAGTGAACTTGGAATACCTTTGCTTGACTCTTCAAATTTTCATATTTCAACTGCACAAAAAGAGTAATGTCAATTCAACATATTACTAAAAAATGAAAATTTCAAATTAACAAGAATGATTGTTTGAAAGTGATAGTACTTACAACCGCTCTATCTCTCTCGGCATTTGCAATTGCTACCAGATCCTTGTCCTTAGACCATTTGTTAAAATATGCCTGGGCCTCAACACTAATATTTTCCAATTTGTTTAATGTCTTATCCAAAATTTCATCTTTATAGTTTTTGTTATACGTGATAGTCCCACTTCTTACTTGGGTAAGTAAGGAATCCATCTTCGCAGGTTGATTCTGGACTGCAGCGTATAAACTATCTCTTTGCCAATAATTTTCAAAATGACTAATAATCTCATTGATAAGAACTTTAGCCCTTCTCTCCCATTCTATGAGCTGATTGATATGAGGTAGAATAAACTCACTGACATGGGATTGACAATCATAACCAATTAAGTTCTCCAAAGGAAAAGGTAGCAACTGTTCACTATCTGAATCTGATGAAGATGATCTTGCTGGAGAAGTATGGGGGCTTTCGGCTAGATCAACTGCTACTTGTTTCTGCCTTTGGGTGGCTTGATCCTGTTTGTGATAAAATTAATCAAGATTCAGATAAATAAATTTAAATTGAAATGTAATTCAATATTGTAAAGCATGTTGAAATTGAAGTATACCTACTGGCCTTGAATCATCTCACAAGTATTGAAAAAACCAGTTGGGTCATTGCTATCAATGCCCAAATAATCTTCATCTAAATTTATATTGTTCAAAACCAATATGCCTGTTGCACTGGGCAAGCCACCAAGTGAGAGCATTGGAATTCGAAAGGAGGAGGCAATGTTTAGTGTCCCGCTAGGGGCGAGCAATTGGCATGCATTTACCAATGTTATTTTTCCCTGTTCCTCTGGTTGGCATTTTAAAAATTATTGGTTGAGGGGGTCGGTGCCGCTATTTCAATAGAAGGACTACAATGTGCTGAAAAGTTCAAGAAAAAACATGAAAAACTAGAAAACAATCCAAAAAGGAAAAAACTATGAAATTAAACGTAGTATTGAAAAGTTGTACCTTGTTGTCGAGGGGTAGTTTTTCATGGTGCTAAGGGTGGCCGTGTAGGAGTAGTATTTGGTGGTTTTTCAGAAGATACAAATGCATGCGACTATATGGAGTGAGTTGGGGAAGAAGGTTGAGTTTCCGAAACATGAGTATGGTCCAAAGTCCCTGCAATGTCATCAACATTAAATGTTATGTCAATTCAATTGGTTAAAATTTAAATTGGAAAATAAAAATACAAATTTGGAATTTGTAAATAATATATGAGAAGGTATTACTTCTCTGGCGTTTAATGAGTTCAAACTGTTGAGGGTTCGGAGAGGAGTGAGCTTCCATTTCAGATTGGGAGTCTCCCAAAGCCTCAGCGTGTTGTTGGCCTCTTCCTCTTGATAACGCCTTTTTTTGGGGAAGGGCTTCAATAAATCTTCTCTGCAAACCGTAAATTGTTAATAACTGTGCAGTGTAATGTCGAAAATTGAAATACAAACTAAATAGTTTATACCTGTTGTTCTTCAAATGGAATTGAAAACTTCATCAACTCCTCGTCAGTGCAAGTAGGAATTGGTTTGTCCTTTAAATTTAAAAGTTCCTCGTAATAAAGGCCAAGGAGATAGTTTGTGGAATAAATGATGGGTTTTTTTAAAAGCTTTGAATTTGATATGTCAGTTCTTATTTTTTTTATAGATAGCTACACCAATCAAATTTTTGTTTTGAGATAGTGGCAACTATGTATGCAATGGCCCAGTTTGGTATATCTGTTTGCCGACCCTACAAAACTATTCTGGATTGAAAAAATGAAATCACTGTAGCAAGAAAGTGGTGTGCAATTGCTTGCGTATCCACACCACGCCTGGATTTATTGACATGAGCTACAAATGCCAAATAGTGGGAATTAATATAAATTTATAACACTAAATTGTACTGACATAAGAACTGACATAACAGAATAAAAATGATGAATGAAAACGAACTATACTTACAATCAACATGGAAACCGAATGTTGATTCGAGATATTTCT
Source organism: Taxus wallichiana var. yunnanensis (assembly GCA_018340775.1). NCBI lineage: Eukaryota > Viridiplantae > Streptophyta > Pinopsida > Cupressales > Taxaceae > Taxus > Taxus wallichiana. Next base: position 795,745,297 of record CM031237.1, on the reverse strand, counting down.
TGTCATCTTCCAGGAGTGTTGCCTTCGTTGTAACAATTGGTAAATTTCTAAACGGAAGGCTCGTAAACCGATGGATGTCATTTGCTTCGATACTAAATTGAAACATTCAGCCGTCGTTCAGAGTAACATAAAAAAGGCCGTCCTCTGTATTGTAGGACGAGAGAAGGTAATTCAAAATTTTGGATCTATTTCAAATGGGGCATGTCAACGAGCCCAGTAAACTCACATGCATCGATCAAATCTTTATATTCGGAAGACATTTTTAAAACAGTATGGATGTGGGGGCACAAAGGATTCCTGTAGATGATCTTGCCCATGGATTGGACTGGATTCTCTTCTTGATTTTTGTCTTGAGCTTGCGGTTGGGAAGCACTTGAAGTCGCCATTGTAGTTATTCCCAAAAAAAATCAAGAGCCGAAAAGTGTAAATGAGAAAATGACCAATGGGAGGGTATTTATAGGCCAAATAAAGCATCAATGGCCTCTGTTGACATGCGTTAATGGCCTCTGTTGATGCGCATCAATGGTCTTTGTTGACGCGCATCAATAGAGGCCATTGACGCACGTCAACAAAGACCATTGACGCGCGTCAAAAAGAGTTCATTGACATGTGTCAACACATGCCATTGGCGTTGTGTTGACACGCGTCAACGAGGGTTATTGACGTCCTATTGTCATGCGTTAAAAGGTGCATCGGTGTCTAGTTTCTCCAACTTGAAAAACCTGGTGAAAATTTGGTTTTGGAATACTGTCAAATTCACCTTTTGCTGAAACTAGTTCCGGGGATATTCACTAGGTATTTTCCACCTACAATTTTCTAGAGGTGTCTTAAAATGAACCCTGGTATGGAATAATTGTAAATGATTATACTAAGTGAAATAAAACCCTAAATATGCTAGTAAGTAAGGAAAAATGACTTAGCTAATTAAAGAATACTATCACATGTTGTCCCAGGTCTGATAATAAAATGTAGGGGTAGGAACGAACACCCAGAAGTCCTGAAAAGGTTAGATCTAGAGGATATGATCATATTGAGGCATCTCATAATATATTAGGGACCCTTGGGGGTTGTGGTTTGCAGATTAAGCACCCTAGTTTCTGTAAAAGTTCCAAATTTGGTTTTTATAGGGTCACAAGTTATCTTGAAGTGTTCTTTATCTATTGCATCAGATCTATCAGGTTGCGCTGAATGTGCTTGAATAATGAAATGACGACCTATAATAAAGAAGGAAGTATCAAAACCATAGGAAAAATAAAAGATGCATAATCAATGGGTCAGACTGACCTCAACTACCAAACTAGTGGTCGTATCACTTAGCGTTGCATTACATTTTGGACCCGGATCTAGTTATGGTGCGTGTGTGCATGTCGTGCCCTAGGTGTTTTTGTTCCAGTCAGACTTTGTTAAGTAGCGAGCAATAATAAATATAGAAGATGTAATAGCATGTGTGAATGGAATAGAATAGAATCCTCCCCCTATGTTTTGTGTGTTTATGCATATCTCCTAGCCTTGATGCATGACACTATGTGGATTCAAGTGATGTAATGGATGCAACTCTAGATGGATTGATAGTATTGTGTGATGCTTTAGGACCATTATTATGGTCTCATAACTTTATATTTATAGGGATCTCTTGTTATAGTTTTGTAAATAACCCCGAAATGGCTGAATAGGGAAAATATAAGAATGAAAAATGGCTAGAAAGACCACTAAAAGAAGTGGTAAAGTGGAACATGGATTGTGTTAGGTTGTGGAGCTGAATTTCTTCACAAAGGTATGCATTTGAGGTTTTTGGTTTACATAGTAACCAACGTCGGTCGATGAGAGGAACCACCATCATTTAGTTGAGGAACCACCATCGATCAATAAAGTAACCACCGTCGGTCAAAGATAGAACCGTCGTATGTCAGCCAAGGAACCACCATCGATCGGAAACCAACATTGGTTTCTTGTGCATGGAATTTTATATTTAACTCATGGGAATTAGATCTAACCTTTGATTTAAAGGTGATCTAAAGGTTGTAAATGCATAGCTAAGGTTCCCTAAGTTTTTATAAGCTTATATAAGCTAGAAAACTAGGTTTAAAATATAAGGATGGAGGAAAATGTTAATTCTCCTGGTTGAATATGAAGAAGAAGAAAAAGAAGAAAAATGTTGCATGAAGATAGAGCTTCAATGGAGAGAAGCTGGACAAAGAAATAATAGGTACATCTAAATGGTGAGAAGAATGTTATGTCTTCTACTATATTTCCTTTGTATTGTCTTGTCTCAATGTAATGGCTTGCATAGTATGCAAAGCACATAGGCTTTCATCTTGTAGATCCATAGGTTGTTGTGAGATCTTGTATTGTAGATCCATGAGATCATGTTGTATTGTTGGTCCATATGTGATCTAGTATTTTATCTCATTGAGAGCTTATGGGTATAAATAGTATTTAGATATAGTAGAGGAGGTTATCTTCTTGTAAGCACAAGTTGATGTAGTGAGATGGAAAAGAGACTTACTTCTTAGTGCACAGATATGGTTCCACATTGGTAGACCCTTGTGAGAGGTCTTGTTTGTAGATTCACAGGAGATCTTGGTTGTAGTTCGAGATGCATCGGTTCCTAGTTATGTGATATCTTGTGGTGGTTTAGAGGCACAATTGTAGTGCACTAATGGAGATCCATTTAGAGATCTAGAGGAGGATATACTCTTGGAGAGATGCATTGTAATCTTGTGTAGAATAGTTAGTTTGTACTCTTGTATTATTATATATTGAGATATCTATCTTTGGTAGATGTAGCCCATATTAGGTGAACCACAATACATTCTGTGTTATGTGTGTGTACTTTTTTATTTGGATTTATCTAGTTTACATTCCACTCGCTATAGATTTTGGGGAATTCATTCCATTTCCGCATTCCATATTCCCAACAGACCGGGAATAATATAGTAGTATAAGACCCAAATAAATAATTCCTAAAGTGCGTGATTTTATGTCTACATCAACTAGAATCCATCATATATCAAAATGTTATCAAGAAGATAAGAGAAAAGGAACACTTGCAGATTTGGTGAAATGGAAGGATTATCGAAATTTGAAGATTCAACTTGGATGTTATATTCAGATATCAAGAATCATGGCATCAATATTAAATAACTCATGAACATGAGTGCATGATGAATTCTTTTGAAAATTGGTGCTTTGATGCAGTTACATCACCTTTTCCCATTTAAGAAGGTCCAAATTGTGTTTTGTAGAGTTAATCACCATTTCATCAAATTTGGACTAACCACAAAAAATCTAGACTTCTAATAACATGGTTCATGGCTTTATAAACATGAAATTTGGTTTCCGTTGTCTTATTACAGTTTCCAATTGTGATAATATTGGATTCCAAGTCTGTGAATGTTGGTGACCAAATATGTCATTATCATTTTTCAATTTTTTGAAATCAGTAACCAAAAATTTTAAATTTAAGTTGGGGCACCATATAATATTGTTATGTGTTGAATACATATACAGGTTAAAGAGGATTCTCATTTTGCTTTTTATTTTTTTCACTTAAAAGGAGAATGGGAGTCCTCTCATTATCTGAACTTGTTTTTTTTACTTTTCTATTCTATTTTTTGAGGTTATTCTCCTATTTTTAGTCTCTAATTTGTTTCACTTTCCCATTTTATCTATTCATTTCTTTGAACTTTGACAGAGAATAGAAGGCATCCTCTTCTCATTCTTCATTTATTTTTACTTTATTCTGAAATGAATGAAGCTCCCATTATCCCTCTTGATTTTTTTTTCAATTTCAAGGAGATTAGAAGGCCTCCCATTATCCATATTCATTTTTTTTCTAATTTGAGGGAGAATGAGAGGCCACCCATTCTCCATCTTCATTATTTTTATACTTTAAGGGAGAATGGATATTCATTGTTTTATCACCTTATGAGTATCTAAAACCAAACTTATGTTAATGGAATTCACATATATGAATCCCCTTGTTTGTCATAATCAAACCCAAATCATCCGAGTTTGACAGTATGCAACCATGATGACCTACCATTTATCCTTTACTAGGACACCAAGAACCTTCCATTTTTCTCACACATTTACTTTCATAATGGAATTTTAACATTACAATTTGCATGTCACTAAAAGTTATTAACATAAAAATTTACATGGAATTTTAACATTATGCCATTTGGTAGTATTGTTATACTAAATAATTAGAATTACAATCATATGGTTAAAATCATGAAAAAATGTGTAAATGGCCATTTGTTAGGATGCTACTTTCTGGTAAATAATTAGAATTACCTTTTCCATCACAGTATATTGGAGTAGAACATGATTTTGGGGACATGAGTTAAATTTTATGGCCTCCTATGCTTGTCAAATAAAATTTAGGTGATGGTAATTTAACGATATTACCCTTTTAAAATATATAAAACACCATTATTTATACACTATGAATAAAATTTATAAGGTATCAATATTTTTTATTATTAAATTTTAATGTATATATATTCATATAATTTTAAGTGTGTTGCGAAAGATCTACCTTGTGACCGCCTATGTATGGCGGGTTCCTCAAGGATATGTCCTGCTTGTATGCATTCTTGCGAAAAAGAGGTTTTCATTACCGTTACACTCTTACATGTGGAGAATTGTGCATTTCTAGCATGGAAAAATGTGAATGTAAATTTCAACATTGTAATTGTAATCTTTTATGTCACGAGACTTGCTAGGATTCGTTGTGATCAGCCATACCAAGAAACCCTAATTTGCGAACATCCTTGTATAGGACTTTGTAGGGAGACTTGTCCCAAGATTTGCAAGGGGACTATCCAAAGCATGTGGTTATCATTTCACAAATGACTCTAGAAGAATATGATTCATCTGATGTTTGGTTATGGAATGAGTATATTTGTTTGTTGGGCCTTCCCCTCACTTCTTATGTATCTTTTATTGCAATTGTTGAATATATCTTTTAATACATCTTAGAATTATTTTCACAATTTTAATGTCCTAATGAAATAAGACTTCTCCTCGCAAGTGGATTATTTTTACAATTCTAATGTCCTAATGAAATAAGACTTCTCGCATCGAAGTGGTTTTCACCCCATGTTGAAATGGTATGTACATTTTTTTACAATATTTTTAAAAGTACATACATATAGTACACTCAATATATTTTTATACAAGATATCCGAGATCTTACCTACAAATTAACATGACATACCACATAACCAAATAACATTCACAAAATACCAAGAAAGTGTTTACAATTATCAACCCAACCTTACAAAGAAAATATTTCCATATCACACAAAATAAATTAGTATAATACACCTTTAACCTATAAAAACATTTACATATTAATAATATTTTAGAATATCACGACAATTTTGAATAAATATCAAAAAAAAAAATTATATGAAAAGAAATGCTAAATTATACATTATATAATTCTTAAATTATATATATATATATAGACTAATTATTAACTAACTTTATAGAGATAATTAAAAGCTACATTTTAAAATAATTAAGATCATAGACCTAGAAAATCATTACTTATATTGTTACCTTGTTCGGCTTGTTTGCGATACATGCAATTGCTAGTTATTTGGAAATATTCTCGATAACTGAGGGTCGAACCGAAATAGACTTGCGTATAAGTGTTTTACATTTTCTGATATTAACAGTCTTTCTTTCCCCAAATCATTTTTAAAACCCTAAAATTTGGTAAGAATTGAGAGGTTGTGGCCGTCACCGAGAGGAGATCCTGTGATTTAAGAATTGAGAGCTTACAATAGGTTAAAGGTATGTAATTCTACCTACTTTCAGCTCTAAATCTATTTTTGTGATCTCTGTGTTTTTATTATGAAATTGTTTTTAAAATATGTTTATGGGCTATCTTTCCGTTGTACACACAAACAAAACCCTTTATTCATGACATGTTTATACTATCTCTGCATTCTGTCATCCCTAAAATATTGTAATGATTTTTAATTTTTTAATTTTAATTCGACTCAAATTTGTTTTTCCCTTGCCATATGCCATCGGATAAAATCATGTAAACCTTTCTTCCCGTCATTTGGAGATAGACTAGCAATCGAAATGTCGATGGAAAGCATGAAATGTTTATATTGGAAGGAGAGAAACATTGAGAAAATAAGAGGATGCTGAAAATAAATAGTAGAGACAATGTGAAACTCAAATGTAGAACAATATGACGTCGTATATGGAAATCCTTTGAATGAAACAAATAGTGTTGTTCAAGACGTTGCGGAAACAATTTATAGGTATATATGTGAATGTAAGGAATGACATAATATTATTGCGAAAGTGAAAATGTGTTTGTAGTTTTATTCATATCATTTAGGGATGTGAAGATGTGGAGTGTAAGTGACATCTAGAGGTGGCGACGTCATGTGAAGTTCCCCCCATCAACAATTGGGGCGACACCGTTATTTAACAATCACCCCCCCAAAAAAAGGGCAGGTGGGTGGTTGTGAATTTTGATTCAACTCACATGTCCCATGGTGCTTTGTAGAGAAAATGTATGCCTATTCCTTTTTTCGGAGGAAATCTTGTTCAAAGCATTTGGTTTGGCGTTAAACATGGTTCAACAGTTATTCCAGGTCAGAAAGAGTATTGATAACCATTATCTGTTGTGTGTTTAATATGCATAGGTGCTCTTCAATGCAACATTGAATATATTCTATCCATCATGCTAAGGGTCGGGATTCCATGCATAAACAAACTGGTCAAAGTACTTTTTCATAGATTGAACAAAAGATATGTCATCCTAGTTTAGTGTCTCAACATTCAACACATGTGGAAGCCACAAAAGGTCGTGTACATTTGCAGAGCCTTGATGTTGCCACTCAAACCTGTAAGAGGGGGAGATCATATATTCAAGATTGTAATTGACTAAACAAAATAGAGAAGGGAAATAACTCTTACCTGCGTCAATAGTCACGAGCCTGAAGGTGTTTTTGCAAGAATTTTTCACATAATATTATGAATCTTTGATGAAGGAATGCAAAAACACGATGGGGGTTCGAAACAACGTTAAGGTTTCTCTGTCTTTGCACACCACGAGGGTCAATAGGTCTAGAGCCAAACATAATTTTATGCATGTCTTGGCCATTTGGTGTTAGATGCACTTAAAGTAAAGAATAGTACGGGGGGTTTTTTTGTTCAATGATGTCAGAGAGATCACCTCTACTTTTTGACAAAAAATAACACGCTCCTCACAATAATTTCGTGTAGACATCATTGAAAAAACATGCAACATGAGACAACAAATTTTTTTGGAGTAAAGACATCATTCAATGTGAGGTCTTTCTTTCAACTTAAGAGCAGAAACATAATCAAATCTCAAGTTTGAAACAATCATGTTTTGTTTTCCTAATGCCTGGGCAAAGTGGACTTTGAGTGACCAACCAGTATAAGAATACAAAGATAGAATACAAAACGTAAAATTACACAATGCAAAAGTAAAATTATATCCTTAGGTCGTCTTTGGTGCGGGAAGTAATCATTATCGATGCTAGCGAAGTTAACATTTGAATAGTAAACAATGGCTAATAATATGTTGACATGGTTAAAGAGCTTGTAAACAAGTAGAATGCAAAATAGTTGTATAATCTATTTTGACACACCTTTTTTTTAATTTCCATCTTTGCCTAATAACAAATTATTATTATTAATTTTAATCACAATTCTCCCAATAGCAATGCTAGCAATAGCAATAGCTGCCTTGGAAGTTGCGAGTTTATCCCAATTCTCACCCTGAAAATTTAAAAAGTTTATTAAAAAATAAAGAATAATAGTCCACGAAAAAAAGATAAATGTTCAAAAATTTATATCTTGATCTAATTCAGGAAGCTCAAGTAAGCATTTAGAACAAATACAAACAAGAGATACAATTTGTTATGCTACATTTCATAACATTTCATCAAAATTGGTAATTCCCATCTACTTATGTGCATTCTATATATTTATAATGTTGGAGAAAAAATTAACAGATCCATGCCATCTCATTCACATTAAGCAAAAACAGAGTTCGTTTACAAAATTTAATTTCCTTTGCAGTAATTATCTTCATTTTTTGGTAAACGGATGCGCACAGAAGTTGTGGAGTACATTCATACATATCTTTCAAACAAAGCTATCCCAAAAATCTACAGATCGAACCTCTCCTAGCTAGCATCGCAATGTTATCTCCCAATTTTTCATTATTCAGTTCCAAATCAGTCTTTCTTCCATAGCTTACATGCATCCACTTCAGCCTTCTGATTAGTAGCTATCGTCTGTTTCTCCCTCACTCCACGACATGAATGGCCACCTCCAAATAATTTCTTGGAGACCAAATTCTTTCTCCCATGAGAATTTTTTCAGGGGGGCTGTGCTTTCCCCTTACAGTACACAAGGACTCTTTTAAAGACAAAAATTGTGTTGCTTAAGATGCTCAACTTGTTAACCAAGCGCCCGATCCTAAGATCCCAAATAGACTTTGAGATTAGACCAAATGACATTATACTGTTCTGAAGCGGAAATAAAATCTCAAAGACCTTACTATACGGAATAAGAACCGCTTCTGCCTGTGGATCCCAAATTTGCTCTGATTTATATCCCCTAACTTAAACGTTGGACTGATTATCATGCAATAAATAAAACTTTAACTGCTTGCTCAATTGCTCCAAAGCTTCCAGCTAGCACTAGACACTGGTTGGAAGGAAACCCTTGTTGCAAACTTGGAGACATGCAAGACCTTTTCTGACCCCACTAACAACTCCTGACAGAAAGAAATCCGATGAATCTGCACTCCCGACCTATGAAACAAGGCAAATGTCCACATAAACAATAAAATCCTAGCAGAAAATGAAACTCGTACTGATTTCCAGTGCATAGGTAAACCAAAATCATTTAGACATTACAATAAGGAAATTATTCATAGGATCCATAATGCTATTACCAATAGGTCATGTCATACCTCGAAAATGAGTAGCCTAAGCGTTAAAAGAGCATCAACACAGAGTTTCCCACTTCCTAGATGTCCTCTTCTAGCTTCTGTTTTTATAATCTTCAAGTAAAAATACTTGTTTATAACCTAAAATGAAATAATTTGCATGTGTTCTTGGTAAAATAACAATATACACGAACCATTCACCTAATATCATGGACCATTCAGGAGAAAAGTAAGATAGTATACCTAAAGAAGAAGTGAAAGAAAATGCCCCACTACTGCAGATGTGTCTTCTGACTGCAAAAAAGTAGGTAAAAAATCACCATTGAAAACTAATTTTGTCGCTGAATGACTCAAGAGGGGTCCTTAATGTGAAAAAGTGATCCTATATCAAAAGGAATTATTTTGAATGTGCATGCTTCATCTGAACATGGATCTAGACCTAGTATTACTACTCTTAAGCACCTTACTATCCTAGGGTGAAATTCCTCAGCAACCTCAGATGGTGACAACAAAGTTCCAGAAGTAAACTTTCTTAGCAAGATTGACTGCCGTTGCAATAAAAATTTATTCTCAGATACAATTATGAACAGATGGGATTGACAATTGTTGCAATAAAAATGCCCTTCTGCACAAGAAACAAGAAAAAATCCATTATTGTGAAGGACACAAGGTTTTAGATGATCTAATTTTATGCTAATCAACTTTTATATTTAGTTATTTGTGGATCGTTGTATTGGGTTCTTGCTCTCTGCTTTTTTATTGGAAAACTTGTTAGGCTTGTAATCTATGTTTTGAATAATTTATTGGTGATATACACCTCCAAAATCTAATATTTTTTTTCGGGTTTCCAAAAAATTTGATATCCTACATGTGGGATTTTAGATTTTTTGTCATCAGAGCCTGAATGAAGCGATTTTGTTGGATTTGTAATCGTGGTTTATTGGGCAATTCGTTTATCAGCTTACTTAGTATGATACAATGTAGCACCACTTCCTCTGCTATGCAGCCTTTCATATGCTAGAGATGAACCAAATCCTGCTCCATATATTATATAGACAAATTTGAGATCACTTGAATCTACTTCGTTATAAATACTTTTTTCTATGATCTATACCGCTAGAAAAAAGATAAGTACTTTTTAGATTTACACAATTCTTCACAAGAAGCAACATATTTTATCATAGCATTAGAAATATAATACAGAATAGTGCGGCTGGCAATATTTTGAACCAATTTTAGGTAATAAGGAGCATTTGTTGGCTCATACCACAAGCAGTAAGCAATTCTCTTGCATCAATTGCAAACTCATCTCCATATCTTGTAGCAAAAATGCCAAGCAAGGCCTGTAGCTCTGGTACTTCTGCACATCTTGTTGTAGCAAAGCTCAAGCTTGACTTTAATGTCTTGCGGGAAGTCCCTATAACATTTACTCATTAAAGTAAGACAGAAACCACCTTAAAGAATAAAGATTTGAGACATAATTATTATTGAGAATAAGGACTTGTAGTTGCTGCTCAAATTCAGTGTTATATTGGAAAGAGACATCATGAAAGTTAATCATAGAAATAAATACCACGAGGATATAGTCAGCTCCAAGAAAATATAGAGATTTGAAATTTTTCTAGCAAGTTGTGGTAAAAAGTTCGCAACGTAACATTCTTTATCATATGCAATACCTAATAATAGTAATAACAGTTATAATATTCCTTTATTGTATGCATCCTTAATTTATTTTTTATCACATTAAAAATTTGACCATTTTCACCTATCAGGAATTTCCTTCCAGAATCCATGGTGAAAGTTAAATAAATGAAAAAAATATGATCACAAAAGCCTGTAAACCTACTTTAAGTTATGAAGCAGTTTTAATCACCCAACATTCATGCCTAGGATTTATTGTTTTAGCCTTTCTTATTAGCAAACTTGGTTGGAGATGGCAGACTTAAGACTTATTTACTTACATTGATGACTGAATTATTTAATTCTACGAGCTGCAGGGGACTACCTTCTATGTTAACTACACGATTACCTAATGGGAAAAAAATGCAAATCAAGGATGTAGTTTTAGTCCCCTAATATGGTAACATATTCGCACGGTGATGTGGTATACTTTCCCCCATCGATAAGTCTTGGCTCTCTTAACCACCGTCCCAAGTACTTGGAGAAGTTTGCGTAGACAGCCCCAGACAAAAATGTGAGAACATCAATGGAAACCAACATTCATCCAAACTATGATTTAATATTAACCTCATATGCAATCTGACCAACTGTTCCTTAATTTACCCTGAAAGATTTTTGAATTTAAACAAGGGATAGCTATATATGGACACAAATTCACATTAATGGCCATCATGTTAATTTTTTGTTGAGAAAATTAGAAAAAAAGAGGCTTTTGTCACCGTATTGGGAAAAAAACTGTTTGTCAAGTTTTTTACCCATCTCCTTCATATAAACGTTATAAGTGAAATGTAAATTCCTTCCCAATTACATGCATGCAATGGAAAGGTCTACTTCCTAACCAACCAAACATGCATGATCTCCTATAATGCAGAAGAAACTAAGAAGAAAATTAAACATGGCTCAATGCTGGCAAAGAGTTTTACAAAACAAAAGGTAAAGATTTTTGGGCACAAAGGGTTTGCGCAGAAATTACGAGTAAAGCCACCATCCCAACACAGGAAAAGCAAGGCATATTAAACAATCACCCAAAGGAAAAAACTACTAACTTGCTTCCTACAATAATGACCACCACAAAAATCCCTTGCCCTGTAAATTATAAACCATTTGAATGGGACGCAAATTATCAGGCAGGCGATACCCATATGGAGGGACAAAAACTCACCACAAAAATCCCTTGCCCTGTAAATTATAAACCATTTGAATGGGACGCAAATTATTGTAGGCAGATACCCATATGGAGGGACAAAAAACTCACCAACAGCCTCATATGCTCTGAAAGTAAACTTTCTTAGCAGGATTGATAGATGTTGCAATCAAAAATTATTCTAAGATACAATTCTGAACAGAAGGGAACATAATATTATTTTCAGGAGCCAAAAGGAAAGGAAACAAAGGTATCCATGGAATATCGTGAACTGTACTTTTGGAAGCACTAAAAAACATATTGTACGTAATTTAATATATCTGATATAACAGATTTCATTTTCCTCCATTATAAATTTAAAACTTGTGCAAAAATTAAAGAAAATTCTCCGACAAAAAATATGAGAATGAAATTTGGCATCATAAATATCCTCACCTCTCATTTTGAACAAGCTCTAGAGGTAAACACAATTGACAGAAGTTCAGCCCAAAATGAATTCTGAAACATCATCCCTAAGATCATCAAGGGTCAAAAAGAAGATCTCAAGAAACCCATCTCAATTGTAGAGGTCAAGATTCCCTCTTCAATATATATAGGGACCAAGCTCCAGAGCTGGATGGCTTCCCAGCTATGTTCTTCCAACATTATTGGGATCCCTTAGGCGAGGAGCTACCGGGAGTGGTTGACGAAGCTAGGGTCTCTCAAGACATCCTCAAGAGTCAGAGTAATACCTTTGTCACACTCATCCCTTAAGTAGAAAAAATCCAGTAAACCAGAAGATTTCAAACCCATATCTCTGTGCAACACAGTTTAGAAGGTCATCTCCAGAGTTATATCTAATATGCTCGAGAAAACCATACTATACATCATCTCTAAAAAAAATTCATACCCACATGAATAAATGTTATCCAACAACAGATCTATTATAAAAATTCATGCTCACATGTGCAGCTTGGATAAAAGACCAAAACCCCCTTTTCACACGTTGGTAAAGAATGGACAAACCGAGGGTTTCACGCAGAGGAACAACGATGAGACAAATCTTGCAGAGACATAAGTGGTATATTAACGGGAATGGGCACTTTGAATGTCTTAATCAATACACCAACTACTGGAGATAAAAGATAAAGAGCAGGAAAACGAAGTGGTAGCCATCCAGAGAATGGTGTTGCCTGGGCATGTAATTGAATCTGTTTCTTGACCAAAACAGAGAGCGATTTATCATCATCGGCTACAGAAAAATAAATTGACAGATGGGTCTGTTGGGTATCATTTCGATGTCCCAGGATTCGACATTGGAGCCATTTTCAAGCAGATTGGACACGCAATCAAAGTTGGGCACCATTGCTGCTTTTTAATCAGATCTTCGCCATGGTTTCGTTTCTTTCCTTCCTCTCTAGAAATAATGCCAAGACAGGGAAAAGGCCAATGAATTAAATGGGAGAAGAATCGGTCACAATCCCTCGTAGAAAATGCAGCGTACAAAGGGACTCTTTTCCTTTTCTCTTTCTCCTGCTCCTACTGCTGCTACTGATAGATGCTCCAAACCCTGTTCTCACCGCTGCAAAAGTTATATCCTAGACTTCTTAATCAATTGGAAAACACGGAAGGCATGCATAAATCAGTGCTATGAACGTAAACAGCGTTACCGGGATGACATCGCAGAGAGGTGACAGAGCTGTTGAACTCTGCATGCGAGGACAGGTGCTACGCCTGTGGAATACATGACAGACAACTAATCCAATCCAAGCGAGTGAACATTAACCCTTGGATTTCAACGAATTTCTTCTAAACTCCTCTCCACCGTCGACCACACAAGGATTGTCAATGGTAATGGTAACAAGATTTTATGCATGATAATAATTAAAGAGGTGGTAATTTGCATGGCACCCCACATCATATAATCCACGTGGCCTTATTACTTCTATAGCTTCTCTATATATCCACTCCATCGATTCCAACGTGGAGGTCTCCTTGAAATTGTCAACAAGTTCTCTAGTGTTTTTGAATCCCATATTCAATGTGGAATTTTGGGCCACCTCCTCTTCTTAGCTTCCTCGGGCTTACTACCTACCATAACTCAAACAGAAATTACCCGCATCAAAAGTTTCTATTTTTTTTTTTTATCTTATGTAAAAAACTTAAACAAAGGTCATGAAATGACATACCTTACCGAAGGGATTATAAGAATGGGGATTGGAAAAGAATTTAATAATAGTAGTTATAAAATGTGCAAAGGTGTATCTAGAATTTTGGAAATAAAAAAGTAGACTTTGAAGTTTTGGTTCATTTTAGGATCCGAATTTGGAATGCACGTCGCAGAGCAATTACAATAGTACTTTTGAGGCATGAAAGTCTGATTTGATCTTTTTTAAAATTAAAATTAAAATTTGTCTAGAGGGAAAGTGTAAATTGAACTTTGAAACCACCATCTATTATAAAAATTATTCAAACACAGAGGATCCTTGCTACGACTATTTATATTGAGAATTTGGCTTTGGCTTATATGTTGATGGTTGTAGAATAACATCATTGTGGAACCAGTCACTACCACTTTACCTTAATTCACAATAATTTAATGAAGAGAAAATACTCAAAAGGATATCAAGAATGTTTGAGATAATTATTTGGGATCATCACAATTAGCCAATGAAAGAAGTTATTCACAATTTTTTTACTTGTATGCCAACGTCTGTACAAGTTATTTATGAGATCAAATCTCAAGTGATCTTTAATACTGATATAAAATTTGGAACCATAAATTTCATAGCTTAATGTTTTGACAATCCTTTCCCAAAACCTCCTTCCCTCATTAACTCATTCATGAAATTTCTAGGCTTAAAACTATTAACTCATGAAAATTTGCAAGATAAGTTAGAATCTGCCTCTGTCGATCCATTCTAGCATTCATCTCTCAACCCAATGGTTTCAACAGGAGATTTTTTCTAATCCTTGTCCCCCACGTATTTAGTTTGAGTATGCCTGCACAATAAAAATTTATCTGTACACATCATATCTTTGAATGGATGACCTAACAAGTGGAGTGGGGATATGATTTTTATGTTAGATAGCATTCACAAGGATTATGAGAGGATACAACTTTGTGGATGATAGCTAGACTACGTTGGAGTTTTGAAGGATTGATATGATAAGGCGTATGTCATTTATATAATTTGAGTCATTTACAACAAATTCAAAATTCTTAACAAATTAAAAGTTTGAAAGGAATCTAAGGTGACTTTGAAGTTAGAGTCCACAATATTTAAATATATTTCTTCAAATTAGTTAGATCGGTTGTGGAGCCATTCTCAATAGATCGAGAGACTTTAAAAGGTGCTTTCAAAGTCCACAATATTCAATATGCACATAGATAAGATATTAAGAAAAAATTAAGAAACTTGAAAATGTGCTTTTAAAGTCCACAATATTCAACACACAGTAGAACTATGCCTACAAAAAGCATTCCTTGCATAATTTGAAATTTTAAAAAAATGTAAATGTCCACAATGTGGAGCATGCACTAGTATAGAAAATTAGACAAATTCTATAGAAAAATCAATAAATTAGTTACATGTTATATCTTCAATATCAAAAAAATAGATATCTATTAGATGCCTTGGCATACTAGGGTGGTACATTTTATTGAAATCTTCAAGTTAGTGTTGGATCTTTGTAGGATGTTTGGATAGGTTATATATTTGTGAGAATATTAAATATTTTGGTTCCTATCATTACTCTTGGCTTTACACTCTTGTAATGTTATAAGTGTTTCACTTGTACACTTTGGCAATGCCATTAATCTAAAGTTACAAATATAGGCTTAAGTGACATCAATCGTGATAAAAGTATTAGAGATATAGGAATGAAAAATATGGCATAGGAATATTTATGATGCTCGAAGCTTACTCAATTATGGATTTCATGACAAGAAAACATGTTTAACTCCAATGCGCCTTGATTGAAAGGTAAATATTTAAGTATTAATTCTTACTAGTAATAATAAAGTCTATTAGGACTTTAGACATGAGTATATATCTTATGAAGGAAATTTTTGAGTGTGGAAATGAAAACTACCATATAAATAGTAATATTGATTCAATTTAATAGAATATGACTATATATTGTGCAAATTATTTAAGCTATTTGTGCCTTTAATTTATTGAAAATACTACTTAAAAATGTTGAGAAGGAAAATATCACATATTTCATATTTTAGTTTTCTATCTAATATTCCAATTTAGTAGTTCTTATATGACCCTAGAAAAGTAGTAATCCTATGTTCATCATGAGAATCATAGTAGTTTGTAAGGGTCAACATTGGTATAAAATTTATAAGTGGATGCATATAAGTTGGATTCGTAGTTTGAAGACCACATAATCCTTTAAATTGAAAATTTTTTGTATCTAAATAAAAACATCATGGCCATATTACATCTAAATATGGGATAACTATATTCAAATAAAGTATCAACCATCTTCAAGTTATTTTTACCATCCAATAAAATATATTTGTAGTCTTGTTTACTAACACTATATTTAGATGAAATAATAATTTATGATCATTATTGTGAAACATATATATATATATATATATATATATATATATATATATATATATTTGCATATAATTTATAACCTCCTCTTGACTCTATCAATATCATTGAGAAAGGATTTCATAAATTTTAAACTTAAAGAGTAAGACAAGAGGATATTCATTATTTAGTTGCATAACTTTATGGATAACAATTACATGACAATATACTTCTTGTCAATTATCATATGTATTGTTCCTTGTAATGTTGTGATGGTGTGGTATGAAGGAACATATCATATTATTCTACAGTATATATAACAAACAAATGTTGTTGGTGTAAGGCACCAACAAGTGTAGTAGTTTGTTAAGAACTAGTGGCTCAAAGGAAGAAACTATTTTGAAGTTAGATTACCTACGAACTTTTTCATCAAATATTGTGGTGTATAAACTTTTGCCACAAAAATATGAGGGGATTTATCCTAGTCATGATTTCTCCTTCAATAATAAATGGGCCTCTACCACATTCTTATCTTTGTCACACAACCATGAAAACACATTAAAATCTAGTCAAGTTTAAAGAACTTACACTAATACATGAATGACCCTATTTCACAACCATTCTATTTCAAAGTGATATTACTATTCTCCATATTGAAATGAATGAATTAAGAGGTATAATGGGTTTGTTACCATTATCCTTACTAAAATGTTAACTTTAGATCTCTAGGGAATATATCATTTTTCATACATTGGATATACATCAAGATAAAGATAATATTATTTGAAAAATAATATTGATAATGATTGCATAAAACATATATTTCCATCATCTTAAGTGCAACAAAATATAAATTTTCATAAAACCCATAACTTGAGACAAGATAAAATATCACATATTGTCTTTGACATAGTTTTCATTACCTATAGTAAATCATTCAACATCATTATCACTTTGGCTATCCTCAATTTGTTGAAGTTACTCAATATTTTTAATCACCGCATGTCCATTTTTTTAATTCTTATTCTTTCTCAATTCCATCTTTCTTTTTTGACCAAGCCCAAATGATGTACTATTCACATCTATGTCACTTGTTCCTTCATTTCCTTCTTTCCATTCTTTTGTTTTATGTAAGAAATCCTCATAATTTTTTTCCTAATTTCCCTTTTCCAATTGGTGTCCACCATCAAACCTTTACCTTATATGTCTCACTCCTAGTATCCTTACAAGGGTAGACATTCCCTTCTACTTTACCCATCCATATTGGGATTTTGTTTGATCTTGGCCATATTAAAACAAATTGTCCCTGTACCACATCTACCTTTGGATTGAATTCATCTCTTGGTTGTTTACATTTAGGTCCCACATAAATTTCTTCATTGGTAAGGACATTTTGTCTCAAGTAATCATCCAAGAGAAAATGAGAATCATTATTGGTATTTGATTTTTGTCTAGTTCTTGGCCAAAAATCACCTTCTAACATATCTCTATTGATGAAGGGATTATCTAAAGCATCTAAAATATTTTCCCAATACCTTATCTTTGGTAACCAAAATGCTTTCCCTCCATCTATAGAACTTTTACTCCATTGACTAATATAGGCTCTTATTCATGTCTTTAGTTCATCCATCTCTTTCAATGTCTTAAATGACGCTAGTTGAGGTTTCCCTTTAGGCAAGTCTCGGACGCCAAACATTGATAGGATTAGACCATGCAATATCCCTTTTGGTTGTTTTGTATTGCATCATTGGTATTCCATTTATGACATGGAATTTAAAGTATTGAGGCTTGTTAAGACCCACTATCCTGTGACTCCCATCTAGTAAATGTGTCCCCATAAAGGCTTTGAAATCATAGACATATTCAATTAGGTATGGTGTGAATGAACTTGAATCAGTCTGACATGTTCTATATGCATCCATGATTTGTGGTAGAGAATATATATCTCCCAAAGGTTCCATCATTATCTTCATGGGTGTGTTCTCTTGCGAAAAACTTACATACACTTCATTAAAACCCCTTATCACTGTCATCATTGATACAAAACTAAATAAATAATGATTTTTATTATCACTTTCAAAGCATAGTCCAGTTGTAAGTACAGGATTGGTGGAAATGTTTTGAGTGAAAAACATGTTTTAGATACATTTGTTGAAACAAATTGCATGGTTGTACCCTTATACATTTTACATTTTACATTTTTTGGGGTCATTGGTTAAATTATCTTTGGCACATAAACTATTGTATCCTCCACTTTACGTATCGTGTAATATTAAAATAAATCTCAAGTTTATTCATCTTGGTATGTTTGCAAATTAATGATTGAAGTTTCGTTTGTGTCTATGATTGCAAATGTAAGGAAAATGGTACATTCCAGTCCATATCATGGTAAGATGTTGTTTGTAGGATTTAAATGAGGAATTATTACATGTGTAGTGTGGTTCTATCATAGTATGAATTACAAGGAAATATCTAGATCAATTTAGAATTCACTTGTCATAGAGCTCTAATTTCATGGCCAAAACAATTATTTTTATTATTAAATAAATTTAACTAAAGATGCAATTTTTTGGTATATTTTGTGTTGAAGGATTGTACACGTTGTTTGCTTCCAAAGGGATTTGAACCATAGCCATACTTTTTGTCATCGTATCCATTAAATCCTACACAACTATCCATGTGTACCCATGATGCATAAAAGTTCCTTCCACAAACTAAAAACATGGAGTAATCATAGTGGTACCTTGTTGGTAGAACTCTTGCATCTTTTCATCAAGTTTGTGAACTTTGCTCAATCAAAATGAGTATTATATTTTGATAATGTTACTTTGGTGTTGTTTATGATTTGGGATCACTGGATAGGGTATTGTTTTATGCTTGAATTTCATTTTCATGCACGGTCAATGGTAAATGGTGGTTTTTGTTTGTTTTAATGATAGTTAAAATAAGAAAGGATCGCTTGGAACCCCATTATTTTTTCAACTACGAAAAAATAAATTGGTTGTTTGGTATTACGTTCTTAGTTTTGGGCTAACTTGAATTTTTCATTTATATGAATGATAATAAAATGTATTTACGCATCTTTGTATTATGAATGTTGTGATAAAATGAGGCATATTCCAAGTCATAACTTGTTTGGTTGGGCTTACATAATGCTTTTTGGGGATATTTTTGTTATGATATTCTTGTAGGATAACACATGCTATTAAAAATGGCATGAGTTTTTGTCAATGTCACGGGGCAAAGGAATTGTTTTCATATTACATATTCAAGAATTGCGGTGGGTGTATTTTCGGCTATAAAAATTTCGATATATGTTTTTTTACAAAAAAATTGTAGTTGTTTATACAAATGGGAGATGGTTAATGTTGAATGCAGTGTCTTGGATTGTAAAATGGTATGTGGAGAGGATGTTGATATCCTATTACAACGAACCTAGTTTAGGTTTTTCCATTCATAGCTTATGGCAAAAAAAAGGCAAACATTGCCACTATTTTTTAATTTTTCATTTGCTCTTTTATTCTTGTGCAACTGATGACTATTCCATCTACCAATAAATCTATTTTGTCTTCCCAAATTTTTATGGATTTTAAATCTCCCACACATCTCTTTATGTGTTTCCATTCTTCCATGTGAAAATTGTACCTATTTATGTTTTGTGCATAGTTAACTTTAATGTGTTTGTTGTAGACATTATTTATTTCAATTAAAATCATCATTCACTACGAAGGTTTAAATTTGATGGCATTTTACATATATTTAATAGTTTTATCTCAGTAAAATACTTATAATATTTTGATGTCATCGAACATGCAGATTTGAAATATAACCGACATTTTTCTATTTAAATCTACGTACAAATTATATTGATGTGTAAATATAATTGTAAACATTCTAAAATATACACAGATGCCCTCATTATGTTATTTATATTATAACGATATTGTTGCTATGTGTAATTTGAAAGGCAATATTAAAAAATATAGTCATTACAAAATTGTTCGATGGGTATAGGTGGCCATAAATTCAAAACCTAATTACTAACATCCATTTTGCGATACATTTTCTAAAAATATTTTGTTGACTATGGTTCATATAAGTGGTCGTCACCTGCTACTCAAGAACTAGGAGGCATTCTTTAAACATTGTGGGATCAAAATTTACCTAAGATAAAAAAAAAGTTATATGTTGAGAATGCATGGAAAATAATGGCGTCTATAGATCCCCTCACTATTAACTTTGAAATGCCTTATGTGTTTTTTTGTATTGATAAACTATTATGTTATGTAGGAAAAGCATAAGGGAGGAGGAAAAAGGCTTGAAGCCTCCATGTAGTTGTAGTGGTGGGAAGCTACATCCATAGACCTACGTAATGGAATTCATATAGGTCATGTTCATATTTCCTTTCTTATACTTTGATGATCCCTTTTTTGTTCAAAGTGCCCATTTCAAATTGATCGGGGAAGTTTTGAAAAAGTTATCAAAGCTTTCCTTCTACATTGCATATTCTTTTCCAACAACTTTTCAATGTGGTTATTTTGTATAAATCGTGAAATTGGTGTTTTCCATGCAATCACATTAGTTGAGGCATTCATAAAAATAGTGTTTGACGTGTTCTCACCCTTTTTTTGTATGCTTTTTTACCTTATGTATTATTACTATTTTCACATTCTTGTATGTTGGGGAATTTCAAACTACAACATATTAAGAAAACCAATAAGAGTACAATCATTGTTTGATAGATGGTACTCTTAAGTGCTAATGTGACATACAATATAAGAATGTTTCCCAAGTTTTACCATTTTTCCTTATGCTTTCTACACACTTCCACATTTTGTAAACATGTCTATAAGGATATATAAATGTCATTTAGCCATTTTATGTTGACATTTTTCCAAATAGGTTATGTGCCTTATTATTGTAATAGGCATTTCCCTTGCCCTCCGTATATAGTAAAAAGTGCACAATCGACTATTGGTATTTAGTTTGGAAGATAAAACGACATTAGAGTTTATATGCCGCTAACACTATTTATTCCTTACTAACACTTTTTGAATTATTTAGTAATTTTCTCCTCATCCTTCTCTCTTTTCGTAGGTCATCCTTCACTAACATTGTTCAGTCTTCCTTTCTCTATGTCAAGCCTCCTCTCTTGCAAAGTTGTAGAGAGGTTTCCATTCACAATCTATTTGGAACTAATTCTTTGTGAACGATCATGGTTTACCTAGGTGACATTAAGCCCCATAACACGACAAGTGTGATAGATACAATGATCAACAAATAATCACGTGTTTTAACTATAGAAGAAAAGGGTGAGGAACTTATCATTTTCTCCCACTCTAGTCTCACCACTATAAATATAGGTTTGAGGCTTGAAAATTACCTTTACTTTGGAGTGTTAATATCAAATACATTAGTATTTTAGACATCGAAGAAAAAATAGTAAAATATAATAACAATTAATCAATTTATAAATACAAGCATATGCAATTGATTAATCTATTTATCAAAACAAATCATTGTAGCTCATTTGATTAGTTATAGGATTCTTAAACAAACCCTACTGCATTTTATTGAACACTTTGTAGCAAACAATGTGTGGTGCCTATTCTCTTTCTTTCCCATTACCTTAATATTGTTGATTTTCATTTGCATCAAACTTTGTAGTCTCTAAACTTGTTTAGACTCCTTTTGGGTGGAAATCAATTTCCTTTTTCTTTTTTGGTGAGATATTTTTGTGTACTATCCGTTTTTTCAATTATTTTGAACTATTATTCTCTTGTATTTATCTCTATTCTACTTGGGAAATATACCAAGCTCTTTTTATTGTGGATTTTTACCTAGTGTAATTTGGTATTTTTTTAATGCATCCATAATAGAAACCAAAATATATAGCTATAAAGTTTTAAGTAAAGTTGAAGTACTAGATGGTTGATAACTTTAATTGTTCATTATCATACTTTTAACGTACCCACAATCCAATTTGATATTTTGCAAATCAACATCCTTTTTACAAAATAAGATTCATGTGCCCAGTTGTTCATCCACTCACAACACTATTCAAAATGTAAAAATAATCTTTAGGTATTCCCTTTCACAACCTCCAAATCATTGCATCCCCTTCATCATGTGTTTGTCCCCTTCATCTACATTCCATTGCAACTTTCGTTGCTTTTTAAAAAACGAGATTCATGTTCATGAGATTGTTGCGATTGTTGTGGGGATAAAAATGCTACTTCACTATCGATGTAATGCCAACTGTCTATCAACAGTGGCAAGCAATATGGGCATTGCGGGGTTTGGTGGGGACAGGGAAAGCGACAGAGACAAGGAGTATGTGGGCCCACATGTCCTTTCTCTTCCACTGTGTAAATGTTGCGAGTAAAAGTGTACCTACCGTGGATGGGGCAGAGGCAGGGGCAGGGGCAGGCTTCACATCTTAGCTTTCATAATCTGTCTACTTAACCTTCAATCTTCAACCAGGCGAGGCAGGAAGAGAGGAGGTATTACTTATGGGAGATTCCGCCATGGTATCTGGGTTTGTTTTGGGTGTGTTTGTGACATGTTTTATGTGTGCAGGTGCAGGTGCAGGGGCAGGTGCAAGACGAGGAAAAATTAGTGATGAAATATCACATCAAGTTCTTGATGTTGAATCAGCCTTAAAGTATTTGTCTCCTCGCAATTACCATGAGAATGAGATTGTGGAGCAATGGAGTGACAGTAGAGGAGTGGATGATGATGATGAGGAAGAGGAGGAGGAGGAAGAAGAAGAAGAAGAACAAGACGGTGTGAGTGTTGTTATGAAAATAATCCATAGAGATGCGATGAATAAAAGTAGTGGGAGGCACACAGTAAAAGAGATTGTGGAGCAGAGACTGAAGCGCGATGCGAGGCGAGTTGAATGGATCAATGCAAGGGTGGAGATGGGCACAAAAGGGAAAGGGAAAGGGATCGAGAACAGTAGCCGAGTGTTCCGTGGAGAAAAGGACTTCAGCAGCTCCATAATATCAGGGCTGTCTCAGGGCAGTGGAGAGTATTTCACGAGGGTGGGAGTGGGAAGGCCGCCTCGTTACAGCTACATGGTATTGGACACTGGGAGTGATATAATATGGCTGCAGTGCTTACCCTGCACCAGGTGCTACAGCCAGACCGACCCCTCTTCAACCCTCTCGCTTCCTCCTCTTACCGTAAAGTCCCCTGCGCCACGCCGCTCTGCAAAAGGCTGGATGTAAGCGGTTGCAGCAACAATAAGCGGTACTGTGAGTACCAGGTGTCCTACGGCGATGGATCCTTCACTGTGGGGGATTTGGCCCGAGAGACGATGACATTCAGAGGGACGATGGTGAGGAATGTGGCGCTGGGGTGTGGCCACGACAACGAGGGGCTCTTCATCGGCGCTGCGGGGCTCCTGGGTCTGGGCCGTGGCGGCCTCTCATTCCCTTCTCAGGCCGCCTCTCGCTTCTCCAACAAATTCTCTTACTGTTTAGTTGACAGGGACTCCGCCGGACGCACCAGCTCTCTCATCTTCGGACCCTCTGCCCTCCCCAGATCTGCCGTGTTTACACCTCTCCTGAACAATCCCAAGCTCGCCACATTCTACTATGTGCAAGTCACAGGCATAAGCGTAGGGGAGGAGGCTGACCTCCATTCCTTCCTCCCTATTTCGGCTGGATGGGAGCGGGAATGGAGGCGTCATTATCGACTCGGGGACGTCTGTGACGCGCTTGGTGGAGTCTGCGTATGCGAGCATGCGAGATGCTTTCAGAGCAGGGACCAGAGGCCTCAAGAGCGCGCCTGCATTTTCTCTCTTCGACACATGTTATGATTTGTCAGGCCTCACCACAGTGAAGGTGCCCACGCTTGTCTTCCATTTCGACAGGGCCGCACACCTCTCTCTCCCTGCAAACAACTATCTCATTCCCGTAGATACTTCAGGGGTTTTCTGCTTTGCCTTTGCAGGGAACACAGGTGGCACTGCCCTCTCCATAATTGGAAACATCCAGCAGCAGGGGTTCCGAGTAGCATTCGACCTCCAAACCAACCGTGTAGGGTTTGCTGCTGCTTCCTGCTCCTCCCCCGCCTGAACATCTTGTTTTTAATTTCCAGCTAAACATCTTTTTTTTAATTTATTCGGTAGAGTATGTCAGAGTGGGGATGAATGGGCGATGAAATGCAGGTACTTATGCATTGTTTTGTTTTCCATTGTTTGAAATGTAGGTATGCATTACACTACAATTTATAGTATAAATTGTAGTGTAATCACATACGCCGAGGGTTTGAATCTAGGGCATATTGTGGTGAAATTGGGCATCTCCATTGTTTGAAATGTAGTTATGCATTGTTTTATTTTCCATTATTAAGGAACAATGCCCTGCCGCAATATATTATGGTTATGAAGAAAAAATTAAAGAGTCAAATCCCTGTTTTTAGAAAGGTGAATTTCACCTAATTTTATTTTTAGGAAGTAAAATCTTAATGTTGTTTTCCCCCTCTATTTTTAGGAGGAGTCCCAATTATACTTTGCCAATTATGTGTATTTATCTTTGCTCATAGTCATAGTAACTCATAATGAGTTCACATTTAATCTATTCATGTTGTGTTAATAAAAGCGTGATATCTTGCACATGCGGATGTTTCCTTAAGCATTCAAATGAGGGTATACCAAGAGAATTTGTATTTTGTCTCTTGCACGAATGATAATTAATAGATTAATTTTATCTCTATCTCTCTAAAATGTTGTTTTGATATTCAACTTTCTATTTATTAATTGCTGCAAAGAGTATAATTTCCTAACAAAATCAAGAAAAAACCCTTATATTTGATTGTCAAAGAATATTGAGATTAAAATGCAGAAATGTTTAATAGCAAAGATCTAAATATGGAGAGTAAAAATACCTTAAATGATGAAAGTTAAAGAAAATTAACGACCCATTTTATGTGAATTACATTATAAACCAAACGAAATGATACATTCAATTGAACCCACTTATAAGCAGGTGTTGAAGTCTTGACAATGAATACTTGAAAACAATATTTGACACATAAACTTTGCACAGAAACAAGACGGTGCTTATATATTTTATTAATATCAAATTTAAACATTACAGACAAATGAGAGAGCTGCAATATTTATAGATATTGGATAGCTTCTATCTCATCCACAATATATGGAAACAAATCATCTAATCTGAGCAAATATGCAGAAATAGCATATTGCCCCTAGTGCCCCTCATGGAAATCATCCGGGAACAAAATATGTAAAAGATAAAATATGATCCCACAAACATTGGGATGATAACACTATCACTTAGTTAACTAACAACTAAGGACAACTAATATTTATTGACATAAGTTTAAAGTATTTAATTAAATACTTTAACTTATTACATTTATTCAAATATCAAATAATGATGAATTAAGCTAAATTTTATTCATAACATTCCCCCCCTTAATTTAGCATGGTCTCAAGTGAACATGAGAGAAATTCTCTAAAACCCTCAAATTTACCTTGAGCAAGTGACTTTGTGAAGACATCTGCATGTTGCATATCATTGGGCAATATTGGAGCTGGATGTTGTTGTTCTGAACATGTTTGCGAATGAAATGTACCTGCACCTCAATGTGTTTGGTGCGCTCATGAAAAATTGGATTCCGAACAAGTTTTACTACTCCTTCATTATCAACATGTAGGATAGTTGGATCTTTCTGTGGTATTCCCAATCCTTCAAGTATACGTCGGAGCCATATCGCTTCACAGACAGCTCCACCTGCTGCACGATATTCTGATTCTGTGGAGGATCTTGAAACACAAGTCTACTTCTTACTCCCCCATGATATCGGTCCAGATCCCAAAAAGAATACAAATCCTAAAGTGGATTTCCTATCATCTATGTTTCCTACATGATCTGAATTTGAATATCCTGTCAAGAAGAAGTTATTATTCTTCTTGTATTCTAGGCCATAGTCCATAGTTCCTCTGATGTACCTTAGTATCCGCTTTGTTGCTTTCCAATGAGAAACCCTTGGTTCTTGCATGAACCGTGAAAGATAGCTGACTGCATAGCTGATATCCGGCCTAGTGTAAGTCAAGTAGATGAGACTCCCGATCAACTGCCGATAGAGAGTTGCATTTACTTGTGGTGATGGATCTGTTCAAGACAGTTGAAGTCTTGTCTCCATAGGTGTGGAAAATGGCTTACAATCCATCATATTGAATTTCTCGAGCATTGTCTTGGCGTATTTCAATTGTGACACAAAGATATGATTTTCTCTTTGCCAAACTTCAAGTCCAAGACAATAATGTAGAAGCCCGAGATCGGTCATGTCGAATGATCGTGTTAGATCTTTCTTTGTTGACTCAATCATCCTCACTGATCCTCCAGTGATGACTAGATCATCGACATATACTACAATGATCACTATCTCCCCCCTTTATTTTTGAGATAGAGATTAGGATCATATGGACTCCTGTTGAATCCATGTTGAATGAGATGCTCATCGATTTTTATGTACCATGCCCTGGGAGACTAGCTTTAGACCATATAGTGATTTTATTAGTTTACATACCTTTTCCTTTTTACCTGGTATGACAAAACCTTCTGGTTGAGTCATGTAAACTTCTTCCGTAAATCACCATTAAGAAAGACACTTTTCACATCCATTTGGTATATTTTCCAACCAAATTGTGCAATAGAGCGAATATTAACCTGAAAGTTTTTATCTTAGCTGTGGGAGCAAAAGTCTCCTCATAATCAATGCCTTCTTTTTTAGCATATCCCTTAGCAACTAGTCTAGCCTTATGTTTATCAATTTTTCTTCTTGCTTTGTACTTCGTTTTGAAGATCCATCTGCATCCAATCAACTTTTTACCTGGTGGAAGATCTGTAAGTTTCCATGTATTATTTTTCATAAGTGACTTATATTCTGCATCCATAGCATCTTTCCAAGGTTTAGACTATAGGGCTTCTGAAACTGAGGATGGCTCAATAGTTTCAACAACTTTACTCATTAAGGCCAAATTGACCTCATTTTGAGCCATATTATGAGTCCTCATTCTAGTGGTAGATGTGTCGGGGACACTATCCAATTTTGCATCTCTAATCATACTTGTATACCATTTAGGCATACTTTTTGTGGTTCCTATGGGAGGTTGAATTTCATTATCTTCCCCATCATCACTTTCGTCATCAAAGTGATTACCATCCTCTGTTTTTACTATAGGGATGATTTTTTCATCATGTGAGTGTATGGAAGGAGCATCTTCTTCTTTCTTCTCAAAGAACTCAACATCCCGACTAGTGTATACCCTTCTTGTTCTTGGATTCATAAGTCTATAGCCAAGTGCTTCATCACTGTATCCCAAGAAGATAAGTTTTTCTGATTTCATATCAAGCTTAGTTCTTTGTTTCTTAGGAATGTGCATACTTGCTTTACATCCAAAAACTCTAAGGTGTGAAATAGATGGCTTATGCCCTAACCATGCTTCCTATGGTGTTACTCCATCAAGAGCTACAGTGGGAACTCTGTTTAGTAAATACACTGCCGTTTTAGCTGCTTCGGCCCAAAATGTTTTTGATAAACCTGCATCATCAATCATACATCGCACCATATCCATGATAGTACGATTTCTCCTTTCAACAACACCATTTTGTTGCGATGTGTGAGGAGGAGCCATTTGACGACGAATGCCATGTGTTTTCAAAAAATCATTGAACTCATTACTAGTGTATTCTCCCCCTCGATCTAAGCGGAGTGTTTTTATTTTCCTACCAAACTCTGTTTCAACAAGGGCTTTAAACTTCTTGAAAGTTTCAAAAGCTTGGTCTTTTGTAGAAAGACAATATATCCACATTTTTCTTGAAAAATCATCAACAAAGAGCATGAAATATTGAAACCCAGAGTGGCTAGGTCTCATTGGTCCGCACAAATCGGTATGCACCAAGTCAAGTTTTTCCTTAGCTCGAAATGTACTATGTTTGAATGGTGCTCTATTTTGTTTTCCTGCCAAACAATGTTGACATTTATCTGTACCCTTTTTTAGAGGTGGTAAACCCCTAACCATGTCGTATCGATGAAGTGTGTCAAGATAGCCAAAACTCACATGTCCAAGTCTTCGATGCCATAGTTGAGCTGATGATGTATCCTTGGCTAAAAGTGCTTGATCATTTCGTTGAACAAAATCCAACTGAAACATTCTTCCAACATTCAAGCTTTTGCAACAATTTTTGAGCTTCGTGACTTATCTCGAATTAGGCACATCTTTTTACCGCCTTTACAATCAAAGTCAATTTTGAGATTGTGATCTAATAATTGACTCACGGATAACAATTTTTTTGTTAAACTAGGGACATAAAGAACATCTGTAATTTTACAATTATGTTGCCCAAGTGGTAGTGAAATGGAACCAATGCCTTCAACATTGTATGATGTATCATCACCCAAAGAGACATGATTTTTGGTGGGTGTTTTACTCATTGTGAAGAACCAATCTTTTTTCTTGTCATGTGTCAAGTTGCATTGCCAAATTTCATTTGTAGAATTGGATACTTCATTTGACTATGCAAAATAGAGGAAGTCATCATCATCAAATTGATCTTCCTGTTCGGCTACATTTCCTTGTTGAGTTGGTTTCTTCTTCCACTTTTGATAATTTTGTCCTTGTTTACTCTGTTGTTGGCCTAATTTTGTTTGTTGGTAATTAGTCTTTTTACCACTTGATGATCCTTGTTGGAATGTGTTGTACCAACAATTTTTTAATCATGTCCTTTCCGGCCACAAATAAGACCTTTTTGTTCGTCTTTTTGGCCTTGTTGAGAATTACCTTGCTTTTGAGGTTGTTTACTAGACTTCGCCTTTTTTTTCCCTTTTGATTAGAAGTAAGTGCCTGCTCTTCAGTTTCAATAGTTGAGTGAATAGATTCTTCTTGTTGGAGCATATTCACTAACTCTTCAAAAGTTGTTGTTTGACCAGTTATGTTTAACATGGTCACAAAAATCCTATAAGGAGGAAGAGCTCTCAATACTATAGGCACAAGTGATGTGTCAGTTACTTCTTCTTCCAAAGCTTGAAGTGATGCATGCAAAGTTGCCACTCTTCTCAAAAACATTTCAACTTTCTCAGTTGGTTGCATTTTCAAGTTTAATAGTTGACTTTGGAGATGAAGTATTGTGTTCTTATTTTTTGACTCATATACCGTTTTCAACTTGTCCCAAGATTCTTTTGCTATTGTGGACTCATGAATATGAGGTTGTACCTCATCTGAAACACTAAACAAGATTATTAACTTTGCTTTTTGATTTGCACGATCAAATGTAGCTTGTTGTGTAACATCTATTGCAGATCTTGTTAATGTACTAGAAACAACGGTCCATAGATTTTCAAAATCAAGTTATGCGCGAATTTTTGTTTTCCATGCTGGATAATCATCGAACACGACAATTGAGAATCGATAAAAAGAACTTTGGTGCCGTAATTGCGGCCATTGTGAAAACTGAATAAGGAAAGAAGAAGAATTGAACAATTTCCCCCTTAAAGCATACACACCCCCAAAAATATTATTTTATTTATTTTTGGGCTCCTTTTCAGCCATGTACAATGAATTTTTGGCACTATTGGCCCTGTTACAAATTTGGCTCTGTGGTCGATTTGAAAAAATAAAAATAAAAATTTGGACTCTTTGGTCTCTTTTCAAATACAAAAAACTTATTTTTGCAATTTTTACAAGATAAATCTTTTCCAAATCTGATTAAAAACTAGACCAAGACGTAGAGCTCGCAAAAACACACTTTTAAAAAAAACGACACCTCAATCCGAGGTACCAGTTGAAAGTTATGCCTTTTTTAAATTGCAATTTTAATATCTTTTTGGGCCCCTTTCCAAAAGCAATTAAAAAAAAAAAGCGATTTTTAAAACCGAACGCAATGCATTTAACGACTTACATGCATGCGTACTTTCACATTTTAGGGCACTACTTTGTAGTTCATCCGCTTTGCATATGTGTTAAAATAACCCTTGGCCGCACTTTTATTTTATTTCTTCTCTTTACTACGCAGTATTTCTTTTGCTTGAGGCGAACATTCTTCCTTCTTCCAAAGTGCAGCTTTTTTGTTGCAGTCAGTTGCGAGATCTTCTCCTATTCAATTTTTAGTATTCATTTTGGATGCAACACGTGGCGATCATTCAAATACGGATCCAATCTTCTACTCTATAATAATATCAAGCTCACTTTAATTTTTCAAGTGATTCGGTGGATATCTTGGAAGATATTGATTTTATTTAGTTGTTGTCCTTCTTCAGTAAAAAATCTGCATAAATCGAAGATATTATTTTTGGTGCAACTTTTTCAATATTTTGTGTATTTTAAAGAAATATCCCACAAGGGATATTTCAATGGTATCAAAGCGATCATTTCTTTCCGACTTGCTGGGACCGAAAGATGGGGGACAAAGACAGTGAGGATATAGGGGTAGAGTTGATGAAACAATTGTTCACAAACATGGTAAAGTAGTAGGAGACTACCAATCTCTATTTGAGCCAGCTCACTGGGAGATTAGCACAGGACAAGTCTGATACTCATGTGGAAAGAGGAGAAAATAACAACAAGGGACAATACGGTCAAAGAGGCGAGGGTGGACAATCAGGACAGCGGTCCCCCCATTCTTCTACCAGGCCTCTGGGGTCTCACGAACTTTCATTCTTGAAGGATCCGGAAGTTTCACAGGTATGACAGCTAGGTGATGTTGTAGATGAGGATTCTTATTGGGAAATGTACCAAACTTTAAGTGATGGCTTTCGTGACAACATGTCGCTCCAGAATATTGCAAAATGAAGATCGCGGCAGACTAGGAGAGATTACCAGCACGGTACCGAGAGATGCAAAGGAGGTTGGGATAGATTTCTGTTCCACATTTCGATGGTTCTAAGAAGTGTACTGCACAGTCTTGGGTGCATAAGTTGAAGACATACTTCGACTTGAATCCTATGCGAGGGAAGATGCGAAAAATGTTGTGTATGCGAAAATGCAGTCTTTTGTCCCTTAAGTGGATGCTAGATGGATGATTGGAAGTGCTTTAGGCACCTTTTGATGCAAGCATAGGTGATGTTAGTAATTCTTAGTGCTTGGTCCTTGATTTTGAACACATAACTATGTATTTATATGATTCCCTTGTTTGAATTTTGTAATTGACAACTGGAAGGTTGACCCATAAGTGAAAAAGATGCCCAAAAGATAAAAGAGACCCAAAAGAAGCGAGTAATGTGGAAAAGGGTCAAGGGCGCAAAGAGGGGGCATGGGCGCTGAGCACTAGTGTCTTGAGCTATAAAAGATAAATAAGTAAAAATTTTATTGGGTTGTAGGGTGTGTAAGACCAAAGAGAAAACAATAAATAAAGCAAAGAGTCTAAAAATAGTCGTCAATTACTAGTTTTCTTGCTTAGGAATCATATGAATGTTGGTATTTGTTTAGGACCTAGAAATGTATCCAAGTGCGTGATTTTTTGTCTACATTTTCCCCACTTTATGTTATTGAGTGAATACTTGAGAACATAAAGTAGATAAGAGATGCATACCTGAAAACCATGTAGAGCATGCGGCGAAGAACGTCTTTGAGTGGACAAGTGAAACGTGGAATGATGCAAAAATGAAACATAGAAACTAAGAAGAAAGTGACCCTAAGGGTGAAGCGTATGTGTTGACTCCGTGTTGTACCTATTATTATTCTTGTTGTTGCTTCTTCTTGTAAGGAAAACCTGATGTAGAAGAGTGTAAAAGGATACAAAAGTGTCTTGAACTACATGTGAAGAGTGAGTTTTTAAGGAAATCTCACTCTAAGAGTTAGTTTTTGGGCGATCTCACGCCAAGTGCAAGTTTTGGGGCGATCTCACACCAAATGCAAGTTTTTTTGGGATATCTCACGCCAATGAGAAAGTGTTGGGGAGAGAGGTTTAGTGTTACTCTTCTTTCTTGAATCTACTCAATAAACACCACTACGTATGTTGTGACCTTGTTTTGTTCTCGCTATCTCGATTGTCCCAAATGTACTAATTGCTCTGATTGAAATGGAGATTGTATGCATTCTATTGTTGGAGAACTGTGTCTCGATACATCACAAAATTCTCGAAGGATTATGTGAACTATTATGATCTGATAAGATGACTGTGTGTGCCCCCAAGACATTAGTGCCCAGGGGGGTAAAAAAGCACCTAGGCGCTCCTGTCTAAGCTTGGACGCTGGTGTTTATGGTGTATTTTTGAACCAAGTTTGATTCTGGGCCAATGTTGTAACTGTAACATGTGTTGATTCTATGTTGAACGCTCATGTGTCAGTAGCTCGAGTTGTTGTATGGGGTGATTTTTCACCTGATATATGCCCCCTTTTTTGGGGTGCATGCGGCGTTGATAGTAGTGGGTAAACCAAAGAGATGACTTGATGTTAATTTGAACTTGATCCCTAGAGGGTGTAACGCCCACAAAAACAAGCACACAAATACAACAGTAAAAATACCAATTTTTTTACTTACATTGTTGTATACATGACACCACATGGGAACGATTTGGGTAATTCAACATCACACAAGACATTTATACCAACATGGACCCACATGTATCACAAGGTGAGAAGTGATTGGCTTCACAAGGGAAGATGACACACATAACCAAGCCTACCTAAGAGGCTTACATAGGGGAGAGGTCATCATTGTAACTACCCCTTATCCCTCCAAGAAGGGATCTTGGCTAGCCTTTGGTTCCTCTAAAGTACACACACCACATCAACTTCGACATGCCCCTTTTCCCTACAACATAACACACTCTTATACCTCCACTAAGACTAGCCACAAATCCCCTTGTTTCCTCCAAAACAACACACACATTTCCCTTATTCCTCCCTTCACTAGCTACACCTTATTCCCCAATAAACAATGATGAAACCTCACCCCAACAAGAAGAAAAAAAAACCACATGATACACATGATGCAAAATCTAACTACATTTCCCAATGATAAGGAACAAACAATGATCACATTTCCCAAAATGATGAAGCACAAAAATAATCCAACCACATTACAAACTTATAGATAGGATCTTCCCACGACATGACATTTTTATGATTACACATTTATTACAATCATGTTTCAAACTTTAACTTAAGGTCTAGAAAGGCTCATAATATGTGAATCATACATTCCTTTTCTTTTCTAGACTAAAACTCCTTTACATTGTTTAACATTAAACTTAAGGTGTTTTTCATTTAATCTGGATCATATACATTGTTGCAATTACTTGTTTAACTCGCTTGTTAATAGGGATATTTATATACACACAAGGCTACTAGATATTATCCCTAGGATTCATTTCTAAAGGCATGCTTCTTGATTTTATATCATACCTTCATTACACAATAGGGAAAAGTGTAAGACCAAAAGAGGAGATGTTCATAGTTTTAAGGATTAAGGGTCACAATTATTTCATTCATTTATACTTTAATAATTGATTTGGTCCACATTAACTATTATACGACATGGGTTTCTTTATTCATGACATAAGAAGGTTTAATCATGTTACAAGGAAGGTCAAGTTTCACTTTTCCCGTGGACATCTCATGATTACACTTCTAAAGGCCAAGTGTTAATTACAATTTTATTACAATTATGTTCCAATAATTAGTTTAAGGATTTGAAGGCACTTAACATGGCAACATACTTTCTCCTTTTGTTTCTAGACTAAATTTCCTTAGTATCGCTTTACATTCAACTTAAAAGGGTTCGCTTGATTAGGTTCATATGCCTTATTACAATTTATTTGTATGACTCATTAGTTAGAAGGGTCATTTGTATACACACAAGGGTATTAGTTCTTGTTTCTATGATTCATTTCTAGAGGACATGTTTATTTAGTTTAGCGTCATACATTCATTTCACAATAGGAACTAGTGTGAAAACAAGAGGGGAAAGCTCTATCGTTTAAAGGTCCAAGGCTCACGATCCTCTCCTTTTATTTATACTTTGATAATTGGGTAGGTTCATTTTAACGTTTTCACAATGTGAGTTTCTTTTCTCACAACATAGAAAACTTAACCAAGTTACAAGAAGATCTACTTTCACTTTCCTGCTAGAATATCATTTCGTGATTATACCTATAAAGACTAATCCTAAGTTACAATTTTGTTATTTCCCACAATTAAATCTTATTATCATGTTATAGAAAATCATACTAATAACTACAATAGGGAATGGAATATATCCATGACACAATCCTCAAATGCATAACAAAAACAACTTCAAAATTTGTCGCTTGGGGCCCTTCATTACTTATATGCTACTTCAAGAGGGTTTGCATTGAAGTTTAAATTGAATCCTCTTGAGGTACCAACTTAAGGGATCTAATCACCTTATTACATGCACATAAATCAATCCTAAGGGGGAGGCCACAAACTTAAGATAGTGTTTAACCCTTACCATTCATATCGGATGGGATTGCGACAAGGTCACTAAGCGTGCATGGTACGAAGATAAATTGGATTTGGGTTCATTATTTTCCTTAAGCTATGGGTACCATCGAGTGTAATGATTTAGGTTCACCTTAAAGTTTTAGTTTTCTACGTTATGAAGGATCACACGAGAAGGTAGTCATACAAGAGTTTTATACCAAGGTTGACTTTTTATTTATTTAGATTTTCTTTCTACATTTTCAAGGTAAATATCACAAAACCCAGAGATTTAATCATTAATTTCACACTGAAAATGCACTATAAGATGTCAAATTCAATTTCATTTAACATAAATGTCCAAATTTTTACAATACTTATTTTTGAATCAAAATAACACCCATGATTAAGTATACATTCCCCAACATCCCAAAACGCTGAAAAATCATACTTATTACAAAATTTAGTAATTAACATTTCAATATATCTCGAATGTCGATTTAGCCTCTATAATTTCATTGTTTCAAATAACATGCAAATATGAGATTATCAGTAACACTTCACTTTCTCCATGTCTCAGTACTGTCAACCACCGCATGGTCAGCATAAATGTTGACATGGAATCCACCTAAATCTAACATAATTAATGGTATTAATTTTTCATTTACATAATCAAAATAATTCACACACAACCAGAGAGGGTTAGAGATATATAATCATTTCATTGCACTTCATTTCTTAACTAAGGGAGGAGAGAGAGAAGAGAGAGAGAGAGAAAACACTATTTTCCAAAGGTCAAATTTCACACAACAAGCCACAAGATAGAGTTTCATACAGTTATTTATAAGTTTCAATAAGTTTTCACGATGGTTATTTGACTTGACTAGGGTCATATGACATTTTTACATTTTCCTACTAGTTGCGAAAATGTCCAATTTTAGCTCGGAGGCCAAGAAACCATGCTCAAAAACTATCTTTTGATGGGAAAATGCAAAATGGGTAAATTATTACGTGCTCTCCTATATACCAAGAATTCACAGAATTGACATAATTTAGAACTAGGGAATGGTTTATAAGTGGTGAATAGTTTTTCGAGGCCATCATTCGTAATTGGACTAGTTTCAAAAATAACCAATTTTATCTCAAGGGCTAAGAAACCACATCCAAAAACTGACTTCCGATGGATGAACACTCAATAAAAAAATTCCTACACACTCTCCTATATATTGATAATTCACCGGAGTCAACGGAACTAAGAATTGGCAAACGAGTTACAAACGGTGACTAGTTTTCCAAAGCCATAGTTGTAATTAGACTAGTTTGATCTAGTCAAACAGCTACAATTATGAGGTAAAAATACTAGAGGTTTGTGAAGGAGGATAAACATTTATTTGCTTAGGGTCCTGGACGTAACCCGAAATGAAACCCAACCGAAAAGAGCACAAATGGTCAATTGAGGTCGATCTAAGGCTTGATGCGACTCCCCACATAACAAGGAACACAAACAAAACTTGACATCTCTTTTCTGGGTTTTGGAAGGTTGTTTTGCAAGTCTATGAAAATCATGATTTACTAACTTTTACCAAGGGACGTAAGCTAGGTTTAAAGGTGAACTCAAACTCAACTAGTAAGTTGGAGGGGTTGCAACTATCTAGTTTGATTACAAAGTTTCCAAAGAATCTTAGACAGAGGGTTTGAGACTTGGTTGATAACCCAAGGGTAGATTGGATTTACGTAAGTCACGAGGTGAAGTTTTATTGTTTTGCACTTCAAGTTCGTTTAAAAAAAATAATTGCATAATAAATCAAGGGTTTATATAAATATTGCTTTGCAAAAAAGAACTAAAAGTATGAAGATTATGAAAGATAGAGGAAGGAGACCATGCCTGGTACAAGGAAACTCCAATTGCATGGGGTGGTGTGCACAAGGATCTTCCATGCTCTAACCTTGTCTTTGATGAAAATATTTTTTTGAAATAAAGAGCTCGATAAAATTCCTATGTGGTTGAACACAATCTAAGAGACTTGTTCCCATCGTTCTTAAGTGCAACACCATTTCTACGCATTTTATTGTTATTTTTGTATTCTCCACATTGTTGAATCAAGTTCAAAAATCTCACCAAACATGACGAGCTCCACAAAACCAAATTTTTTTCCATATAATCAACCCCTCCAACTCGCATGCCAAAAAAGCCCACAATTCTTGTTTAAGCAAATGCTTTACCTGTTCCAAAGTCCCCATTTGACACCGAATAGGAAGGATGTTGGCAACAACCATGGACATTGGCTTTACACTTAAGCATATCACTTCTTAAAATTTTCAAATTCTAAGAATGCCGACGTATATATTTATATTATATATAAATATAAATTCATATATATTTTGATGTTCCATGGATTTTTAATGAACCCACTATGTGTACCAAGTAATATTTACAGTCCATTCACCATGCATTCTTAAACATTCGGAAAAACAGATCACAGGCTTATTGTTCCCACATTTACACCCATTTCTGCCCCCTTCCAAATCTCTGACAAAGCTCCCTACATTTGCAGACATCCCCATTCATGACACTTATACACTGCTCTAATATTCCATTTGATAGCGCCTGAGAATGGAAAAACAGAGGGTTTCGTGCGGAGGAAGATTGAAAGAGACAAATCATGCATAGACATATGTGGGATAGCAGGAAAGGCGCTTCCCATGTATTAATCAAAATAACCACTACTCGAAATAAAATATAAGGAGCAGGAAATGAAAATTTCAATTTCTTAATCAATAACTTGAAATAAAAGATAAAGAGCAAGACAATGAAGTGGTAGCCGACGCTCTACCCAAGAACGGTGTTGTAAAGGTTACAAAGGCACAAAACACAAAAAGGGTGCGTAGAAGAAGCAAAGTCAAAACATCTATACATTACACTCGAAAGAGCGCCTCCTAATCCTCAATCTTCTTTTTCTTCTGCGCATACACAAACAAAATAACGACATGCAAAAGCATCCTTTCCTCTCAAAGACAAATGAATCTGCTTATGCTAAAGATACGAACGAGATCAAAAAAATTGTATACAAGAAAATGAGGAGATATTTGGTATTACAGGGTTTATCTCTATGCGTAGGACTAGTTTAATCTATATGGCATTTATTTTAGGATGGCTATTAGCAAGATCTCCATTAGCACAATTCTCCATTTATGAGAGTGGAGAACCCTACTTTACCATTGATAGTAAAGCGTAGATCCGACTGCACTCATTGTAACTATCCAATTACTACTAAACTTATAAGGTAACTTGGGTTTCACCGCGGTTAACACCTCTCTCGGATCACAAATAAAGTGATTGTATTATTATGCAAGGAAAGTGACATGTCTGAAGTTTGTAAAGAATGCCTATGCCTTGTTCACACTCCTCTCACACGCCATACTACCCCCACATCTCCAACCACTCCTACCACCACAAAAATCCATCAATTCCACCAAATCATCCTTCATTCCACTTCTAGAAAAACATCCCTCTCACATTCATTTCTAACTTCCACTTATTTTTTTATTTCTTTAGTTTTTAAATTTTATTTCTTTTAATTTTGTTTTTTTAATATTAATGATAGTTGAAAATGACTCAGGGAACATGGGGCATTATATCTCCCTCCCTTATCGAGCATCACCCTCGATGTGATATGATGCTAATGTTAGAAGAGGTACTCATGAGCAAGGATGAAACAATCAAAACTCATGTCACCAGTGAAAAGATACTTTTTGTTAAAGCCAAACCACAAGGAAGAAGGAAAGGTTTGAAAATTTCTTAATGTTCTGTGAAGATTGGTAGTTCCATTTTACATTATTACTTAGTTAATATTTTTCCTTTACAATATTTATTAATCTCAAGCTCTTTATATTTGTCGTTTAGAATTTTAATTAACTTATGTTCATGGGTGCCTAACAAGTAAGTGACATCAAGATGTCGCACAAAACTCTAATATAACACTAATGGTTCACAAGACATCTTGCTACATACTTTTACAACTATATCACATCACAAGAACTCAACTAAACCATGGAAAGAACATACACGGTCCACACAACATAGTACTTGTCACACACATGCCCCTAACACAAAAGTACTGTAACATAAACATACTATAACAACATGGAATTACCAATAGTACACATATAAAGGTTTCATGCACTCAAAACCATAATTATAACTACATAGTGTCAAGATGGAATCAACATCATACCATCAATGAGGAGCATCAATCCTCAACATCAAAAAACATAACTAGACTCACATGAGTACACATAAATCATAATACCAACTCCATACACCTCATAATCTCCATAAGCCTCCCAAACAACTCCATATACCTCCCAAAGAACAAAATTTTCCTTTTTGCTCCACCAAAGAGGTCGGTCACCCTATGGCCCTAGGCACATAGAGCCCAAACACCTCTAACCCAAGTGACATAATAACTCATGGTTCAACAACCCACTAGTTATCTCTAACTCCTTAGGGCATACCCCTATACAATAAAAAATGGGCCCATAGGTACCACCAATCCTTGGTGAACCCATGTCCCTATTACAACACATAAAACATTAGAACCAACATGCCAAAATAATAAACAAAATTTCCAAGTGGCATCAAATTTAATTTCTTTGGGCCAAGCGAGAAAATATATTGAAACTTAAGGAAGAATTTCAACTCAAATTCAAATTTCAATCAAGTAAAATAAATGGCTAATTATCCACAGTTAGTGCGAAAATCATCATGTTAGTGCAAAAATAAAATAAAATGCCCAAAATTATAAACAATAACTCAACCAAAAGTTGGAAATTGGGAAATGGAGAAGACATTTTATTCGGAAGGATAATTGGGTTGATTTTCAAAACCTTAAGAGTGACAACTCCTAGAATCGCTTAAAATACAACCTCATCTCCAAGTTTGGTCATAAGGTAAGTGATTACATTAGCTATGTTAATGGGAGATTTTAGTGGAAGAATATTCATACTGGAATGTCTAAGTTTGAAAACCTCATTGATGCTTATTCAAAGAATTATCAACAAAATCTAGATCAATTAGATTCAAACTAGCGATGAATTCACCTGGATTAAGTCTTTTGATGGATCATATTTAGTCAATACTGGATACCGATTACTCACATGATACATCCATTATGACTTTTATTGGAGCAAAA
The DNA here is from genome assembly GCA_018340775.1 of Taxus wallichiana var. yunnanensis. Classification (NCBI taxonomy): domain Eukaryota; kingdom Viridiplantae; phylum Streptophyta; class Pinopsida; order Cupressales; family Taxaceae; genus Taxus; species Taxus wallichiana. Next base: position 795,705,364 of record CM031237.1, on the reverse strand, counting down.
TTTGGCACAAAGAGATAAATCCTAAAATAAACCATTTTCTTTGGTTAGTGTTGAACAAAAGGATACTTACTATTGATAATATGATTAAGAGAGTCTCTACCAAATGATAGAATAGAATAAGATTGCAATGACCAAAGAGGGACGAAAGCCTCACAAATATTATTGATCATGAAATCAAATTACATTACAATGCAAGAGCTGTAATATTTATAGATATTAGACAACCTCATATGGATAGACATGACACCCTAGCAGACACCAACTACGAGATGATAAGACCCATCTCACATGCACATGTAATTACTACTAATACCAATATTGAATGTTATCTAACATAACAATATTGAATGCAAGTCACTAGACTAGAGTGCACATGTTGCACATTATTAAATAAAAGACAATGCAATAAAATGCAATAAATATGCCTATGCTAAATTATGCTAACATTCCCCCCCTTAATTTTGCATAGTTTCCAATGAAGTGGAGAGGAACTCTCTGAACAGTGTGAATTTGTCACGTGCAAGTGACTTAGTGAAAACATCTGCCTTCTGTTCAGCTGTAGGACAAATGGAGCTGTATGTTGTGCTTCAAGACATGCTCGCGTATGAAATGAACATGTACTTCAATATGCTTGGTTCTCTCATGAAATACTAGATTGCGAACAAGCTTCAGAAATCCTTCATTATCAACATATACTGGAGTAGATTTCTGTTGTGGTAGACCAATTCCTTCCAGTATTCGGCGTAGCCATATTGCTTCACAAACAACTTCACCTGCAGCTCGATACTCTGCTTCTGTAGAAGAGTGAGAAACAAAGTTCTGTTTCTTGCTTCCCCATGATATCGGTCCAGATCCCATAAAGAAGATGAAGCTTGATGTTGACTTCCTATCATCCATGTTTCCTGCATGATCTGAATCTGAATATCCTGTCAAGAAGAAGTTGTCGTTCTTCTTGTACTCTAGACCAAGGTCAACTGTACCCTTTAGATATCTTAGTATTCTCTTTGCTGCTTTCCAATGACATATTTTTGGTTCTTGCATGAAGCATGATAAATAGCTAACTGCAAAGCTGATATCTGGTCTAGTATATGTCAGGTAAATGAGACTCCCGATCAACTGCCGATAGAGAGTTACATTCATCGGTGGTGATGGATCGGAATGAGATAACTGAAGTCTCGCTTCCATAGGTGTAGCAATAGGAGTGTAGTCCATCATCCTGAATTTCTCGAGCATTGTCTTGGTGTATTTCAACTGCGACACAAAGATATGATTCTCTTTTTGCCATACTTCCAACCCAAGACAATAGTGCATGAGCCCGAGATCTGTCATGTCGAACGATCGATTAAAATCCTTCTTTGTTACATCAATCATCTTCACAGAACTGCTTGTAATGACTAGATCGTCGACATAAACAACCATAATGACAATCTCCCCCCCTTGCTTTTTGAGGTAGAGATTGGGGTCATAAGGATTCCTTTCGAATCCATGACTTATGAGATGCTCATCAATTTTGATGTACCATGCCCGGGTGCCTATTTTAGGCCATATAGAGATTTTATGAGTCTACATACCATCATCTCTTTTCCTGGTATTACATAACCCTCTGGCTGAGTCATATAGACTTCTTCTTGCAAATCTCCATTAAGAAAGGCACTTTTCACATCCATTTGGTGGACTTTCCAACCAAATTGTGCAGCTAGAGCAAAGATCATCCTGATTGTCTTGATCTTGGTTGTGGGAGAAAATGTCTCCTCATAATCAATGCCTTCTTGTTGTGCATACCCCTTTTCTACAAGCCTTGCTTTATACTTGTCAATAGTCCCATCTGATTTGTACTTAGTCTTGAATATCCATCTGCATCCAATGGGTTTCTTCCCTGGTGGAAGGTCGACAAGTTGCCATGTGTTGTTCTTCATCACTGACTGATACTTTGAATCCATGGCATCTTTCCAAGATTTTGATTGTAGGGCTTCCTGAATTGTAGATGGCTCAACTGTTTCAACAACTCTGCTCATTAGGGCATAATTGACCTCTTCACGAGCTTGACTGCGAGTTCTAGGTCCAGGATTGGATGATGTGCTAGGTGCTTCATCCAAATTTGCATCTCTTATTAATTGAGTATACCATTTAGGTAACTTCTTAGCTGTTCCATTGGATTGTGGTGGATCCAAGTTTTCACCATCATCCAATTCATCACTGTCATCTTCAGTGGGAACATCAAATTCTATCTTCACAAGAGGTGTATTCTACATGTTTGTTGAGTCATTGAGTGGAGCATCTACTTGTTTCTTCTCAAAGAACTCAACATCCCTACTTGTGTATACTTTCTTTGCTTTCGATCCCATAATCTATACCCAAGTGCTTCTTCACTGTATCCAATGAATATTAGTTTCTCAGCTTTCATATCCAACTTGTTCTTGTTCTTCTTGGGTATGTGCATGCTAACTTTACACCCAAATACTCTTAGGTGTGCAATTGATGGTTTCCGATTTGACCATGCTTCTTGAGGTGTCACTCCTTCAAGAGCTATTGTGGGCACTCTGTTCAACAAATAGACTGCAGTTCTTGCAGCTTCTGCCCAAAATGTCTTTGTTAAACTTGCGTAAATCGTCAATCATACATCGCACCATTTCCATGATAGTACGATTCCTTCTCTCAACTATACCATTCTACTGTGGTGTGTGAGTAGGAGGCATTTGTCGACGAATCCCATGAGCTTCCAGGTAAGTCTTGAACTCATTGCTTGTGAATTCCCCCCCTCGATCTGAGCGGAGAGTTTTGATCTTGTGACCAACTTCATTCTCAACAAGTGCTTTGAACTTCTGAAATGTCTCAAAGGCTTGACTCTTGTTTCTTAGACAATATATCCACATCTTTCTTGAGTAGTCATCAACACAAAGCATGAAGTATTGACATCCAGAATGAATTGGTTGCATGGGCCCGCAAAGATCGGTGTGCACCAAATCAAGCTTTCCCTTAGCTCTATATGTGTTCTTTTGGAAGGGTACTCTGTGTTGCTTTCCAGCTAGGCAATTGTGACACTTGTCAGTGTTGTGCTTGAGTGTAGGCAATCCTTTCACCATGTTTCCCTTTTGAAGTGTTTGGAGATAGCCAAAACTGATGTGACCATATCTACGATGCCATAGTTCTGTAGATTGCGTGTCTTTGGCCACTAGAGCTTGATCATCCTTGTGGAAAAAATCAAGTTGGAACATGCGTCCCACATTGGAGGCTCTTGCTACAATCTTGGAACCTCTTGACTTATCTCTTATCAAGCACACTTTTTCTCCATTATTACTGTCAAAATCCAACTTCAAGTTGTGATCAAGGAGTTGACTAACTGATAGCAAATTCTTGGTCAACCCAGGTACATACAATACATTTGTGATTTTGCAGTCATGCTTTCCAAGAGGTAGTGAAATGTTTCCAATCCCCTTGACACTGTATGATGAGTCATCACCTAATGACACATGGTTCTTGTTAGGTGAGTCACGCAGTGTGTAGAACCAATCCTTATGTCCAGTCATGTGTCGAGTTGCACCCGAGTCAACATACCAGATATCTTGTGTGGACTTGGTTTCTTCATCAAATTGAGCAGAATACATGTGGTGTCCTTCATCTGAGTCATCCTCATGTTTGGCAATGTACCCTTGTTGTTTGGGTTTTCTTTGCCAATTACCATTTTTCTGCCCTTGATTGTTGTTGTTGTTGGACTTCCCTTTATTTGAATTATTGTTACCCTGTTGATTATTGGGTTTTGAATTACTTGATGAACCCTTTTTGTAGGAATTGTACCAACAATATTTGATGTCATGTCCCCCTCTATTGCAAATGGGACACTTCTTGGTGTTGTCTCGTTGACTTTCATTTTTTTGGGACTTCTTGTGATTGGACTGAAATTTCCCTTTTCTTTATGATTGGAAGATAGTGCTTGCTCATCTTCATGATCTTTGTTGTTCATTATCTCTTCTTGTTAGAGTAGATTGACCAACTTCTCAAAGGTGACTGTGTATTCACTCATATTGATAGTTGTCACAAAGATTCTATAGGAAGGAGGAAGTGCTCGCAACATAATTGGTATGAGGTCTTCATCACTTATCTCTTTTCCCAATGCTAATAGAGATGCCCTCAAAGTAGCAACTCGTCTCAAAAAAACTTCAACCTTCTCATTGTGCTTGAACTTGAGAGTATGCAGTTGTGATAGTAGGTTGAGGATGACATTCTTGTTCTTTGCCTCATAGAATGTGCTCAAATTATCCCATGCATCCTTGGCTGATGTGGCATCTCTAATGTGGGGTTGTACATCGTCTGCATTACACTAAACAAGATGATCAACTTGGCCTTTGATTGGCCCCCGTCAAATTGAACTTGTTGTCTTCCATCATCAAGTGATCTTGTTGTTTGTCCATAGGTCTTCAAACTCAAGTAACACCTTGATCTTCTCGTTTCCATGCAACATAGTTGTCTCCTCGTAAGCAATTGTGAATCGCAAGAAGAACTTTGGTGCTTGTGCACCCATTTCTCGCAATTTGAATTTATGACAAAGGGTAAGGCTCTTATCACCCGTGTTTATGGTCTCCCTCTCATATACCATCAGGCCGATATACCAAATCTTTCTATATACGCTCCTTCTCGATATACCCGTCGATGCGTGGAAGAATATCACCTTTTCAATATACCCGTCGAAGACGGAAAGAGGTGTTAACGCAAGTGAAAGAATTTAGTACGTGGTACTTAGACATTAAGAAGAGGGTTTGTGCTGCAAGCACAAACGGATGGGAGGGCTCAAATGTGTGTGTATTGTGTCCTTATTACTCCCCATTGATTTTATAGGGTCGATGCCCAGATGACGTTTAGGCAGCTTGTGTTAGGCATTAAGTGCAGTAGTAGTCGCGATGGCATCACCCGTAAGCGCTTCCCAGAGGCACCGTATATACCGAACGTTGCTATGAGATCAAAGATCTCGTGTGATAGAACCAAACATAAAATAAAAAATTTGTACTTTTTTTTTTTCACTTTATGCACCAAGATTAGTACAAAATGCTCCAAAAGTACATCAAAATGAAGTTTTTGTGTCCCCCCTCTTTACAAAAAAGGGTCTAGAATCACAAAATATTTTTTTACCCCCAATAGGTGTTTTTCCGCTAAATTTAGCGGTGGCTCTAAATGTGTTTGGTGAGCTTATAAATTTAGAAATATCCCAAAATTTAGTAATTTCTCCAAATTTTCCAAAAAAAATAATTTAATAAAAAATATGGAGAGAGTGGGAATTGAACCGCTGACCTGTTTGTTCCCAAGATCCAAACAAACAATCTGAATATTGTTTTCAGCTTTTCTCACAAACCGTGATCTAGGTTTTTCTAAAATTTTGATAGCAGCATCATACAATATTTTTCTTGAAACCCACAAAATTTCATAAGAATCGAATCTTAGTTTTTGAGATCTTACCAAATTATCGCTAGATCTCGATTTTCTTTTCGAAAAAAATGATCCGACTTGCATGAATTTTCATCATATGTAGAGGCTGAATCAAGATGATGTAAACTGAAAAGTTATGTGCCTCCTTATATTTCCATAAAAAAACATCACATCAATCCGACACTTTGTATGAAAAAGTTATGTTTTTTTATAAGAGCTATCTCGCTTGAATTTTGTTGACGGACCGCTTGAACCTTTGCTCCCAAATTCTTCACACCTCCACTTTTAGATCTGATTTTTTTGTAGATCTGATCTTTTTTTTTCTTTAGATCTGCAATTTTTTTCAAGATCTCTCTCCTTTTTTTTTTAAGATCTCTTTTTTTTTCACAAATATTTTTTTTTTTTTTTAGATTTGCAATTTTTTTCAAGATCTTTCTCCTTTTTTTTTTAAAGATCTCCAAATCTGAAATATTCCGCCAATATGTTAGATCAATTGGCTATGCCAATGACTAATAAAAAAATTTACCTTCCAAATAAGTGGATAGGTCAAATTTTAGTTGATGGATGCTTGGGAGGAATGGAGGTCAGGGGATGCTTCAATGGATCCTCTCCAATAGTGCTCCTCTTTAACCTTGCTAAGATAGAACCCGCTATGATACCAAAATGATAATAATGGTATAGCTTAGATACCAAATGATAGAATAGAATAAGATTGCAATGACCAAAGAGGGACGAAAGCCTCACAAATATTATTGATCATGAAATCGATTACATTACAATGCAAGAGTGTAATATTTATAGATATTAGACAAATTTCTCATATGGATAGACATGACACCCTAACAGACACCAACTACGAGATGATAAGACCCATCTCACATGCACATGTAATTACTACTAATACCAATATTGAATGTTATCCAACATAACAATATTGAATGCAAGTCACTAGACTAGAGTGCACATGTTCCACATTATTAAATAAAATACAATGCAATAAAAAGCAATAAATATTCCTACACTAAATTATGCTAACATCTACTATGCCTAACATTTTCTTTCTTTATAAATAAGAGGCTGAAACTATCCACCATCTCTTCCTTCATTGTTCCTATGCTTCATGCTTATGGGAGCTCGTCCTTGCAAGATTTGGAGTTGAATAGTATTTCCTAAGACATTATGCATGCTTAGGAGTAGTGGAAATCCCTTTCAAGAATAATATGCTTAGGAAATTATGGAGGCTTATTTTTCCTCATGCTATATGGAGAATTTGGAAGGCCAGAAACTCTATCATATTTAGGAATACTAAGAATACCGAAAGAGACTTCTAAAAGAGATAACCATTGAAGTTAAGGAAAATATCATGAAATTCAGGCCTCCTAAGAAACAAAAATTCCCTAAAGAGGAGGAGAAATTCCTACTAAACTGGAATATTGCTATTGAGGATATTCAAGATAGAACTCTCATCATTGATTGCTCCCCTCATTCAATGGATTCCTCCTAAAAATTGGTCCAAACTGAATTTTGATGGTGCCTCTAAAGGCAACCCAGAGCTGCTAGTGGTGGAGGCATCATTAGAAATTACCTTGGTCATCTCATTATTACATATGAGGGCACTATGAGAACCCAATCCAACCATTATACTGAGGCATTTGTTGCTTCATGAGGTCTAAGAGCTGATAAAGAAAACAAGATTAATAATATTATTATCGTGGGTGAATCCTTAAATATTATTCACTATTTTAATTGTATTCACCCTCCAACCTATACTTTTAGGGAATTCATTCATGAAACCATAAGTATTCATAATATATTCACAAATTCTAAATTCTATCACACATACAGAGAGGGAAATAAAACTACCGAATCCTTTGCTAGCTTCCGGGTATCTAACAATCATTTATGTTATTGACACCATAATAATGAAATACCCCATATCCAAAATGAAATCATTTCTAAAGAAAAAATAGATAGCTGTCCTAAAGAATATTACTTGCAATCGAGAGGGAAAGCGAAAAATGGTTATATGAGTACTTCGCACACTTAAGCATTCGACTACCCTCCCTACTTGTTTAAACAAGACACTCATATTTTTCAATATCTTGTTGAACTTTTTAATGTTGTGAAGCATTTTGATTTCCATCAAAATCTTGTGGGTGATTTTCTATTTGGAAATATTCTCCTTTCTACAAACATGGGCGGCCCTCCCTATAGAGTTGAGCTAGCTTTGTGATCCGATTTGGAAATCGAATGAAGAGCTCTGGAAGGTGTTGGATGTGGAGGGATTTACAAACTTTATGAAGTGGATCAAGGGCCATGACAAGAAAATATCTATGCCATTTGCTAAACACTGGAAGGATAGGGTAGTCACATACAAAGGTAAGGAATTTCCCATCACTGAAAATATGATATCCTTTGTTCTGGGGCTAGGAATGAATGGAATCAATTTTTTTAGAAATAAATTTTATAAAGAGGTAGAGGAGAAAAAAATTTGTTGAGGGGTTTGAAACCCTTAATTTTTTCAAGGCGAGACTTATTTTCTCATCCATTCCTACCCCTTTTGATGAGGTTTCCAGAATGGTGGTAAGATATATCACACTTGAGGGTAGATTCTCAACCCTTCCTTTGCATCACCTTGTTCTATTGAACCATTTCCCTAGGCCCCCAAAGTGAGCATGTCGTATTATATTTTGCAATCCTTGGAAAATCCATTCTTGAAGTCCACTCCCACCGACGCGGCCTTCCACTCCATCAGGGAGTTATCCTTCTTTTGCACCAATACTATTATGATATTTTTTCCAACGTCCCCTCCCATCCCATTCCTCATGTCCAACCCCCTCAGCGTCATAAAGTGAAGACAAAAAACCTTAGACCCCCTCTCCTTCACTAGCCAAACGGGTTCTCCGAATTAGTGAAAATGGAAAGGATCTCACCATTGCAAAGAGTTTATTGTCCATTAGCCAAACTTCCCAAAACCCTTCTACCACCACAATCTAAAGGCCCAGCTTAAAGAAGCATGTAGAGAGAATCAAGGTCCTTGGAAAGGACGTGGCATTTTTACTCAAAGAGTGGGCTAAAGATTAATAGGTTCCTAACAAGAACCCTACATTTGAGGAAAAAATAGCTAAGAATCAAAAGGATATGTAAGAGACAATGGAGAATATCATAAACAAGAAAATTGACCACCTTTCTATGCATAAGGCCCTCCTTGACTTCATCAAAATTTAGGTCAAATAGGTTTGTGATCTCAGTGATATTCCTTTAGGGATTTGGAAAGGAGGTAAAGAAAAGAAAATGACAATATCTACCATAAGAAAGGAACCCTCTCAACACACTGCACTTAATCTGTTTAAAGCTATGGAGGAGGTAAAAGGTCTTTAACAAAGCTCTCAAATGAAGGTTTTTAGGTTTCTACTTTTGGTCTTTTTCTCGGTATTATGTGGATGTACAACTATTTTGATGCTATAGTTTGGTTGTGTTTTGGCTTCATGCTGGTAGGTTGTCCTCCGCCTCCTTTTCTAACTATTTTTCTCGGCTACTAGGTCTTATTTTCTCGAGGTGTGGTCCCCACTTGTCAAAAAACACTGTTGGTGTAATGTTTTATATCGATTTTGAGCCCTCTTTTGTAATTTGGGGTATGGTCCCCTTCAAAACCGTTTACCAATAATTAAAAATAATGAAAAAAATCAACCAAAAGTTAAATAGAATAATTTACTTGTTTCGAAAAGGAAGAGAAAAGAAAATTCAAATTTACGAATAAAATACATATAGAGAAATATCACATCACAATCACTATGTGGCCTTATACGGCCACCAAAGGGGTACTCATCAAGTTGCTAGCACTCGGATATTGAGCCTCAACTCGTAAAATATATAACAAAAGAAACATCACAAGTACCTCGGATCTCGTCCGGCATCAAGTGCGACTCGGAATATAAATAATAACTACCATAATATCTGATCTGAATCATCCCTCCATACTCCCACAAGGCTCAACATAGTCGTAACCACACATAGGTCATCTATACAACAACCATAAAGGGAGAGAGACAAGGGTACATGTTTCCATCTATTGAGCCTAAGGTGTTCACAAAACACAATATACATGGTGCCCATTGGGAAAGTTCCATACATACCAAACGAACAAAAGTGGGTTTTTAGTCTATGTAAGACTCCACTTCCTATCTCATACTTGGCTCAAGTGATGGTCAACGATACACCAATACATAGGTATACATAGGTCATCTATATGACAACCATATATGGAGAGATAAAAAGGTATAGGTTTCCATCTACTGAGCCTAAGGTGTTCGTGAAACACAATATACATGGTGCCCATCAGGAAAATGTCATGTATACCAAACAAAAAAAGTGGGTTTTTAGTCTATGTAATACTCCACTTCTTATCTTGTACTTGACTCAAGTTACTGGTCAATAGTACTCATTTCTTCACTTCACACATACACTTTTACCAATTGCTTCCCTTATGGTCAATTAGTGTAAGGTTCACAACATAACACATAACTACATTACTAACACAATGGTGATTCACATGCATCAACCATAATGTCTTACACATGGTATATTTACAGGGTATAACAAAACATTATTTCCGAACAAATAACATGTCACATTATCACATAATGCACTCAGAGTGCAAGTACATTACAATAGGGGTCATACGATCACCATATGCCCCTAATTCACGACATGAATCCATCACATAAAACATAAAATACATGTATGATGAACATAGTGACTAACATCACAACATAAAAACAATTACAATACAACATGGTGACACAACACGATACATCAAAATGAAGAGAAACACTCAGATTTTTACATAACAAAAATAATTCTTCTTCTCATTCAAAATGAATACACAACATAAACAAGCCCATATATATTGTAGTCTTTTACATCCCTAAAATATAGGAAAATTCCTCACTAAATATCTCACTAGTTTCCTATATTTGTGAGTTGTTATAACTCACTCACAAATTTACCTATGTGATTATAAATCACTTACAAATTAATATGAATCCATAAGTGAGCACTAATTTAATTATTTCCTAACATTCCCCCTTAGTGTGAACATGGGGAAAACCTATCTTTGTACTTGCACCTACTTTCATGATTAGGTGATTTTTACTATAGGATGATCACAAACTTGTTGTATGGTTTTCAAACGGTTAACCACGAAAATAAAATGGTGGTTTTTAATTGGATTACCACAAACCAAAAATGAAGGTTTTCAAGTGGTTTACCTACAACCACATCATGATGTGCCAAGTACTATTATTAGCTCTCATCAATATCTCATTGTAGGGAATAACATAGGAATTTTTTTGAATTATGTTGTTCATACACACAAACCGAAAACGAAATGAAACGTTGGGATCATGTTCCCCCTCAATGTGAAATTTCCACTTATTGAAAACAAGAGCACTACAAATTGTAACACACCATGCACAAATGTCACCATAGCTGATATGTGGCCCCATTGTTAGTGACTAACGATAGGTCACCGATTGACCTCCAACTTCCATTTGCCTTCGTCCTCTAGTGTCATACTCGCTAGCTCAACAAATTTAGATTTTGAGGATCAATGGTTGCTAAGACATCAGATAACACCGAAAATGCATCCATAATACAATTTTTTTTTATTTTTTACAACTTTTGACAACTCACAAAATTGTGACACTAAATAACCTTGATGACATGAAATTTTATAAAACTATTTATAAACCATACCATGAAATTTTTAACATACTTTATTTACATAAAACCAAATCACAAAGAACCACTATGATGGACTCAAATTAGATGACACTTTTAGACTTGACGGACATACTTTTGATGACATGACAAAACAAAATTCAACTCTTTTAATAGACACACTACAAATAAATAAACTTCTTTTTATACTTGATTTGTAACACAATTACAAATCCATAAACTCTTAATAATATAAGTGTGACTCAATATGACTCTTCTAAAGACTTTTAGAATGACATAGACTCAACAAAATAAAAAGACCATTTAATATCTTTAATCCAACTATATATTAAATAACCTTTTTATTCTAACTAATGCAATTGACTAGAGTTATTTTGATTGACTTCTAATTTTATGAGACTCATACCGACTTACACATGCAATAGACTAATGTTTGATAACTGTGGGCTTTGTGGAGTCCAAAGTTGAAGTTGTTCACTATGGATTCATAAAAATAGTGATGTCGATTCTCAGTCCTTCACCAATGCAAACTTGGAACATTGATGCCACAAAGGAGAGAGAATTGTAAGCATTGAATTAATCTTGGGAGATCTTAATGCTTCGATAGAAGATTACCACATGCCAATAGGTCTAAAAGTGAACAATAGATAGCTAAGATATGGCAGAGATATAATTATAGACATGTACTCATAAACAAATCAACACAACTAATTTAAATAAATGTGCAAAAACTATAACATAGATCCAAATATGAGTGTAGACTCATGTTGAATGACTCATTCCAATATAGAAATGTTCAAAGGATAGATATAAAAATATCCATGCAAACAAGCCCAAATCTGATCTATGCATTAGACATTCAAGCATAAGATTAAATATGAACCGTATTTGCACAAAATGTATCCATATAGGACTGCCAAACTCTTGTGGTGAGGTTGCATGAATAGGCACGCCTTTTACCCACATCTTGGTTTATTTTCTCAACTATTATCACATCTCTCATAATATGGGGCACCAAACAATCAAGACTACCCCTTCCAATCAATTAACAATCCATATTAGCTTTGGATATGATACACGATGAAGAGTAACACTCAATTTTTAGAGAATAATAATCATTATTTTTCTCATTAAAAATGAATACACAACATAAACAAGCCCATATATATTGTAGGATTTTACATCCCTAAAATATAGGAAACTTCCTCATTAAATATATCACCAATTTTTTATATTTGTGAGTTGTTATAACTCACTCACCAATATACCTACATGATTATAAATCACTTAAAAAATAATATGAATCCATAAGTGAGCACTAATTTAATTATTTCCTAACACACAACACAATGGTGACAACACGACGTGATCCAATTCACTATGAAACAATTTTTCATACAACACATTATCACAAAATAAAAACACTCCAAAACTTTTTATTCCACCACAAAAATATTTCCACACAACAAGGCGGTACATCACACATGAAATAATTATTGAATTCGTGAAAGAGAAATAAAATAATATCATAAAAACACATCAATATCATAACAAAACCACTCTAAGTGGCATGCACATTATGTGCACTCATAAGGTCAAAGGTACAAATTTCACACATCACAACATATATCACATTACTCTTCCCAACTCCTCCAACACCATATATAATCATCACAACTCCAATATGTCCCAGAGGTTTGAGAGCATGAACCTGCACTTTGATACCAAATGTAACACCTATAAAAATATGCACACAAATACAACAGTAAAAATACCGAGAATATTTTTTTGACTTACATTGTTGTATACATGACACCACATGGGAACAATTTGGGTAATCCAACATCACACAAGACATTTATACCAACATAGACCCACACATATCACAAGGTGATACATGATTGAATTAAAAGGGAAGACAACACATATAACCAATCCTACCTAAGAGTATTACATAGGGGAGAGGTTATCATTGTAACTACCCTCTTCCCTCCAATAAGGGATCCCATCTAGCCTTTTCTTCCTCCAAAGCACACACACCACATCAATTTTGATAGGCCCCATTTTCCCCACAACATAACAAAATATTATACCTCCACTAAGACTAGCCATGAATCCCCTTGTTTCCTCCAAAACAACACACACATTTCCCTTATTCCTCCCTTCACTAGCTACACCTTATTCCTCCAATAAACAATGATGAAACCTCACCCAAAAATAAGATAACAAAACCACACAATACACATGATGCAAATCATAACTACATTTCCCAATGATAAGGAACAAATAATGATCACATTTCCCAAAATGACGAAGCACAACAACAATCCAACCACATTACAAAATTATGGATAGGATATTCCCATGACACGACATTTTTATGATTACACATTTATTACAATCATGTTTCAAACTTTAACTTAAGGTCTAGAAAGTCTCATAATATGTGAATCATACATTCCTTTTATTTTCTAGACTAAAAATCCTTTACATCATTTAACATTAAAATTAAGGTTTTTCATTTAATCTAGATCATATACATTGTTGCAATTACTTGTTTAACTCACTTGTTAATAGGGGTATTTATATACACACAAGGCTACTAGGTCTTATCCCTAGGATTCATTTCTAAAGGCATGTTTCTTGGTTTTATATCATACCTTTGTTACACAATAGGGACAAGTGTAAGACCAAAAGAGGAGATGTTTGTAGTTTTAAGGATTAAGGGTCACGATTCTTTCATTCATTTATACTTTAATAATTTATTTGGTCCACATTAACTATTATATGACATGGGTTTCTTTATTCATGACATAAGAAGGTTTAATCACATTACAAGGAAGGTCAAGTTTCACTTTTCCCGTGTGGACATCTCATGATTACACTTCCAAAGGCTAAGCGCTAATTACAATTTTTGTAGAATTTTGTTCCAATAATTAGTTTAAGGATTCAAAGACACTAAATGTGGAAACACACTTTCTCCTTTTGTTTCTAGACTAAATTTCCTTAGTATCGCTTTACATTCAACTTAAAATGGTTCACTTGATTAGGTTCATATGCCTTATTACAATTTATTTGGATGAATCATTAGTTAGAAGGGTCATTTATATATACACAAGGGTATTAGTCCATGTTTCTATGATTAATTTCTAGAGGACATGTTTATTTAGTTTAGCATCATACATTCATTTCACAATAGGAACTATTATGAAAACAAGAGGGGAAAGGTCTATTGTTTAAAGGTCCAAGGCTCACGATCCTCTCTTTTATTTATACTTTAATAATTGGGTAGGTTCATTTTAACGTTTTCACAATGTGAGTTTCTTTTCTCACAACATAGAAAAATTAACCAAGTTACAAGAAGATCTACTTTCACTTTTCTGCTAGAATATCATTTCGTGATTATATTTCCAAAGACTAAGCCTAAGTTACAATTTTTTTATTTCCCACAATTAAATCTTATTATCATGTTATAGAAAACCGTATTGATAACTACAATAGGGAATGAAATCCATCCATGACACAATCCTGAAATGCCTAACAAGAACAACTATGAACTTTGTCACCTGGGACCCTTCATTACTTATATGCCAGCTCAAGAGGGTTTGCATTGAATTTTAAATTTAATCCTCATGAGGTACCAACTTAAGGGATCTAACCACCTTGTTGCATGCATGTAAATCAATCCTAAGGGGGAGGCCACAAACTAAAATACCATTCCTATTGGATGGGATTGCGATAAGGTCACTAAACATGCATGATACGAAGATAACTTGGATTTGGGTTCATTATTTTCCTTAAGCTAGGGGTACCATCGAGTGTAATGATTTAGGTTCACCTTAAAGTTTTAGTTTTTTTACGTTATGAAGGATCACGCAAGAAGGGTAGTCATACAAGAGTTTTATACCAAGGTTGACTTTTTTAATTTAGAACCCCTTTCTAAATTTTCAAGGTAAATAACACAACACCCATAGATTTAATCATTAATTTCACACTGAAAATGGACTATAAGATATCAAATTTAATTCCATTTAATATAAATATAGAACTATTTTACAATACATAATTCTAAATCGAAATAACACCCATAATTAAGTATACATTCCCCAACACCCAAAAATGATGAAAAATCATACTTATAAAATTTAGTAATGAACATTTCAATATATCTCGAATTTCATTTTAGCCTCTACAATTTCATTGTTTCAAATAACATGCAAATATGAGATTATCAGTGACACTTCACTTCCTCCATGTCTCGGTACCTACAACCACTGCATGGTCAACATAAATTTTGGCATGGCATCCAACTAAATCTAGCATAATTAAAATTATTAACTTTTCATTTACATAACCGAATAATTCACACATAACCAGAGAGGGTTAGAGATATATAATCATTTCATTTCACTTCATTTCTTAACTACGAGAGGAGAGAAAGAGATAGAGAGGAGAGAGGAGAGAGAAACACTATTTTTCTAAAGGTTAAATTTCACACAAAAATCCACAAGATAGAGTTTCATACAATTATTTATAAGTTTTAATAATTTTTTAGAACAATTATTTGAGTTGACTAGGGTCCTACGACCTTCTTTTAAATTTTTCTACTAGTTGCGAAAATGTCCAATTTTAGCTTAGAGGCTAAGAAACCATGTTTAAAAATTCTCTTTTGATGGTAAAGTGCACAAAAGGTAAATTCCTATGTGCTCTCCTATATACTTGAGAATTTACAGAACTCATGGAATTTAGAACTAGTGAACGACTTAAAAATGGCGACAAGTTTTATGGGGCCATTAGTCATAATTAGACTAGTTGCAAAAATAACCAATTTTAGCTTGAAGGATAAGAAACCACATCCAAAAATTGAATTCCAATGGACAAACACTTAATGTAAAAATTCCTAGATTCTCTCCTATGTATCTAGAATTCACGAATCGACGGCCGAGAAGTGACAAATAGGTTACAAACGACGACTAGTTTTCCAAAGCCACCGGTCGTAATCGAACTAGTTTGACCTAGTCAAACAATGACTAGAGGCCTACACAACACCTTTGTAAAACTATCTATAAATGTGTTTTTTGATGAACTGATGGCTATAGGAAAATTTTCCTGAAAATAATAGAGGTTTGTGAAGGAAGATAAACATTTCTTCTCTTAGGGTCTAAACGTAAAATCAAAATGAAACCCAACTTTTCACTTTTAATAGCTTCCTAAAACTGCAAAACAAGTGTATCAGGGCTCCTAAAGGGGCAACGAAAAGAGCACATGTGGTCAATAGAGGTCGATCTAAGGCTTGATGTGAATCCCCACATAATAAAAGACATAAACAAAATTGACATCTCTTTCCCTGGGCTCGAAGGTTGTGTTACAAGTATCTGAAAATAATGATTTACTAACTTTTACTAAGATCCCAAGCTAGGTTTAAAGGTGAACTCAAACTCAACTATTCAGTTAGAGTGGTTACAACTATCCAATTCGATCAAATTTTTTCCAAAGCATCACATATATAGGGTTTAAGACTATGGTTTGGAAACCCAAGGGTAAATTGGATTTATGAAAGTCACGACGTGAAGTTTTGTTGTTTACACTTCAAGTTCGTTTAAAAATAATAATCAATTAGATAATAAATCAAGGGTTTATATATACATATATTTTATTATGTTGCAAATGAATAACTAAAAGTATGAATATTATGAAAGATAGAGGTAGGAGACCATGTATGGTACTAGGAAACTCCAATTACATGGGGTGGTGTGCATAAGGATCTTCCACGTTCTATCCTTGTCTTTGAGGAATGAAAATATTTTGTGAAATAGAGAGCTCTGATAAATATTCCGATGTGGTTGAACATGATCCCAAAGACTTGTTCCCATCACCCTTTAACGCAATACCATTTCTACACCTTTTATTTTTCTTTCTTTTTCGTATTCTCCACATTGTCGAATTAATTTCAAAAATCCCACCAAGCACGATGAGCTCCAAAAATTAGAAAAATTTCCATATAATCAACCACTCCAACTCGCATGCCAACAAAGCCCACAATTCTTGTTTAAATGGTCCTTTTACCTACTCCAAAGTCCCCATTTGACAACGAATAGGAAGAGATGTTGGTAATGTTCGTAGAGATTGTCTTTACACCTAGCAATAATAGCTTTTAAAAGTTTCAAATGCCAAGAATGTCGACGTATTTAATATATTGAGGTTTTATGGATTTTTAATGAACCCACTCTTTGCACCCAACAATATTTGTAGTCCATTCACCATGCATCCTCGGACATTCAAAGTGAAACCTCTCATTGGCTTGTTGTTCCCACATTTGTGACCATGTATGCCCCCTTCCAAAGCTCGACAAAGCTCCCCACATTTACATGCTGCCTTGTTTATGATGCCTATACACCGATCTAAGATTCCATTTGATAGCAGATGAGGATGTGTTGGTGTAGAAATTGGTTAGCACGATGATATCCCTCTCCACCACTAGTTCGAGTTTTTGGTGTGACGCTAAATTGTATATGGTATTAGAGCCAAGTAGTTAAGTGTGTTTGACCGGGAGTAGTAATGGGATGGGTGACCTCCCAAGAAGTCCTGGTGTCATTTCCTCATAATTCCGGGCCTAATTGGGTGTATACATGGTGGGCCCAAAGCTCATGTGGTTGCATTCGGCTCTATTGTGTGAGGTTGTCTTTGGTGTAGCGGTTGGTTAACAAAATGAGATCCCTCTCCACCACCAGTTTGAGATTTTGGTGTGACGAAAAATCATATAGAATGGAAAAAAGAGGGTTTCGTGCAAAGGAAGAGTGAAATATAAAAATCTTGTATAGACATATGTGGGATAACAGGAAGGGCACTCCCATGTCTTAATCAAATAATCAAAACAACAACTACTTGAAATAAAAGATAAGGAGCAGAAAGGGCACTTTCAATGTCTTAATCAACAAGTTGAAATAAAATATAAAGAATAGGAAAATGAAGTGGTAGCCGATGTCTACCTAAGAACGGTGCTACAAAGGCTACAATGTACAAAAATAGGTGCATAGAAGAAGTAAGATCAAAATTGTTAGGATTGTGGAGTTGAATTGCTTCACAAATAACATGTTTTACATGTTACCGGTTCGACACAAGAATCGCATCGCTTAGGTGTAACCGAAAATGGTCACTATAAGAATCACCATTGGTCAACATAAGAACCACCATCGGTTAGGGCGAACCGACGTCGGTTACCTGTGCGGGAGTATTTTAATTAACTCTCGGGAATTATATCTATTTTTAGCATTAAAGTATATCTATTGATTGTAATTACATGGTTAAGTGCCCTAAGTTTATATACGCCTATATAAGCATGAAAGCTAGGGTTTAAAAGTATAATTAAGAGAAGGATTGAATTAGATCCTTGATTCTCCTAGATTGAGAGGATGAAGAAGAAGAAGAAGAAAAGAAAGAACAAGTTACATGAAGATAGAGTCTCCATGGAGAGGAGCTGACAAAAGGAAATAACAGGTACATCTGAATGGTGAGAAGAGGGTAACATCTTCTACTATATTTCCTTTGTATAGTTATTGTCTCATTGTAATGGCTTGCATAGTATGCAAAGCACATAGAGTTTCTTCTTGTAGATCCACATGTTGGTGAGATATTGTATTATAGATCTATGTAGATCTAGTATTTTATTATAGATCCATGAGATCATATTGTATTGTTGATCCATGTAGATCTAGATATTGTAGAGGAGGTTGTCTTCATGTTTGCATGTTATGCAGTGATGGAGAGACAAACTTACTTCTTGGTGCACAATCATGGTTGCACATTGGTAGACCCATGTGAGAGGTCTTGTTTGTAGATCCACAAAGAACTTGGTAGTAGTTCAAGAGATGCAGTAGTTTTTGGTTATGTGAGATCTGTTGGTGGTGTTTGGAGGCACAGTTGTAGTGCACTCATGGAGATCCATTTAGAGATCTGGAGGAGAGGAGATACTCTTGGAGAGATGCATTATACTCTTGTATTGAAGAGTTGGTTTGTACTCTTGTTGTATTATATATATGAGATCTCTATCTTTGGTGGATGTAGCCCACATTGGGTGAACCATGGTACATGTTGTGTTATGTGTGTGTACTTTGTCTTGATTTGGATTATTCTAGTTTATACTTCCACTGTTGTAGATTTTGGGGAATTGTTTAGATCATGTGTGCATGATTTTGTTTGTTATTAAATCATAGCACTATTCCGTAGTCCCTAATTCCCAAAAACTGGTATCAGATCTAGGTTTTTAGCTTATCTGATACCAACAACTAGTATCAGAGCTTGGTTAGCTTGGTTATTTCAGAGAAAGGGTTTGCTTCATGGTTTTTTTAGTGGTTTGACTGACATGTATGAGAGCAGGGTTTGTTTTTCCTGATGAGAAGATCACAGGAAGAGATTCAATCTCAAGTGGGAGCTGGAAGAGTAAGGTTGCTGGAAATTACAGTGACCGGTGTTGGTTAAGTGGAAAATGACGTTGGCAAGGTGATCATGGTAAGTTATAGGGTAACCGTGGTGGTTACAGGGTGATCATGGTTGGTTATTGGGCAACCTAGTTTTAAATAGAAAATCACATATCTGAAGAAATGGAAAGATGCATGGAATGTATCTTGTTTGCTTGAGGTGTCCCTAGTTCTTGGAGGCACAAGCATGTTGGTCAGATTGCAGATCCGGTTATTGAGGTATGGTTTTATCTTGGTATTGTAGTGCTTATATTATTTTGGTTGCACATGCATGTTTGGGATTGCAGATCTAGATCTGAGAATGAGATAGAGGAGAAGTTATGCATCCTTTGGTGCAGTTAGATGCATGGGATTCATTAGAGAAGTTGAATATAGTAGCACAGAATGAAGATGGGGTTTCCATCGAGAAAGCATGTTCTTCAGTTGAAGATGCGGTTGAGTATCTTGGTGTTGGTAAGGTGATGTATTTCATCTTGGTGTAATTTTTATTGCATGTATTATTGTTGTTAAGTTTTTGTGCAAGATTTGGGTGCTTCTTGAAATGACTGGCTCAACACAACTATCGGCTTTGGTTGGAGTAGGCACTGGTTTGGTGACCTATGCCAATTTGTGGTGTTGTGTTAGTTCCAGAAGCACCGATGTTGTTCAGGGAACCGACATCAGTCACAAAGGGTAATTGGTACTAGTCAACGAACCATGGGTGGTCTCTGGGACAACAAGATTACACA
Organism: Taxus wallichiana var. yunnanensis; assembly: GCA_018340775.1. Classification (NCBI taxonomy): domain Eukaryota; kingdom Viridiplantae; phylum Streptophyta; class Pinopsida; order Cupressales; family Taxaceae; genus Taxus; species Taxus wallichiana. Next base: position 795,684,999 of record CM031237.1, on the reverse strand, counting down.
TGGTTTCTTACAGTAGAAGAGGGCATGGATGGTTCAATGTCCCATTTTGGAGGATCATGTTTCTTGCACAATGTGTATAGGAAAATAATGTGTTGATCACTTCAATGTTTGATTAGAAAAGGGATGGATTTGGCTTGGTTAGTCCAGTGAGACTTTGGGTCAGGTATCTCTATATGGTTCATGTTTTATTTCTTTCTTTTGGAGAAATGATATTATGTTTGGATAGTGTGCACATATTTACACCATGTTTTTGGTGTTGTTTGACTTTTATTTCCCTGGTTGTGTGGAATCTTGAGGACAAGGATATCTAGTCTAAGGATGAGATCCTCAATGAAAAGTCATGGTTAGACACAATTGCAAGTAATGAAAGATGTTGAGTACACAGGATGAAAAGAAGTTGATTCACCTACTTCACAAGAAGTCCAAACTTCTGTGATGTAGGAGTATTCTTTGATAAGAAGGGAATCATTTTATATTTTCTTTCATCTAGTTTTATTTCTCACTGACATATTAGCTTTTGAGCTTGGTGTTAGAGGCAGTGCAGGGAATTTCATGTTCAGTGGGAGAAATCCATGGTTGTTGGCATTGCAGGATTGGATACATGATGCACATGCAGAGTGAGGGAGATTGCTACTATTCAGAGTGGCAGAGGCACTAGTTGGTTTTGAGGAAGTCACAGATTTGCAGGTATATTGAGTTTATTGCTTTGTGATGTCACTTCTAGTTTATTTTGTGGTGCCTGGATATCCCTATGGGATTACAGTTGATGGTTAGATTCAGTTGGGTGAAGATGATAGAGCAATTTTTCAGAGTTTTAAGGGTTAAAGGAGAAAATATGACTATTACAGAGACCGGTGTTGGTTAGGATTAACCATGGTCGGTCATCTAGTAACCGTGGTCAGTCAAGCAGTGACCGGGGTTGGTTAGGAAACCATGGTTAGTTTGGTCACAGGTTTGACAACAATGTTTATTTACCATTTTTAGATGGTGCCCTTGTTTTTTCTTTCATCTTGGTTGATTGTTTTGTAGTATGTTGATGAAATGTTTGTTGGTATTTGCACTATTTATTAGTAACATGGTTTAGCATGGTTGTTTTTTATTGACATTGATGAGCATAGATTCATATATTGCTTTGGAGTTATTCGGTGAGAGACTTGGTGCTTCTGGAGATCTTGATGATATGGATGGATGTATAGGTGAGTTTATACATGTGGATAGATTCAGTTTTGTGAGTCTATGATGATGCAAATGTTTGATTTGCACATGGATGCCTATGAGCATGGTTTAGATGCCTTGAGCATGAGTAGGGGATGTTTGTATTTCCTCTTGATTACTATGTTACTCCTTGATAGGTATGTTATCTACAGATGAATGTCTTGACATGCTAGTTGTTTATGTAGGGTTGGATTTGCAGATTGTAGTGTTTGGATTTCTTTGAGTTATGCAGGTGTTTGTGGATTGATCACCCATTGTTGCATGTAGAACTCATTCAGGGTTGTTTTTACCCAGGATCTTGTTTTTCTTTCACATATTCCAGTTTGACTTGTCTTTGGACAATTGCATTGGTGGTTACATGGAGACATGGATAGATGGATGGAGAACATGGTTGGTTTTACAGGTATGGCTATGGTTGCAGTTGAAGCTCAATACTTCAGTTTGAGTGGGAGCTCTTGCAGGTGTGTTAGTCATGATGGCTTGGTTGCATGAGAGGCTTGGTGTTATGATTTAGTGGGAGCTTGATGTATGGATAGCTCGGTTATCACGGATCAGTTGTAGCTTTGTGTGGTCTTGGTAAGTCATGTTTTTATCTTCTTGGTTTGAGAAGATGGTTTGATCTTCCTGGTTTTATTTTTTGAGAGAATTGTTGAAGGAAAGAATAAATGGTCTTCACGGTGTGTAGAGGATGGTGATGTATAGGTACAGGTACAAAGGTTCAACAATTTATCTCCAAGTGGGAGATTGTTAGGATTGTGGAGTTGAATTGCTTCACAGATAGCTTGCTTTTACATGTTATTGGTTACGATTAACCGACAACGACATCATCATCGGTGTAACCAATGTTGGTCAACATAAGAACCGCCATCGGTCAGCATAAGAACCACCATTGGTCAACATAAGAACCACCATCGGTTAGGGTGAACTGAAGTCGATTACCTGTGCGGGAGTGTTTTAATTAACTCTCGGGAATTAGATCTATTTTTAGCATTAAAGTATATCTATTGATTGTAATTGCATGGCTAAGTGCCCTAAGTTTATATACGCCTATATAAGCATGAAAGCTAGGGTTTAGAAGTAGAATTAAGAGAAGGATTGAATTAGATCCTTGATTCTCCTAGATTGAGAGGATGAAGAAGAAGAAGAAAGAAAGAAAGAACAAGTTACATGAAGACAAAGTCTCCATGGAGAGGAGTTGGAAAAAAAGGAAATAACAGGTACATCTGAATGGTGAGAAGAGGGTAACATCTTCTACTATATTTCCTTTGTATAGTTATTGTCTCATTGTAATGGCTTGCATAGTATGCAAAGCACATAGAGTTTCTTCTTGTAGATCCACATGTTGGTGAGATCTTGTATTATAGATCTATGTAGATCTAGTCTTTATATTGTAGATCCATGAGATCATATTGTATTGTTGATCCATGTAGATCTAGATATTGTAGAGGAGGTTGTCTTCATGTTTGCACATGTTATGCATGGTGATGGAGAGACAAAATTACTTCTTGGTGCACAGTCATGGTTGCACATTAGTAGACCCATGCAAGAGGTCTTGTTTGTAGATCCACAAAGAACTTGGTAGTAGTTCAAGATGTAGTAGTTCTGGTTATGTGAGATCTACTGGTGGTGTTTGGAGGCACGGTTGTAGTGCACTCATGGAGATCCGTTTAGAGATTTGGAGGAGAGGAGATACTCTTGGAGAGATGCATTATACTCTTGTATTGAAGAGTTGGTTTGTACTCTTGTTGTATTATATATATGAGATCTATATATTTAGTGGATGTAGCCCATATTGGGTGAACCACTTGTACATGTTGTGTTATGTGTGTGTACTTTCTCTCAATTTGGATTATTCTAGTTTATACTTCCATTTAGATCTTTGTAGATTTTGGGAAATTTTAGATCCTGTGTGCATGTTTTTATTTGTTATTAAATCATAGCACTATTCCGTAGTCCCTAATTCCTAAGAAAAACATTTAGAATTTACGCTTGAAAGAGTGCCTCATAATCCTCAATCTTCTTTTTCTTACGCATATACAACAAAAAATAGCGACAAGAAAAATTATCCTTTCCTCTCAAAGAAAAATCAACCCGCTCTGCTACTAAAATACAAACTTGGATTAAAATTTTTGCATATAGTAGAATGAGGAGGTATTTGGGATTACAGTGTTTTTATCTCGTACCGGACTAGTTTAATCCATATGACATTTCTTTTAGGATGACTATTAGCGAGAGCTATGTTAGCACCGTTCCCCATTTATGAGAGTGCAAAACCTTGATTTACCATTGACAGTAAAGAAGAGAACCAAATATGTACTCGATGCAACTATCCAATTATTGCTAAATTTACAACATAACTTAGGTTTCACCATGGTTAATGCCTCTGTATCACAAATAAAGTGCTTGTATTATTATGCAAGGAAAGTGATAGGTTTGAAGGCCTTAAAGAATGACCATGCCTTGTTCATACTCCCGCCACACACCATACTTGCCCCATGTCTCCAACCACTCCTTCTACTACCACCAAACTCCATCAGTTCTACCAATTCATCCTTCATTCCACTTTCACCAAATCGTTCCTCTCACATTCATTTCGAACTTCCACTTATTCATTTATTTCTTGATTATTTAGTTTTTTAATTTAATTTAATTTAATTTTTTAATATTAATGATAGTTGAAAATGACCCAAGGAACATGGGGCATTACATAGGGGGAGGGGATATGCATGGTAGAAACCAAGGTACATGCAAAAAAATTTGGCTAGATACATGTGTTAGTATAAAAAAGTAACAAGTATGTCATAGAAAAGCAATGTAACAAGAAAGTGTGCATATAAGATAGACTGCAAAAAATGGTTTTCAAACATGGTACATCACTCACAATTTCACAAGGCAATTGGGGCCAAAGTGGCCAAAAGAATACAAACAATGATCAAACAAGACATAGGGCATATCCCACAAATAATTTTATACAATAAAAAACAATGTCAGCAAAATGTATCATACAACCATGGTGAAAAATGATCCTGTAAGGTAAATATTGCACATGAAGCACCCGTTAGCATGTTAGAAAGATAAAAATTATGTCAAATCATGTATGTACCGATAGAAAGTAGTGTGCTAGAAATTAGAAGTAGTAAATAATGAAACAATAACACACTGTAATGTGTGAGAGTAGTAATGGTAGATGCCCTAGGAGCCTTAGCGAGGATATGAAAAGGGTATAGTTCGAGCATCATTACAACATGTAAGGACACTGTAAGATATTTTCATTCACTCCACAAGACCAAGTGAATGTGCATGTATACATAAAAATATATTGACATACTAAGTATCCGTCTAGCATGGAAAACAAAGTGTACATGTAAGTAAAATAAGCTAGAAAGTAGATTCAACCAAGATATGCAAATCTTTGTGAGTGGGTGAGATGGAATGGTATGCAATGTGAATGTGATAGGAGTAGCATACTCCCTAGGGTTTGTGTATGAGGTTCATTAATAAAATACCCCTTAACAATCAAGAATGAACCATAGAACAAGAGTACATCATCAAAAATGATTTGAAATTGTGTGGTGGAAAGATAAATCATGAAGCGTAGAGTGTAAAGAGTGAATGTGGTGAGGTTAATTTCAGATTTAGACCTTCAGTAGTTGAGTATGAACTATGGAACTAGAGTGTGTCATAGGGTAGTGAAGATACAAGTTATGTATCAATGTGTGTAAAAGAGATGAGAAAGACTAAATGTGAAGCACAAAGCGTGATGTGTATGTGTAGAGATTAGAAAAAATTGTAATGAATGAATGGGGGAAGAAAGCATGATTCCCCCAAGTGTGTGATGTGAAAAATAATCAAGTAAAATCATCTAGAAGATTGTTAGTGTCAGGATTTCAGCCAATTGGAGTTGGATCGAAACTTGGTAAGAAATAGTGTGAGGTTGATCATATAAAGATCCCTTGCAGCGTAAATTGTACATGCCCATTGCATATTATTCATCAGTGAAAGGTGGTTGTGGAAAATCATGTGCATACCATCAAGTGAGATTTTGAGAATAGCTTAAGGAGTCATTGCAAATAGAGATGTGGACCAAAAGGCATAGGAAATGTGATATCAGTATGATTTAGATCTAGTGTGCCACCAATGTAGTCAAACATAGATTTCCCAAACGTGAGTGGGGAAGAACAAGGAGTGCGTGCAAGGAAGAATGTCAAATGGAAGACACGGAGACCATAAACATCAGTAATAAAAATACAACCATGATAAAGATGAGGAGAGTGAGGTGGAGGAATGAGGTAGGAAATTGTGAATCCTAGTTAAGATAATCCATCATGTGTGTAAATAGTCTTAGAGAAAGTGTGGTTGAATGGGATATGAGGCCAATAATAATTGTGAATGAAGAGAGTGCATGTTAAGGGATTTAGGCATGAAGCAAAAGGATCCAGAGGATATGCAACAAGTGATAGAATGTATAGTATATGTACACTTCCTTGGAAAGGAATAATGGAATTAGTGGATGGAGGAAGCTTCTTCAATTAATATTCACGGGGCAAGAAAAAAAAAAAATCTTGAAATTAGGATTAGTCTATTTCAATGGGAGTAAAGTTAATATTGCAGAATGTGTCATCATTGATCTCTATGACATAAGCCTCATCATCAGAATAATAAGTGCTAACATTATCATGTTGTATAGTATTATCAATGATACTAGGAGGAGTGAAGCCATATGTAGAATTGGGAGGAGCTATGGTAGATGGATAAGTACCAACTATATGAGTAGACATAATTGGTGATAGGATATTAGTAGTATGAGTAGGGATCAACGGAGTGCATGGAGAATTAGCAGAAGGAGTAGGAGTGCTACATTGACCGACATCATATGTACTAACTTTGTGATATGGAATTGGTTGAGATGGAGGAATAGGCATGGTGGTGATAGGATCTATTTGGAAAAAATGAATGGTTCGGGGTCCGTAAAAATAGTATGTTCATAACCATCATGTAATAATTTAATGTACCGATGAACTGTAGATGGAACAAAATGCATTGCATGAATCCAGGGTCTACCAAGTAAGAAATTGTATTGAAATGTGGCATTAATAACACGAATATATAATAGGAACCATTTTAGGCCCAACTTGTAAAGGTAGGGTGATGGTGTCCATGCATGTTCGAGTGGTGGAATCATAGTTGCAAATGACTTGAGAAAATTTGTTAATGAGATTATTAGTAATGCCTATTTTCTTGAGGAAAGAAAGAGATCACGGAGTTTATAAGCGAGAGCCATTGTTAATGAGTACACGCTTAATACATATGGCACCAATAATAACGGTAATAAGAAAAGGTGCAAATGGATCATCAACAACATAAGGAGGGATATCCTCATCACTAAAAGATATAACATGTATAATTTTAAGAGATTGAATGAGGTGAGAAAATGCAATAGGTGAATTATTTCTTTCAATGTGAATGGAATGAAGGGTGACCTCTAATGTGTGATGAAAATTGTATGTACTACGCAATAGATAATAAAGATATATTTTTCTAGGTGTATTCTTAAGCTTCTCTATAATGTCATAACCCTTAGAGGATGTAGTAGGAACTGCATGAAGTGATAGGTAGTTAGATAGAAACAGGTGGAGATGTAGGAGGATGAGTGCGAGTTGGTGATGACTACATTAATTGTTGGATCGGAAATTGGAGTAAAAAATGAGGACAATGCTTTGAGTATGGACTCACATACAATTAGAAGCAATTGTATCCATTCAAGAAACCTTGGTTGGAGTAAAATAAGGATAGGAATATTGATCCATGAATTTAGAAGAAGATAATTTTTGATACATTCTCGAAGGTAGGGTTTGAATGAGTGGGTTCACCAAATGATTTAACAAAAATAGGTATATTATTAAACCCTAATTACATAGAGTAACTGATATAAACTATGATATATAGCTGCTAAGTACAATATGACATAAACAAATAAGAAATTAAGTATGAAACCCTAAGAAAGAGATATATAAATAACGCGTTAGATGATTTACACCTGATTTGGAAGTGCTATAGACTATGAACTACTGAATATGAGGTAAAAATGTCGTAAATAATTAGGACAAATTATGGAGCTCATGAATGATGCTAGACATGGGTGCCCATGGAAGGAAAGGGGCACCTAGGTGTTGAAGAATTTGATTTTTATTGTATCACACAAGTCTCACAAATATTCCTTGTTGATCTCCTATGTGTCGCTCTTTGATCATAGAGGGTACCTATAACTTGAAAAAGTGATATCACCTATAAAATCCCACAAACCACATAAAATCAAAAAAAGAAAGATACATAATGGGGGTGGTGGACTGACCTTGCGATCACCACGAGAGTGAACTTAGAACCAAGGGCTGCAATACATCTCGGACTCCATGTAGTTACGGTGAGTGTGTGTATAAATTGTTCCCTAGGATTCCCTTATGAAAGTGCACTTGATAGTGGGTTGTAGATAAATGCAACAATGTATTAAAAATGTGGGGATCAAATAAATAAATTCCCCTTCCTATGTTGTGCATGTAGAAAATGCAGTCCCTTGTCTATTGAGTGGATTCTAGATGGATGCTTTGAAGTGATTTAGGTTCCTTTTGGATGCAAGATTAGGCGATGGTAGTAATTCTTAGTACTTAGTCCTTGATTTTGAACACATAACTATGTATTTAAATGATTCCCTTTCTTGAATTTCATAATTGAGAACTGGAACACTGACCCATAAGTGAAAAAGAATGCCCAAATGATAAAAAAGACCCAAAAGAAGTGATTAAGGTGGAAAAGGATCGGGGTACCCAATACGGTAGGCACCTTTCACTCGGGGCTCCATGGGCAATTGGGCTCTCATGTCATGGTTGGGAGTTTGTGTCTGAAGCCATAAAAGATAAATAAGTAAAATTATGACTGAGATGTAGGGTGTGTAAGACCAAAGAGAAAACAATAAATAAACCAACGAGGCCAAAAATAGTGGTCAATTACTAGTTTTCTTGATTAGGAATCATATGAATGCTAGTATGTGTTTAGGACCTATAAATGTACCCAAGTGCTTGATTTTGTGTCTACAGGTCCCATAAAAAATAAATGCAAAAGAGGTATAAGATGTTACCCCTCAACCTAAATTAATGGTTTTTGCAATAAAATAATTTTGTGTAGTTAATAAAACCGTAGGCATTTATAATAAGTCGCATGTCACATCCCTCATTTTAATTCTGTTTTGTCACATAGATAAGTAGTAATATCAATTTTTTTACTAAGGCAAGGGGATAGGTACGAGTTACTTTGCTGAATTTGCATCTATACGTACGTATGTATATCCTGAAAAGGATATATACACTTATGCGTAGTTGCATGCCCAATTGCGTAACAATGCTTTTTGTCAAGCATTCGTGAAGTACTTGACATTTATAACTTATTTTTTTGTACTTGGTTGTAAGAATTTACCTTACCTTGTTGTGTGTGATGATTTCATGACATTGGTGTGCTATTACATTATTGTACCTATTTATGAGATTTTTTATCTTGTTTACTGAATTTAATGCTTTACAAATATTGGTAAATCTGTGACATGGTTGTAATTGTATTATTTTGTCATTGAGAAATAATTATGATTGTTTAATGATACTAACCTTATTTTGTTATTACAATGGTCATAGACTATAAAGCATTAAGATGGTCTTCAACAAGGAACATGTAAAGTTTGAGATCATCAAGGTAAATGTTTATGAGGTTGACTTAATGATATTTTTATTAGTAATGTAAATATATTTCTTATAAGACTTGGACTATGGAAAAGTATTGTAAAGTAAAATTATATTGGTTTTATCGGTCTTCGATCATGCACTTGGCAAGTGATTGTGAACAAGTATTTTCTTATGAAGGCATAAATATTGTTTGAAATGTTTGACAAAGTTAAGGTAACTATTGCTTTTATGTTATTCATAATGGTTTAAGACCACGAGGCAAATATTAGATGATTTTTTAAGTTGAATAAAATCCATTGATCATGGCAAATAAGGTAGTGATAATGATTAATTATTGGAGTGGTCAACGACTATGGTGAATGGAATTTTATTGTTTTTTGAGTAATATGGTCTTCAACCATACTCAAATAGCATTTTATTTATTAATAATTAAGTTTGGTTGACCCATGTAATAAGATTTAATGTTTTTCTTGGACCACTCGTTTAAAAACCTTTAAAGCTAATTTTGGAGGGACTTGGTAATGGTGGTGGCAAGTGGAGAGAATCCAATACATGGCATTTGCAATAATTAATTGAGCATTTAATGTATCTACAGACCTAGGGAAAATCATGAAGCTTCACGTGTGAAGCTACCTTGCATGTATAGGAAATTGCATTTTGTATTTTGCTTGGTTATTTTGAAGCCCTTCCTTTGGCCTTTCGAACTCCATTCTTTTTAAGGATGTGCCCGAGCATTTTCGAGGTTATTTTCAGTCTATATTTTTAGGGAGATAATAATGGAAAATCTATTTGTAATCTTTGTTTTGCATGAAATTATTTTCTAAAAATAAAATGTAGAAAATATGGGCAACAATGGAAATAAATTTTGTTTTTAATACTAAGAAATTTTGGGGGTTTTATGGTTCGAATATCTAAAGATAAGTGGGTTGAATTTATTGAATATTTTACAAGAAGGATTGGAGGAAAATAACATAGATTTTATGGTTATCAAGAATGAAATAACCTAAATCTTATATGTTGATTCCTTATGAGATATATAATAGAATTTTTTTCCTATTTCTATTTGAAATCTAGATATATGTGTGGCATATAGATATATTTTAAAGAATAAATTTATTTGGGGCACTACCATTTGATGGGTAATTCATTATATGTTTTATTTATTCATTAATTGAACTAGGCATAGGTATTTTGAGATATTCTCATTGGTTTGTTTTATTCTTCCTATTCATTCGGAAGATCATGAGATTCCATATAAATTTCGAGCTCGAGCAAATTAACCTTGACCTGGGGTCATTATTAGGGTAATAAGTATGTATTGCCCTCTTGTATTAAAAATACTAGTTGCAGAAATTACTTACTCTCATTCGTTTTGGGAGTAGTTATTTTGTGTGTGTATGCATATAAACCTAACCTACACCAAGCTTTTGCAATTTTTTTGAGGTACGGTTTAGTGATAAATGTCTGTTACTTCACTATTTTTTCATTATTTATGTCATAGGAAACATATGAATTCACATAGGTTCCTTGGTTGATAGAGTTGGGTTGCTCAATTTATTTTAGGGGTCAAATTTGGTATTTTAACAAGCATACCTGTAATCTTTGTGTATAAAGTATTGTATTCGTGTAGTCAATGTAATGAGCTTTATAAAAATAATTATTCTCGTCAAGGAAAGAACAACAAACCGATAACTCTCTCTAAGAAGGGTAGTAACATATTTTCTAAATGATGTAGCCTAGAATTTGCAAGATAACACCCTAGTCGTGTTGACACATCACTCAGCCTAGACTGAGCACTCACCTGAAGTGTGCAAAGGTACCAGGTCCCTCTTTAGGGTTGTTGTAACAAGATGATAACATGATGAAGGAAGAAACATATAGATTCATAACTAATCCATCATTCTACAGTGCATGCTACCCACAGATCTATGAAAGAACAAGCTTAAATAGTAATCATGATTGAATCATTAACATGCACTACTCAATTACACAGAATGACACTTAGATTCAGCCAATATCTTCCATCTATTAATAAATATAGAAGCTCCTTATAGTACTATCAATTTATCTCAAGGCGCATATGGATCTAATACACACGTTCAGAATCATACATACACCGCTCTCTGTGATACATACCAAAATCATCTCTACCCACTACTATGCACCTAACATCATATATATAGGGTGGGGACTTTCCCTTCACCACTTAACTACTCCAGAAATAGGTCGCATGCTATTGATAGCCACACACCGTTTATAATTATAGACACACATGCAAGTGCGCTATCTATAGTCCTCTTGCAGTTCAACTGAAGTGTCGATTCTATTCTTAGCTTGCCTCCATGCATAGACACTTTAAACCACTTCTCCAAATATAGACAATGCATGGCGTACACATCTCTGCATCATTGATGTGTTCTACACGCCATCTTCCAAAAATAGATCCTCATGCCCAAAATTGGCTAAGTCCTAAAATCTGAACTTGCCTTCTGCGCAGTGGGTCCTTCTTGTCCTTCCGCACCTTTGATCTTGGCCTTCTATCCCGTGCGAATCCTTATGTGATCTTTGCCAAGTATTCTTTGATCAACATTACCCCACACTAATCTCATTATCGTCCCAACAATGGTTATCTCCAAAATTTGAAGGAAATAATAAGAATGAAGAATGTGGACACATAAAGAATGTATATGAGGTTATTTAGGTAACCTCCTCAGTATCAGTTTGTAGCATCAGCTTTAGATACTCTTCTTTTATTACGGCCTCCAAAACCTACCATTCTGCGAGTGCCTGTTCTTCTTTCTCTAGAATTTCCACAACAATGGATTCCAACTCATCCCGCGTAATTTGTCCTTTCTCATTTTATAGAACCAACACAAAACTAGACATGGATGTCATCATTCATTCCAAAAGGTCTATCTACTGTGCAATCAACTTTCCAAGCTCTTCTAACCGAGTCTTATGCGGCTCTTGTGCTTTGCCAAGGCCTCGCGCTTTTGTTTAACCATTGAAAACCTTTCTATATGGCCCAATGTTTCATCTTTCATTACTCTCTAAACCTCATTATTCTCCTCCAAGGTCTTAATGTTGATGAGCACCTCTGGAGCTATGCATATATTCAAAGCTTGGTCTGCTTTCTTCAACACTTCTTGTAATGCCTACAACAACCCTTCATAGGATGCAATTTTTCTCATCACCGATGCTTTCTCCCATTCGACATCCTTCTCTGATCATTTTGGTACTTACATACGTAGAGTTTCATCTTTGAGCACCAAGTCCACCAACTTCCCCACATAGTGTATCGTTGAAGGAAATGTCTGTGGTACCTTGGGTTCCAAGTGTGGCCTTGCTTTGATTACATTGTCCCCAATCTCCTCTGCGATGCTTATGAATAATTCATTTTTATTCTATACGAAGTCCCTTTCCTACATTATGCGCATTATCTCCACATCCTTTGTCTTCACTCTTCACGCACACTCTTTGATTGTGGTAGATTTATCCATGTTTCTTCTAGCCACCTCCGCAGAAACTTTCACCAGTGCATTACTTACATGTTTGTCTAACATGACAAAGAGGCTTTACTATCACGTGTCTAGCCCGAGGTTCCTTCTTCAGTCACCTCAAAACATATGAATCTTCACATACATTGAAGTTAGACTCATCCATGTGGGTGTACATTGACCATGATAGTTTCTTTCGTGTTAACACGGTTGCCATATCTTCATCCATCAACTCCTAGCAAAATAGATCCTTCTGCGCTATCGTGCTCTGGAAGCGGATGTGGAAAATTGTTCCCGCATCCTCTCGCATACCCCATGGTTGGTGGAATGTTCTCTCCACTCACCCTTCTAGACCTCTACCACTTAGGAACTCGAGCCTCTAAATTTAGGACTTGCATCTCCATGTCTTGACTATCTTCTACAACTGTTTCCTTTGGTCTTTTCTCTTCTTCAACCTTCTCATTTGATTCCTCACCCTTTTATTCTGTGTGCTTTGGGGGTGTAGTAGAGGTAGGCATGATCTCCTCTGATTCTTCTACCTCCTTATTCAACTTTAGCTTCCTCCTCGTGCGGTTACCTCCTTTTGTGGGGAGATTTGAGGTGATTTGTGCATAGAGGTTGGGGTAGCACCTTGGGTCCTTGTTCTCCTGAATACCCTTTTAAACCTATGCTCCCCTTGTACTGAATTTAGGTCCTCTTCATCCCCCTCTTATGGCTGAGGTGGTGTAATAGCGCGCTTAGCTTCACTCTAACTTGTAGGATGTCTCCTACCCCTATGCTCCAAGCCACCACTATCTTTGCGCTCCTCCTCCTCATCCTACACTTCGATTTGCTCTGTGGGCTTAGGCACTGGAATATTCTCCATTGTATGCTTCCCCTTTGGTGGTGCTGGAAGTGCGAACTCACCTTCCACATATTTTTGTTCTCCATCTTTGGCTTCAACTGGAGATACACCAATGCTGCCCCCAAATCTGCTACAACCAAACTTATTGGCTTGATATTCAGCACCTCTAAAATGATCTTCTCTGTATAAGCACTTCTGCTAGGATACACATACTTCTTCCTCAATGTATGGTAATCACAGTCAACCTTATCTACATTGAAGATCAATCATGCGTGTTGGTAAATCTATGAACAGATTCTTGAAAATACCTTGCAGTGAATGCGTAGGGTAACTTGCACCAAGGGCTCTAGACTCCATCCTTCATTGGAAAATGTGCAATGTAGAAATGCTGGTATACAACAAACTAAACTTGTTTTCCTACCACTATTGGTAGGTCCTTTGGGATGCACCATTCTTCCCCAAATGCCACGCGGAGCCTATCGTACCACTTCTCCACCCTTTACTTTACTTCGTCTATCATGGCCCCCTTGCATAGGTATTTGCTAAATCTTTTAGCTAGGGATTTATTCTCCATGGGGTATTCCCATATTTTATCCTTTGGTCCATCTAGTACTCTAATTTCTATGAAGACCGGTGATAGTGGAACAGCCCCAAAGCTGATCTTCCCTCCCGTGCATGCTTATTCGACTATTTTCTCTATAATATAACACACAATGATGTTATAGATCGTCCCTTCTGAAATCTTTCACACCACATGCAACCCACCACATAGTGTTTACTTGTGACCACCGCTCTTGATTATTCAATTTGGTAACAAGGTGTGTTGTAGCTTGTACAACTGGACAATTCTTAAATTTGTCTATGTCCATTCCGTGCGGACCCTTCAGGTATCCCAACTCCTGTTTAGTCTTTAAAATCATGGCTTTATCTATGAGGTCACTTTTTATATCCTCTCATGTGGCCTTCAGACCTATCACTGATGAAACAAGCGTAGAAGAAATTCTAACTTTGTGTCCTACAAAGTAGAAGTAGTCTTCGTGAACCTTGCTTATGAGCCACTGGTACAAGGGCTCATACTTCTCGAAATATGGGAGCTCATACAATGAATATACCCCAATTCTCTTAAAAAGTTTTTAACCCGCATCATCATATACTGACATGTCATCTGCCATGCATTTGTTTGTTCTAACCATGAGTAAGGAATCAAGCTCCTTCTTGTTCTCCAAGGTCCTATGATTATATTCACTCACTTTGCTTTTTCTAATGGGTGAATCCCACTCTTGGCCAACAATGACTCCTTTTGGGTATTGCATCTCCAAAAATGGATTTTAGATGCCATATCTTCTTCCTCAATGAACACCTTCTTCTTTAATTTTTCTCTCACATAGATGCCTTCTTTGGTGCCATTTCTACCTTACAAATGTCTCCTCTTCAACCCTACAACTTTGTGAAGAAAACCCTAGCTCGATTCAATTACACCCTAGGTGGAAACCTTGTAACCTAAATCTTTTCTATCTCCCTACTTCACTCAAACCCTTCACCCCAGGGATGCAATCTTCTTATAACACAGATCTGGTTGTCACTCTTGATTTCACACCCTTCACACCTTAACTCGATCACTCAGCTCTTCACACTTGGCTCTTCTCGTGAATACTCTTACTTGCAATGGTAAAAATGAATCAGCATCCCATCCTTATATAATTTTTTCAAATTTTGATGCATTTATTTCTCCTCAACTACCAAATATCCCTTCATTCATTGACCAAATCCATTCTTTCCACACGGTACATCTTCGTGTCTAGCTATAACCTTCTAGCGTGTCTTCCTACCCTTTGGTCACAAACTTCTCTTTAGTGCGCACTCCTATGGCCAAGTACCTCATCACTGCACCTTCTCCTGGCAGCTATCATGGCCTTCGTTTACCTCGTGTTATACTGTTCCTTCATCCATCTTCATCCTTGGTCACCTTTTGAGAAGCAATCTTATTTTGAATTAAAACACATCCGTAATATCTTATTCCTTTCATATTTCAATTCCCTCGATTTTTTATCTTTCTCTTGGATCATTACAACCACCTTACACTAAAAGTATGTGCAATCCTTTGTGCATAAACATTCTGCATAAGTATATAGCTTCATGTGCGCAAGTTGTTGTAAATATGTTCCTCTTGGGTACCATAAAAACTTTAATTCAGCTACCTCTGGACAAGAGTACATTGAAATTTAGTATTCCAAAATATAACTATTTAGAACTCCACAAAACCACATATCCACCGCATGAGTCCAAATCGATCAGCATCATAAAGAGACCGAAATTATTCTTGTGTCTAGACAAGTGCGTGATATCTCCAATTCTACTAGAGATGCATAAGTCAGTAAGCCACTCGTAAAGTTCTACTAGAAAGATAGTGAAAAATCTCTCATATAAGTTGTCATATAGGTTCTGTTCTACCCAAGTGCATGCGTTAAACTCAAATCCACTGCTGAACCGTCATGCATATTCTTCCTCTAGATCGTGTATCCATTCCTCAATACTTTCTAGAGTTAACCGATACATCTTCATCGCGAACCATCCTGAAAACAACTGAAAAAGAGGTCTCGCAATGGAACCAATGATGCAGCCTAGAATTTGCAAGATAACACCCTAGTCGTGCTGACACATCACTCAGCCTAGACTGAGCGCTCACCCGAAGCGTGCAAAGGTACCAGGTCCCTCTTTAGGGTTTCTGTAACAGAATGATAACATGATGAAGAAAGAAACATATAGATTTATAACTAATCCATCATTCTACAGTGCATGCTACCCACAGATCTATGGAAGAACATGTTTAAACAGTAATCATGATTGAATCATTAACATGCACTACTCAATTACATAGAATGACACTTAGATTTAGCCAATATCTTCCATCTATTAATAAATATAGAAGATCCTTACAATATTGTCAATTTATCTCAAGGTGCATATGGATCTGATACACACTTTAAGAATCATACATACACCGCTCTCTGTGATACATACCAAAATCATCTCTACCCACTACTATGCACCTAACATCATATATATAGGGTGGGTACTTTCCCTTCACCGCTTAACTACTCCAGAAATAGGTCACATGCTATTGATAGCCACATGCCGTTTACAATTATAGCCACACATGCAAGTGCACTATCTATAGTCCTCTTGCAGTTCAACTGAAGTGTCGATTCTATTCTTAGCTTTCCTCCATGCATAGACGCTTTGAACCGCTTCTCCAAATATAGACAATGCATGACACACACATCTCTGCATCGTTGATGTGTTCCACACGCCATCTTCCAAAAATAGATCCTCATGCCTAAAATTGGCTAAGTCTTGAAATATGAACTTGCCTTCTGCACGCGGGTTCTTTTTGTCCTTCTTTGCCTTTGATCTTGGCCTTCTATCCCGCGCGGACTGCTTGTGTGCTCTTTGCCAAATATTCTTTGATCAACACTATAGTAAGATATATATACATACATACATACATATACATACATACATACATACATATATATCAATTGACTATATTTCGGGTTGAGGAATAGTTTAGTTTTGTGTTCAATTTTGATTATGAAAAATTAAGTATATAACTCTCATAATGATGGAGGAACATCCTCAAGAATCCATTCCAATAAAAATGTTCGTAGCTATGAGGTCAATGTAGTGTTCTAAGGTATACACACACACACACACAAACATATATACATATATATATATACACACACACACACACACATATATATATATATATACACACACATACATATATACATATATATATATATACATATATACATACATACATACATATATATACATACATACATATATACACATACATACATACATACATACATACATACATACATACATACATACATACATACATACATATATATATATATATATATATATATATATATATATATATATATATATATATCATTGACTATATTTCGGGGTTGAGGAATAGTTTAGTTTTGTGTTCAATTCTGATTATGGAAAATTAAGTATATAGCTCTCATAATGATGGAGGAACATCCTCAAGAATCCATTCCAATACAAACGTTTGTAGCTATGAGGTCAATGGAGTGTTCTAGGGTATGTGGAGTCATGAGAGAGAGAGAGTTAAGAGTGAGGGAGTTTGAAAATTTCAAATTGGAGATTTTCCCTCCAAAAGTGTAATTCAGTTATAAAGGCATAACAAAGAGTCCTAGAGGTTGATTAAGGGTTGGTAAGTATATTTTATGGTTGTAGGATGTGTAGTGAGTCTTCATGTGAGGGTAAGAGTCATGAAATATGTGAAATGATGTAAAAATGCCAAAAAGATAATAGAAGCACATAATGAGTCATTATAGGGTTTGGAGGTTAGGTAAGAAGTTCAAGTAGGAGTTACATGCATGAAGAAACTTGAATATAGGGAGATGGTAGGTGAGTAAGAACATGTTCCTTGTGAAAGGAGGAAGGAGAAGGTAAAATGAGTGGTGGAATAGTGACTTTTGTATGAAAACATAATATGAAGCAATAAAAGCTTGGATTTGAGTATGAATTGTATTTTTGTGGTGGTTCTCGCTTTTATTTGGTTCCTTCCCGGTGATGCATCTATACCTCCTTTTGCAATGAACATTTGAAGAGGAATACGTTTTAGGTGTGGAAATAATACCCGCTTGAAAGATAACTCTATTTTAAGTATGTTGGACTATGATAAACCTTACATGATGCATAGAGAAATCATGGGTGAGTCCATGTGCTAAGAAAATGACATAAAGTAATTTTAATATATTTACTTGAGCTACAAAATTGAATCCTTGATGAGTGATTTACATTTTCCTTAGGTGAATAGGTTTTGTGGAATTGGTCCTATGTTTTGGTCATGTGGTAATGAGAACTATACAATGAGCTCATATGATAGTGAGAGGTTAAGTCATCTAGAGAGAGTTTGACATGATTCATATTGCATGAAATGTTGAAAGATAGTGCTAACTCGTGTGTGTGTGGATGGATTTCTTTGCGTTCAAGATATAAAACATTTTCAAACTATGACTGTGAATTCTTACAAGTCGGGACAATGGAAAAATAGAATAAAAGGACTCTTAACTTGTCTTTCATGCCTCAATGTTAACATACTAGTGTGTATGAAGTTAAAACAGATATGAGGACAATTTTTAGTGATTTGAAACAATGTTTGAAGAAATTTATACCAAAATCTTACTTCACAACTAGCATAGCCATGCCCAGCTAGGGTTTAGAGAAGACAAGCCCTAAAACCTTGAAAACTTGAAATTTCATTCTGAAACTTGGAAGACATCATTATAACAAACCCTAGAAATAGATTATGAAGGAATTTTTATAGTTTTTTGGTTAAATTTGGAGATATTTTTACAGCTTTGTGTAGGGTCATAGAGTACATTCAAATGCTTAATTAGATAGGCACCATTACAAAGGGATTAGGGTTTGAAAGTAGAGTTAGAACTTGTAACTTTGGAAATATCCAAAAGGTAAAAATGGGTATTTAAAAATATATTCCTTGAGCCTTGAAAACTCATAATAAATAATTTATTCTAGATGGTATAATGGGACATGACTAGTAAGGGCATTGTGAGCTAGAAGTGAAAAGGTGAGATAAAAAGAGTTGTAAAAATAATTTGGTTCTAAGATTCTACATGCACCATAGGGATGATAAAATTATCCTAATGAAACATTTAACTCTTTTCGGGTAGCTACAAAATTCCTCAACCTTGAATGTTGTGAGATACCTTGTCTTAAGGGCATCTATTATGAAATTTTTAACAAGAAATGAATCTTGATGATTTGGGTCATTTTGAATGATATTGATGATTGAAATAATATTGTTTGATATTTTATCATAGGAAGAGACCTAAGAAGAATTAAAGAAGCAAAAATGACAAAGTTTTCTAGTTGAGGCAAGAGCTAGTGAGAAGGAGAGCAAGGAATTTATAGACAAAGAAGAGTAAGTGATTAAATTTTGGGCTATGAATCATTAAGACAAGTTGTATTGACTTTTTTGAAGTATAAAGAGTAGGGTATGATGACGATTTACACATTGTAAGTGATATTATCAGTATTTACAAGAAATAAGCCTTTTTGGGCTTGGATTGATCATATTTTGTAGAGAGGGGTTGAAATTGTTGTTTTGTAGCCTTCATAAATTGTTGTGTTCATGATTAAAATTTATCTCTTTGCATCACATAAGATCAAAAAGTAAGAACTTAGTGTTGTATAAGCCCTCTCATGGGTTGGGTATTAAATTTTTTTGCTTTGTTAAAATTTTATACTTAAATCTATTATGTTATAAATCTTTTGGCTTCATAAACTTTTCAATTCTTGTCTTGATGGGAAACAATATACCTGGGTATATTATGAAAAGATTTGATTTAAATTTGGGCATGCAAAACTGTTTATTCTTGTTTAAATAAAATTTATTTAATATTGATTATAAGTTTGAGTCTTATACACAATTGATGGGTTCGATGGAACTTGATCATAGAGGGTTTTTGATTTGAGACATTTCATTTTTGATATCTTCATCTTTATAAGACTGCATGATTTGAAATTACATTTTATTGTAGATTGTAAAAATAGTATTATGATTAAAATATGCAATGGTGGACTTCCTTATGCTATTTGATTAAATGTTATTCAAAGAAAGGAAATAAGTAACCAATTCATATTCTTGATTTCATAATTATGCAACATGATTTCAATTAAATGGCCATGCATACATTATTATTTTTATTATAGTTTGCATGACTGAATAGTATTAAAAATTGATTAAAGAATTGGATAATGTGTCATGTATTGATTATTAATGTATTGATTCATATGAATTTAATGAATGCAATTGTACTTGATTTAATGAAAAAGTATTACTTCACAATTGTATAAGGCAAATGGGCCTGATGTAATAAATTATTATCTTCAATAATCACTTTGTGAATATGTACTAATGTTATTTATTATGAAATTAATGATTATTGTTAATATCATTATAATTGTGCTACGAGACATACTTGTATTTTATTTTAACTATAAGATTTCATTGTGAATTGTTGTATAATATGTTAACACAACCACTTCAAGATGTCGCTATTATTAATTGAATATGTAATGAAAATAGTAAGATAAAACAAGGAAATATAACATTCTATTAATAGAAGAAAGTATGTCAATAAAATATATATGTTCATTATAAATAAACAATATGATATATATTAGTTTAAAATTATGAACAATGAGAAATATACTAATGTCTTTTAACGAAACATCATACATATTTTTGATAATGCATATTCATTGTAAATATCATATCAGTTTATTCTATACCCTAGTGGGGAAAAATTAAAATGATATGGAACAAAGTACAAAGGTACATTGTAATCATAAGAAATAGTGCAAATGTACACAATTGACCTTGGAAAAATAAAATGTATAATTTTCTATTAATGATCACAAAAGATAATGAGTTTAGTGTTGTTAATTGGTTTAGTTCTCATACTTGAATGATCCTAATCAAGGATCATAAAATGATATATTTTGTTTTATGACATGTTTGTATGAGGTACATACACTAGTTAGTGACTCAATGAGTTCACTGTACACCTCTATCATGAATGGAATAACATAATAAAACTCAATATAACCTACCCTTATATTGAAAACATAGAAATTTGTAAATGAAGGGTAGGTATCATGGAACAAAATTCGATTCATTTGAGCCTTATCCCGCCATCTCGTGGATAGCTACGGGAAATAAATGAAATCGTAATGATAGAAGACATTATGTGATTGTAGCATTTTTTTATAGGGATCCTAAGGTGGTACCGATAGGATTTATTTGAACTCAATGCCAAGAAATTATCCCTACAACTTTAGAACTAAATCCAATTACTTATTGTAATACGAAAACTAAAATGGTTAACCATAAAATTAAAACATAACCAATGTAAAATAATCCTGTAACTATGTTGAGATGATTGTGTATTAAAGGGAAGACATGTTTCATAGGATAGTGTGCGATCTTGAAAAAGGATTTCTAACGTAACACCAAATAACTATAGCCATAGTAGTGCAAAAGACTGATTACATTGTTTGTTTGCAATGTATTCTTGTTAATAGTGTCTAGAGTTAGATGGAGGTTGCTTCTCCAACTTTACGATGACACAAAGAAGATGCATATGATCTCTGAACATATAAAAAGGTCTTTCAAAGGTACACACACAATGTATGCCACTTGTAAAGAGTGTTAAAGAGGGATCAAGAAGGATCTGAACGCTTTACAATTGCACATGGTTATTGTATTATTCAAGATAGATTATAGAATATTAATAATGCTTGGATCACTTAGTGTTGTTTTACATAATAATTTTAATCATTGTAACATAAAAGGAATTAAGGGATTTTGTAATATTAATTAGTATGTTGTATTTATTTACTGCGTGCTAAAAATCACTTAAGGAATAAAAGACAATTTAAGGTTTATAAAAATTCCCTTAGTTTTTGAAGTATAACATGGGTGTTACATTTCGGTATCGAGTCAAGGTTTACAGCTCTTAGAATTAATGGGTCCGTACTCTAACTAAACATCTTTTTTTTTAACATAATACAATGGATATAAGAAAGAAGTACCATGGAAAATGAACCAGACCAGATTATACTATAGGTTTAGCATTTAATAAGTTAGATTAAATTATAACAATCCTTTAGGAAACTCGAAACCAGATATATGTATTTGAGTAGTTGGTAATGATTGAAATGAACAATTAAAGGTAAAATCACTTAAATTGATTAGTATAAATTAATGAGGAATTGCTTAACTATTGAAATGTCTTTGATGAGAGGTTTTGAATTTGTAATCCAATATGAAATTAAACCGAAATTGGGTAGTTGAAGTAGATAGGTGTGGATTGTCTACTGTGGAAGTAGTGTTCGAGAAAAGTGAAAAGGATAAAACATAAGCTATAATTAATTCCAACTCATAAAGAGGAAAAACATAATAAGATCATCAACTCTTTCTCACCTGTAAATTTTAGGAAAAAGAGGTGGAAAGGATATGGTAGTAAAATGAGGATCTGTCAGATGAAACAAACCAAGAAAACATGTTGTAATTTCTAGCAAGAATGATAAGAACAACGCTATAGTGGCTAACAACCAAGAAAAGGAACAAGTTATTCCTAACAAAATATCATGTAATTTAAGTAGTACTTCTTGATACTATTTTAATTTGATACTATTACAACTGAGATTCTTTGTAACTAGTGATTATATCAAAGCGAATGATATGGTTTTGCCTTAATTTATTCGACTATTACAATTCAACATTGACATTTTTAACTTCATCATTGAATTGGATTTATACATAAATTTATTTAGGGACTTATGACTTATTGATTAATATCATTAATCACTTTAAAAAAGACAACAAGCATGTACAACAAGCAAATGGAAAAGAAAGGAACATTTTAATGATTAGATTATCATTAGCTATGATTAAAGGATGAAGATATTCTAAATATACCACTCAGAATGAAAAAGAACAAAACCATAGAATTATTTTGGTAAAAACAAATGGAGAGCGGAAAATCTCCGATGCATTTCAAAAAATTAAGGAATTTCACAAGGAAAGGTCTGAAAAGGAAAGTGTTTAATGAAATTTACAGCTTAGGGAAAACATGGATGAAATAAAAACAATGTTTTCCTTATTTTTTGTAGCTATATATAACTTGTTTTTGACTATCTGTTATGTGTATTAAATATTATTACATATTATGACTGACTTTAATGACAAAATTATGTAATATTGCTGATTGTTGGTTAAAAGGCTATTATAGCCAAAATTTCTGAGTCATGATAGACTGAAAAATTGAAAAGTTTCAAGTTTTTGTGTAAAAATGTAGACAGTTTTCCTTAATAGTGTGATGAGAATCTATTTTAATATTAATGAGTAAATTCATCGGGATGATGATTCATTAAGGGGGAAGTATGTCACATCCCTCATTTTCATTTTTTTGTCATGAAGGATAATTTGTAATATGAAAATTTGTTTACGAAGGAAAGGGGATAGGTACAATCACTTAGATGAGTTTATAACTATACATATGTATGTATATGCTGAAAAGGATATATACACTTACACGTAACAATGCTTGTTGTCAATCATTCGTGAAGTAATTGATATTTATAACTAATTTTGTTGTGCTTGATAGTAAGAATTTGCCTTATCTTACTATGTTCGATGATTTTGTGACATTGGTGTGCTATTATGTTACTATACATATTTATGATATTTGTTTATATTTTTTGCTGAAGGTATTGCTTTGTAAATATTGGTAAATCTATTACATGGTCGCAATTGAATTATTTCATCATTTAGAAATAATTCTGATTATTTAATGATACTAACCTTCTTTTGTTATTAGGACAACCATAGACCGTAAATCATTAAGATGGTCTTCAACAAGGAACATGTAAAGTTCTAGATCGTCAAGGTAAATTTTTACAAGGATAAATTAATGATGTTTTTATTAGTAATGTAGATATATTGCTTAAAAGACTTGGACTATGGCAAAGTATTGCAAGGTAAAATTATATTGGTTTTATCGGTCTTCGATCATGCACCGACAAGTGATGGAAAATAATTAATTTATTATAAAGGAATAAATATTGTTTGAAATGTTTGAAAAAATTATGGTAAATATTGCTTTGATGTTATTCATGATGGTCTAAGATAACAAGGAAAAAATTAGATGATTATTTAAGTTGAATAAAATCCATTAATCATGGCAAATAAGATAGGGATAATGATTAAATATTGGAGTGGTCAACAACTATGGTGAATGACATTTTATTGTTTTGTGAGTAATATGGTCTTCGACCATACTCAAATAAAATTTGATTGATTAATAATTAATATTTTTGTGGATCGACTCATGTAATAAGGTTTAATCTTTGCCTTGGATAACTTGTTTAAAACACCTCTAAAGCTAATTTTTTAGGGAACTTGGTAATGGCAAAGTGTGCAGTAGAGATAAGGAACCGTGTGACATATGCAAAAGTTAATCGAGCATTTGATGTATCCACAAACCTAGGGAAAATTGTGAAGCTTCCGGTGAAGCTACCTTTCATGGATAGAAAATTGCATTTTTATTTTGCTTGGTTATTTTGAAGCCCCTCCTTTGGTCGCTTTCAAATCCAATCTGTTAAGGTTAAAATTTGTCAAGAGAGTTTTAGAGGTTATTTTCAATCCATATTTTCAAGGATATAATAATGGTGAAGCTATTTGTACTTTGGGTTTTGCATGGATTTATTTGCTAAAACTAAAAAGCGAAAAACCTAGGTAGCAATGGCAATAAATTTGGTTTATAATGCTTTGAGACATTTTGGGGTTTTATGGTTAGAATATATGAATATTATTAGGTCTAATTTCTTGAATATTTTTCAAGAAGAATTGGAGGAAAATAAATGAGATTTTATGGTTATCGTGCATGAAATATCCTAACTATTATCCTGTTGAATCCTTATGAGATATATAACATATTTTTTTCCTATTTCTTTTTGAAATATGGATATATGTATATGGAAAATAAATATGTTTTTGAGAATAAATTTATGTGGACATTGCCATTTGATGCGTAATTCCTTATTTGCTTTATTTATTAATAAATTGAACTGGCATAAGTATTTTGAGATATTGTGTTGGTTTATTTTATTCTTTCTATTCATTTTGGAAGATCATGAGATTCCATATAAATGTAATACCTCGATAGAATTGACTTTGAGTCGACTCATTATTAGGGTGATAAGTATGTATTGCCCCTTTTTCTTAAAAATACTAGTGACAAAAATGTTTTATTCTCATTTGTTGTTAGAGTAGTTCTTTTATGTATGTATGGGTATAAACCCAACATGCACCATCTATTGCGTTTCTTTTGAGGTACATGTTAGTGATAGACATATGCTACTTCGCTAGTTTTACATTATTTAAGTCGTAGGAAACATATGACTTCAAATAGGTTCCTCTTGGTTGATGGAGTTGAGTTGCTTGATTTCTTTTAGGGGTCAAATTTGGTATTTTAATATGTATACCTACAATACTCATGTATAAATTCTTGTATTCATGTAGGCAAAATAAGGAGCTTTATAAATATATTTATACTCATGAAGTAAAGAACAACAAACCGATAGCTCTCTTGAAGCGGGGTAGTAATTTTTCTATAGTAAGATAATATATATATTAGTATATTGTATTTCATGGTTGATGAATACTTTAGTTTTATGTTCAATTATGATTATGGAAAATGAAGTATAGAGATCTCATAAGATGCCAAGTAAACACTTAGTGTTGTATAAGCCCTCTCTCGGGCTTGGTATTAACATATTTTTCTTTTAAAATTTTTTATACTTAAAAGCATGTTGTGTTATAAATCCTTTGGCTTCATAAAAGTTCCTATTCTTTTCTTTACGGACAATAATAGACCTAGGAATATTATGAAAAGAGTTGATTTATGTGGGCATGGAATGACTTTTTATTCTTGCTTAAATTTAACATTTATTTAATATTGATTATTAGTTCCAGTCCTATACACAATTGATGGGTGTGGTGAAACTTGATCATAGAGGGTTTTGATTTAATACCTTTCTTTTTGATATCTTCATCTTTATAAGACTCGTATAGTTTAAAATTTCACTTTATTGTAGACAAGTAAGAATAGTACTATGATTAAAATATGCAATGTTTGAATTCCTTATACTATTTGATTAAATGTTATTCAAAGGAAGGAAATAGGTAACCAATTCATATTCTTGGTTTCATAATTATGCATTATGATTTAGAGTTGATACTTCATGCCAATTCAATGAATTGACCATGCATACAATATTATCTTTCTTACAACTTGCGAGGATTGAATATTTTTATGAATTGATTAAAGAACTGGATAAGATGTCATACATTGATTATTGTTGTATTGATTCATATGAATGTACTTGTACTTGACTTAATGTGAAAGTATAACTTCACAAATTTGTATAAGGAAAATGGGCCTTATTTAATACATGATTATCTTTGATAATCACTTTGTGAATATGTATTAATGTTATTAATTATGAAATTAATGATTATTGCTAAGATCATTATGAAACATAATTATATTGCTTTTTAATAATAAGATTTCATTGTGAATTTTTGTAAAATATGTTAACAAAACCGCTCCAAGATGTCATTATGATTAATTGAATATGCAATAACAAAAGTAAGAAAAAACAAGGAATTACAACATTGTACTAATAGAAGAAAGTATGTCAATAAAATATATTTGTTCATCATAGATAAACAAGATGATATATCAATTTAAAAGTGTAAACAATGAGAAACATACTTTCTCTATTTTAACAACAATATCATACATAATTTTGATAAAGTATATTCATTATAAATATCATATCATTTTCTACTATACCCTAGTGAGAAAAAAGTTACAACGATATAGAAAAAAAGTACAAAGGTACATTGTAATCATAAGATATAGTACAAATGTACACAATTGACCTTAGTAAACTGAAATGTCTAAGTTTCTATCAATGAGCACGAATGATAATTAATTTAGTGTTGTTAATTGGTTTAGTTCTCATACTTGATTGAACCTAACCAAGGATCATAAAATGACATAGTCTGTCTTATGACATGCGGTATGAGGTACTTGTCATCACCAATCCGGCACTATGATAATTCTTCACCAGGAACTCCTCGTGCTATGATTATTTACTAATGCACAACCTTTAGTTTGGTGGATGTAATCTGGAAACAAAGCAACAAACGTAACACAAGAATACCATCGACTATGATAAGACGGAATGATGACAAATCTGAAATATCAAAGTAAATTATAATATTAACATGAAATTGTTACAATCTCACCCATGAGGTACTTCAAGTGTTATTGACTTCACTTGCCTTCCACCAATACTATGGAAGAAACTTTACAATTACACCTCTTAATGGCTTCTTCAACACACCTTTAAACTGATGGCTTCCTTTACACACTTCATACAATATTTCTCACTACTTCCTTCTATGCTAAATGAGGGGGGTGGCCTCTTTATTTATAGAACTTCCAGGCTTATCCATCTTATCTCTAAGATAGGATAAGAAATCCACTCTGACAAATCATATTCCATACCTTAACTCTTATCTGTACATGTAAGCTTATCTCTTAAGATAAGATAAACCTTATCATTTCACATGGGTTTCACATTTTTAGACTTTTTACAAATAAAATAGACAAAATATTTATGACCTCACTCCTTGTCCTTATTACCAATATAATATTTCTAATTCCTAATCATGTAGACCCTACTTCTCTACTTATCCCAACTTTGACATTTTAACATTACCGGACCACTTACGACAAATATTTACTTTTACAACATTCCTATTGTACTTTGATCATTCTTTGTACTCTACATTATTGGCGGCACCGTACTAACGGCGCGTTATCTTCTATCGACACTACTACTAATTACACTTAACAACATCCTATTCCTAATACATATATTAATGAATTAGAAATTACGGAGGAAAATTTTAGTGTCGACATCTTCCCCCTTCCTAGCTTCTACTCCGTCCTGAGTAGACTATTCTCCCAGTGCTTGGAAAATCTTCAACTTGTCGTGGTTGACCCATTTCGTAATGGGAGTGCCATCCAATTCCTCCAAATCGGTATGTACCATTTTCATGCACAAATTTCTGCTATTTTGTAGGGCCCCATCCATTTTGGAAGAATTTTTCTCTATCTTCTTTTTTGTATCTAGGAATCATATACTAGAACCAAGTCATTCACATGAAATGGAGACCAACGGATCTTTTGATCAAAGTATTCCTTCTGCTTCATTTTCTTCTTATGGCTTGTATCATTTGCTATTTCCCTCATTTCTTCCAAAGAAATGAAGATGTACCAACCTTTCTTTTCTTGAATCACTTTCATCCATCCTTTCATTTTTCATAACTCTCATATGGGAATGTCAAACTCAATAGGAAGAAGCTGGATCAATGCCATAGGCCAACCGAAATGGGGAGTATCATGTTGCTGACTTTGATGTTGCCCTATATGCCCACAATGCTTTGCATGAATCCTTTTATCTCACTTATGTACTGCAAGTCTCGCATCTTTTGCTAGAATTTGACACAACACAAAATTTGTTCATTCCACTGTCCATTTGTACTTGGCTTGTATGTTGTTGCCTTCCCGTGCTTAGTAGAAAATTTATTGACTAGGGCTTCTACTACCTCATTAATGATGTGGCTTCCTTGATCTGCTTACAATTTCTAATGGACAACCAAATCGTGACAATGCGTTCATATATGAACCTTGCCACTTCATCCATGGAAGTCTGTTTTCAATGGCCTAGCTTCAACCCACTTGGTTAAATAATCTGTGGCAACTACAATATACTTATTTTGGCATGAGGTAGTTGGAAGTGGACCTACAATGTCTATTCCCCACTTTTCAAAGGGACCAAGTGGAAGAATAGGACATAATGGAGCTGATGAAGTCTTACGGTTACCATGTGTTTGACAAATATCACATGTCTTACAATAATTATAACAATATTTAAAAAGAGTGGGCCAGTGATAACCTGCATCCAAGATCCTTCTTTCTATAATTTTTCCAGAGAAGTGCCCTCCACATGTACCATTGTGGAATTCTTCTAGCAGTTCCTTCCCTTGATCACGTCCAACTGCCCTCTTGTACTGTCCATCAATTCCTATTCGAAATAATACTCCATGTAGAATAGAATATAGATGACTGGCTTGAGTAATCTTTCTCTTAGTCTTTGCATTGGCACCATCAGGAAACTTGAATTCATTCAGATAATTCCAAATATCTATGTATTCACTAGGGATTGTGTCAAGGGATAACAAGGTTGCATCGGGGAAATCATCATCATCACAAGATGATCCTAAACCATCATAGGCTCGAGAGAGTGCATCTGCATTGACATGCTTCTTTCCTGGCCTATCTATAATATCAAATTCAAATTCTTATAGCAAAATTATCCATCTTGCTATCCTCCCTGATGGGTTAGGCTTATTGACAATATATTTTAGAGCCTGATGATCATTACAACTATAAATTTTTTCCCTAGCAAGTAATTTCTAAACTTCTTTACAACAAAAATGATAGCTAGAGCCTCTTTTTCAGTTACAGTATAATTTACCTCAGCACTGCTTATTTGTCTGCTCCCAAAGTAAATTGGATGTTCATTCCCATTTTCATCCTTTTGGCTCAAAATACTACCTAGTGCTTTGCATCCGAGGCATCGGTGTACACAATGAATGGCTTGCTCTAATCTGGATTCTTTAAAACAGGTGAAGACACCAGGGCTTCCTTCAGTTGTCCAAAAGCTTCATGCGCCTTGTTTCCTGGTTCATAAGCAACATCCTTCTTCAAGAATGGGTTAGTGGTCATGCAATCTTTGAGAAATTCTTGATGAACCTTCTATAGTAACCCACATGGCCTAAAAATGATCTCAACTTACTTCTATTCATAGGAAATGGTAAATCTTTGATTTTTGAAACTTTATCAAGATCAGTACCAATACCATCTCTGGATACAACATGCCCTAACAAAACGCCTTTAGAACATCCAAAGTCACACTTTATAGGGTTTAGTGAGGCTTGTGCTTCATCTAACCTTTGAAATGTTGTCTCCATCTCAGTGCAGGTGGTCAACTTGCTCCCATAGATGCAAAATCATCCGTAAATACTCGATGAAGGTCCCAATGTAGGGTTTGAACACCCTATTCATCAAACACTTGGAATGTTGCTGGAGCATTACACAACCCAAAAGGCGTAACTCTATAAGAAAACATTCCCCAAGGAGTGGTGAACATGGTCTTTAGCTGATCTTTCTCCGCTATATACGGACTTGGTTGTATCCGCTATATCCATCAAAAAACTATAACACTCTGGCCACTACTACTTCGCCCAAGATCTGATCTAAGAATGGAAGAGGGTAATGATCCTTCTTTGTTGCCTTATTGAGCTTCTCCTGTAATCAACACAAATGCGTAGCTTTCCATTCTTTTTTTATTGAGATCACAATGGGAGAAACCCATTCTCAATTCTCCACAAAAATATGAATCCCGCATCAAGCAACTTATCTATTTCTTCTTTTACGGTCTTGGAAAAATTAGGATTCATTCTATATGGCATTTGCTTTATAGGCCTAACACCATCTACCAAATTTCAATAGAATGTTCTACCCAACTTACTTGACGGAGTTCCTTGTAATGAAAAGTGAATATGTGTATGTACCTTCAAAAGAGCTGGAGGTAGGATTCCTTCTCACTCTCCATCACAACATCACCAATATTTATTTGTTGGAGATGATCATCAAATTCTTCTTCAAATAATTTTATGGGGTCATGAGTCAGTGTGACTAGAAGGATATCCATGTCTGAAACATCAACCTCACTTTCTTCATCTTCAGTGTCCACTTCACTGGTACTAGAGTAATCAGAGGATGTCCAATCATCAGTTTCATCACTTGAATCTACAGAGTTCTCGCCTTATGATGTTGATGGATCATGTTTATCTTCACCCTCTCTCTACCACGTCCAAGTTTCATGAAGCCTTCATTCTAGTAGTTTCTTGCATAAACTCTCCTTAGCCATGGTCTTCTCAACAACATTGGGTACGCAACAGTACCATTTTTCATCACCTGAAAGTCTACCACACATACAACACCCATAACAAATATTGCCACATTTGAAACTACACCTTCTGGTTTAGTTTTTCCCTTATTTAATGACCTTAACATAAGTGTTGAAGGGCGATCAATTTTTAAACCCAACATATTCATTACAAACTCGGTCATTACATTAACTGCAACACCTCCATCAACTAAGACATCATGAATTGAAATACCATTACATAATACCTCAGCTTGTGGAGCATAGGGATCCACCTCTACCTCCAAAACAGGGACCTCAACCTCCTTCCTTTGTCGAGCATTGAGTCCACTTCGTAGCTCCCTCCTCTTCTCAGAAGACATAGCTAAGAGTTGACCATATGTAATATTTGTAGGCCTTTTGGACAGATCTTCCAAGATGGAGTATGGTCCTTGTCATTTGTGAAATCGAAAAATCCTGCACACCCAACTTTATTCTCCTATGTTTCTTACTAGTTTCTCCTTTCATCTTCTTAGGATCATTTCCATCTTGATTATCTTTTTCTTTCTTTCTTTTTGTTACAAACACATCTACTTCATTATTTCTACTCTTATCTACTGCATCAAAAGAATTCACAGTGCTGCTTTCCTTTATCATTATCTCCTTTATCGGATGTAGAATCTCTATCTAGACAATTATACTTATAATGACCCTTTTTATAACAACCATAACATACAACTTCAGAAATATTTCTTTTTAGACCTCTATCTCCTCCCTGAGAACTAAATTCTTTTCCTTGAAGAAGATTAATAGTTAACTGACCCATCTTTTTGAGCAGATCTTCATACTCAGTAGATGTACTAGGAGAAAGATTTGTGCTCACCGAGAGTGGTTGTGGATTCTGGAGCAAAGGTGCTGGTGTAGGCTCTACTTTAGCAACAATTTCTTTGGGATCCTCTTCCATGCTTTCTTCTTGCCTTCTTGCAATCTCCTTTGCTTGTTCAATGGTAGTTGGGTGGTCATACTTCACTCGTTGTCTGATCTCTGGCTTCATCCCAAGAATGAAGTG
Source organism: Taxus wallichiana var. yunnanensis (assembly GCA_018340775.1). Classification (NCBI taxonomy): domain Eukaryota; kingdom Viridiplantae; phylum Streptophyta; class Pinopsida; order Cupressales; family Taxaceae; genus Taxus; species Taxus wallichiana. Next base: position 795,652,938 of record CM031237.1, on the reverse strand, counting down.
CTTACATAGGAGATTATCCACGCCATTCATCAACCCATCCGCTAATCCTTCCTTCCGGATCTAGGCGTCGAGCTTCCTCCTTAGCTCTAGAACATGAGCATGATAATCCCTTATCTTCTCCTTCTCTTCTTGGGTTAGCTTTGTGATATCGATCATGAGATCTGCATATCTCTATTGTTCACCAAATTCTTCAAGAAAACTTTCAGTTAATAAATCCCATGATTTTTTCACATTATCACCTAGTGTTTCAAACCACCTAAGGGCTGAACCATCCAAAAAGGTAGGAAAAATTCAGTCCATTGTTCCCTTCTTATAAGGCCATTAAAAATACAAGATCGTTTAAACTCTTGAATGAAAGAGGAAGCATCTTCATTAGATTAGGCTGAAAAATAGGAATCTTCCCCATTTTCAAAAGTATCCATAGTGAAATACCAACCCAAAAGTACAATAAACAATAATTATGTGCACCAATAATTAAAATCACTATAATAGAAAATAGAAATGACCACGGAAAACTATGGTAAAACTTGACTTACTGCGGTAAAAACTGATTTTACTGTGGTAAACACTATTCATAGTAAAAAGTGAAGTTACTGCGGTAAATACTATTCATGGTAAAAAGTGAATTTACTGTGGTAAATACTATTCACAACAAAAATGAATTTACCATGGTAACTACTATTCATGGCAAAAATGACTTTACCATGGTAACTACTATGCACAGTAAAAACAAGGTTACCCTCCAATTGATTTTTGACTAAGTGGGAATATCTCTCCAGACAATCCACCATGAGGAATGGTCCCGACAACGAAACCAAAATGTCATCACCAATCTAGCACTATTATAATTATTCACCGGGAACTCCTCGTGCTATGATTATTTACTAATGCACAGCCTTTAGTTTGGTGGATGTAATCTGGAAACAAAGCAATAAACGTAACACAAGAATACCATTGACTATGATAAGACGGAATGATGACAAATTTGAAATATCAAAGTAAATTATAATATTAACATGAAATTGTTACAATCTTACCCATGAGGTACTTCAAGTGTTATTGACTTCACTTGCCTTCCACCAATACTATGGAAGAAACTTTACAATTACACCTCTTAATGGCTTCTTCAACACACCTTTAAACTGATGGCTTCCTTTACACACTTCATACAATATTTCTCACTACTTCCTTCTATGCTAAATGAGGGGGGTGGCCTCTTTATTTATAGAACTTCCAGGCTTATCCATCTTATCTCTAAGATAGGATAAGAAATCCACTCTGACAAATCATATTCCATACCTTAACTCTTATCTGTACATGTAAGCTTATCTCTTAAGATAAGATAAACCTTATCATTTCACATGGGTTCCACATTTTTAGACTTTTTACAAATAAAATACACAAAATATTTATGACCTCACTCCTTGTCCTTATTACCAATATAATATTTCTAATTCCTAATCATGTAGACCCTACTTCTCTACTTATCCCAACTTTGACATTTTAACATTACCGGACCACTTACGACAAATATTTACTTTTTACAACATTCCTATTGTACTTTGACTGTTACCGTACTCTACATTATTGGTGGCACCGTACTGACGGCGCCATTATCTTCTATCAGACGCTACTACTAATTACACTTAACAACATCCTATTCCTAATACATACATTAATGAAATAGAAATTACGGAGGAAAATTTTAGTGTCGACAGGGACCAAGGGGAGTGTGACCCAATTTTGGTGTCTACAGAGCTATCTCTTTTACTTCTTCACAAGTAGTAATATCTCATGAGCACAAAAAATTGACAACCCTTAAGAATGAGGGTGTTGTTACATTATATAGACTAATAAAATGACTCTTTTCCTACCCCCCGAGTGTCTTTTCACTTGCCTTTTCCACTTGTGGCTCTTGGTATTCCTAAGAAAGAACACTAAGTCCACTTTTATAGAATAAGGGTGACTTATTACATTTTTAGACTATAGTCACTTTATTGAATAAGACAAAAATAAAAAGTACAACCCCCTAATGAAGTATTAGAATGTGAAGGAGAAAGGGGGAGGGAGAGAGAAGAGAGAAAGAAAGGAAGAAGAGAGAAAGAACTATTCTAATGAATATCCTACCACTAATGTACTCCTGAAAGCTATACAGTGAAATCTCAATGCCTTTGAATTGTTTGTTGAACCTTGTCACCGCACAGTGCCACTTTTTCATTTTAAGTGATGTGAAAGAAGATCATTGATTTGATCGAGTTTTCTATCCTAGAGTTGATGTTCCTATTAGTGCAAATCAACAACACCCCTGGATGTTGATCAGATCTCTAGTTTGACATTTGGACATCCAGTGTGATTGCACAACATTGAATCTTTTCCCCAAGTGTGGGAATTGTAAAAATGGGAAAAGAATCTCCAGGTTAGAGGTTGGTTCCTCAACTCCTCTTATCAGGTATATGCATGAAATTTGCAAAGGGTTAAATTCCTAATTCCTACTCTAAATTCCAAGGGGACAGAGATAGAGAATGCAAGAAAAATGAGACTAATACTGATAAGGTGATGCACCAAGGGAGTGGTGAGCATTTTTTACTTCTGCAGATTGACATAGATTACAGAAATGCAACAAAACATCATACACAAACTGATAAAATGTAATGAAAGATCATGGGTAAATCAAACAACACAAGAGAGGACTAAAACTCATTCACAGAGCTTGCATTGTCATTTTTCAATATCAAAATACATGCATTACATCAACAAAAGGAAAAAAATGTGTTTCATCCTTGAAAAAAGGTCTGGTATTCCACAAATCACTTTTATAGGGTGAAAGAGGGAGCCTCCAAAACATAAAAATGTCCAACCACCCAAAAATGAGCTAAATCTGGCTTTTACAATGCAAAAAATGAGCCGAGGAGAGAGAAACGTGGAAAAAATGTGAGAGGAGCTTCAAATAATGACCAAAATGCAATAAAACAACATGGGCATCCTTACAGGTCCATTCCCTAACATCTTTCACCATGCTATGAGAGAATGCGAGCCATTCTTCATTAAAAATGGTGGTTGAAATGTCATTTCTATTGATTTCCACGTGCCAGAGGAATTTTCCAATTTTCTCTCTCCAAACTCCATCAAAATACAAAATTGATCCTAGAATCATGTAGATAATTTCACCAGCTTTCCGTTGATATAAAGAACGTGAAAAACCGAGCTCTGGATCAAAATTTATGGTCGTTTGAAAATTTAGGGCAAAACAGGGCCAAAACGGGATGGCGGGCCAAAAATTTGAAATTTTCCCACTTTTTGCATTTGGGAAAATTTCCCAAAAATCTCCATGCACCCACCACTCCTAGTGCCACGTGGCATGTTCTGATTAGACGTAGGCCTTCTGTGCTTCATTTTCCACCATTTTGGCCATTGGAAAATTTTCCAAAAATTCTTCGCTTCGGCCGATGACCTGAGGACACATGGCATGATGTGATTCGTTGCAGGCTTCTACTTTCAAATTCTCCACCTACCTAGAACATTTTCCCTGATGGACACATGGACCCATTGGCATGTGGGCTTTCTCCTTTTTTTTTTGCCTTGTCTTGCATTTTTGCCGCCACATGGACACGTGGCATGATTTGATTGGCTCGGGCTTTGGGGGGTGGGCTCTCCCTTTCAATATTTCCTTCGACTTTTCTTTGGGAAAAATTCCAAACTTTTCCCCACATTCTACCGGTCTTGGGACACGTGGCGAGCTCTCATTCGATGCGAGGCCTTGGGGCTAACCTTTCTCCTTTCGCTCCAACCTTTGGGAAATTTTCCCACTTTTCCCTTACCGTGTCTTGCTTTGTGATGCCCCTAGGACACGTGCTTTGCTCCCTCATTGGCTATGAGCCTTGGGGAGCGGCTTTCCCTTTGATTTTTACACTTGGGTGAAAAGGAAAGAATCTTTTCGCACCCCCGACCTCCGACGCGCCATGGCACACATGTGGCGAGCTCGACTCAGTCGTGGCGGGCCTTCGGTCCAATATTTCTCCTTTCCTCTCACCAAAACACTTCGCCAAATTTTTAAGTCTCCCTCTCCACCCTCCCCTTTTGGTCTTGGGACACGTGGCCTAATTTGATTTTCTGGGCCTTTTCTCAGATTTTTTTGTGGTCCGATACTTAAGAAATTTTCCTAATTTCTTCCCTTGGACACGTGGCACGATCCTATTCATCGACGGGGGCCGTCGAGGGTGAAAAATTCCTTCTGAAACCTTGCCAAACACTTGGTAAAAATTCCAAGTTTACCTCCGCCTCCACCCTTCCGAGGACACGTGGCCTCATCTTATTGGCTTGGGCTTTTCTTGGGAAAATTTCCCACAAAAACTCTGTTGAGCCATAACTTCAAAAATACATGGAGTTAGGAGGAAAACTTTACCTTTTTGGAAAGCTGAGAAAAATCTCTATCCAATGGTGCCATTTCCAAAGGTTTGAGTGCCTGAAAAGCAAAAAAATTATGACTAAGGCACAAGAGAGGGAAGAATGAAGGGAGTTAGCCACAAAATGAGCAAGGGGCTCATTTTGGATAACAATTTTGGTGACTCAGAGGGGTCATCTGCCTGCTGGATGAAGTTACCAGTTGCCTGAAACAATCCATTGGGCATGGAGTCATTAAATTCTCTACTTGGTACCCCAACTGATTAGAACACTACAAGGAGGAAGATGGAAGGTAGAACACCATCTGATTGGAGCAAGGCCTGTAAAACACATTTCTGGAACAACAAGCTTGTGCCAAAGCACTTAGGGAAAGAAAAGCTAATCTACAACAAAACAATGTGCATAAGCACTTGGAGGAATGAAAACCTAAGCTAATATGTACAAGGTGGAGAATTTCCTTTAGTAGCAATGCTTCAGATGGATTCCATTGACTGGAATCTGTAACTCTTCACCATCCAATGTAGACAATTGGAAGGCATTGTTGTCCTTACACTTTGTGACCATGTATGGGCCACTCCAAATGGCATCAAATTTTGAATGCCTCCCGGTTTTGCTCTGTCTGCATCCCATTTTAACACTAGATCTCCAACTTGGAAAGATCTATCCTTGGCCTTTCTATCAAAGGTCTTCTTTATCAAAGCATGATCCTTCTCCATTGCTTGGGATGCCTGATTTCTGATTTCTTGGAGCTCCATCAATTCTACATATCTAACCTCCATGGGCTCAAACTCCAACAACTCCAACTGTTTCATGAGTTCCAATGTTGGAAACTCAAGTGACATGGGAAAAATTACCTCTCTTCCATAAACAAGCTTGAATGGAGAGTTACCTGTAGATCTCTTGGGAGTTATCCTATCAGCCCATAAGGCTGATTTCAACTTAGTATGCCAAGACCTCTGATTTTCATCAAGAGTCCTCCTAATGATCCTTAACAAGTTCTTGTTTGTAGATTCATCTTGGCCATTACCCTGAGGGTAATAATTTGATGAAGTGCTTAGGTAGATCCCATTCTTGATAGCCCATTTAGTTACCTTGGACCCAATGAATGCCAATGCATTATCTGATATTATTGTAGTAGGTATGCCAAATCTGGTTGTTATTCCCTCATAGAAGTCTAGGATGCTAGATTCATTTGCTTCCTTGAGTGCTACTTGCTTCAGTCCACTTGGTGAAGTAATTTGTTGCTGTTAGAATCCATTTGTGTCCTTGGCTTGAATTTGGATTAATGACTCCAATGAAGTCTAAACCCCATTGCATGAATGGTTGGTCAACTGAAATTGGATGCAATGGAAGGGCAACTAGTCTCTCCTTACCCGTGAAGAATGCACAATTCTTGCACCTCTTGATCCATGCATAACAATCACTGAAAATCTTGGGCCAATAATAGCCAGCCCTCATGATCTTTAGATCTGTCACTCTTGGTGCAAAATGACCACCAGCTGATCCACCATGGAACTCTTCCAACACCTTGTGAATCTGATTTGTACCAATGCATCTCAAGCAGACTCCATTCACATCCCTTTTGAACAAAACACCATCAACAAGGGCATATGGGATAGCCTGCAATCTAAAGTGTCTTCTTTTGGTCTTGTTCATCTCTGGAGGGCATAGACCTATGTTTAGGAAGTGCATTATGTCTTGGGTCCAGCAAGGAGTGAGGACACCATCATTTTCCTTCTTGAGTGCTTCCTTGCTCATGGTTGTCTTGCAACGCCAAAACAACCTCCTTCTCATTGCATGCTTCCTTGTGTTTATTCAAGACCAGCTGCTCACACAATCCTTTTCCTCTAACCAACTTGGTGACTTTGATCTCAATGTCATACTCCATGACACGAGTAATCCAACCTGCTCTCTTTTCATTTAGGTCTTTGTTGAGGAGGAAGTCTTTAACTCCCACATGAGAAACCAACAATTGAACCTTGTTGTTTGAAACTAGATGCTTGAATTTCTTCAAGCTCCTGATTACTGCAAGAACATGCTTCTCAATGAAATAATACCTCACCTCATAGTCCTCCAGGCTTTGGCTGAAGAAAGCAATTGGCTGCTCATCATTGTCTTTGTTCTGTGTACCAAAATTGCAGAAATAGTATCATCACCTCCAAATGCATAGAGGATGAAATCCTTGGAGAAATCTGGGTTAATGAGAGTTGGGGCTTGTGAGATGGCTTCTTTGATTGCTCCAAAAATTTCTTTTCCTTCTATTGTCCATTTGAAAGCTATGCTTTTCTTTAACATCTTGGTGATAGGCTTGACTAGGGCTGCAAAATTTGGGACAAACCTCTGAACAAAATTTATCCTCCCCAAGAAAATTTGAAGGGCCTTCTTGTGGCTTGGCAATGGTAGTGCTCTTATGGCTTCAACTCTTTCTGGATCAATTTCTAATCCTTCTTTGGAGATAATGTGGCCAAGGAGCTTTCCTTCATGGGCTAGAAAAATACACTTTTTAGGATTCAAGGATACTCCAAATCTTCTGCACCTTTGGAACACTTGTCTCAAATGAAAGAGATGGTCTGCTACATTTTTTGAAAAAATAGTGATATCATCAAGATATATCAGCACCATGTTGTTAATCAAATCCTTGAATGCCATGTCCATTTCCCTTTGGAAAGTAGCTCCAGTGTTGGACAACCCAAATGGCATTTTCCTATATGCATAAGTTCCCCATTTGGTTGTAAAGGCTATCTTGAACTGATCTTCTTCTTTCACCATAATCTGATTGTACCCCGAATAGCCATCAAGTAATGAAAACCTCTCAGAGCCGGAAACAACTTGTAAAATCTGCTCCATAGAAGGAAGTGGATAATGATCCTTGAGAGATGCTCTATTCAAATCTCTGAAGTCAACACACAATCTGATTTCTCCTGCTCTTCTTCCTAACTGGAACCAAGTTGGCTACCCAACTAGAATGCTTGATAGGGAATATGATACTTGACTCTATCAACTTATTCAATTCTTTTCTCATGAGAGGCTCCATGTGTGGATTGACTGGCCTTTGTTTTTTCCTGATGGGTTTAGCACTTGGATCCAATTCAATGGTGTGTTGAGCTAACTCGGGATTGAAACCTTTCAAATCTTCATAGCTCCAAGAAAACACATCAGGGAATTCTTGACAAAGCTATATGAACTCATACCTTTCTTGCTCAGTTGTCACTTTACCAACTTGGAGTGATTTGCCTTCTTCCACCAAGATGGACACTGAATCTTCTCCCTTGACTTGGATGTTTGCTTTCTCCTTCCTAAACTGATCATTAGGATTGAAAATGGACTCCAAAGTAATAAGTCCCTTTGGTAGTTTGTTGGTTCTCAGCTGTACCACTTGGTCACCATATTGCTGCTCCAACTTTTCTTGATTTTTAGCTGAGAACTCAGCCTCTTCTTGTAAGAAATGGATGATTTGTTGATCATTTTCAAACACTTGCCAACTTACATTGTTGTCAGGCACTTTGAAGGCCTCATAATCACATGGATGTTTGGCTGTACCTTGTCTTTTTGGATGCTTTCAACAACATCAAAGGCTGCTCCAACTGCTGCAAGCCTGTCAGCAGCTTGGTTCTCTTTTCTAGGAATGGATTTGATGCCAAAGCCCTCAAAATATTCAATGAGGTCCCACACCCTATTTTTGTAGCACTTGAGTAGATCATTCTTGGCAGCATGCTGCCCCTTAACTTGGTTGACAATCAACTCACTATCACCAAAGACTTGCAAGTTCTTTATTCCTCTCTTGATTGACCAATGCAATCCTTGTATCAAAGCTTCATATTCAGCAGTGTTATTAGAGCATGCAAACTGAAATCTAAAAGCTGAATAATACTTAACTCCTTGAGGTGAAACAAGCATAGCTCCCCCTCCTGCACCTTGTCTACTTCTTGATCCATCAAAAAACAACTGCCATACCTCATTGTCATCCTTGTGGTCTGGCTTGGTGATGCTAGGAATAGGCTGATTTTCTTCATGCATGCAATAGACTCCTAGCTCAGATTCTTCTATTTCTTGATAAGGATCAAAAGCATGCACCTTGCTTTCCCATTCATCAAGAGTTAGATCTAGGGATGCTTCCAACCTTGGTGTCAGCTTCATCAGTGCTTGGATAATCCTCTTGATCAAACGCTGAACAATTGGTATTGATTTGGCTTGGAGTGTGAGGCTCAATGTGAAAGTTTGCAATAGGCTCAGATCTGATTGTGGCTTTAGTTCCATATCTTGTTCTAAACAACATGTGTGACCAATCAAATAGATAAATAACCTCCAATCTTAGCTGTGAAATCCCTTGACAAACATAGGGCAAAGAGTGGTGGAAGATCTATTACCGAGACATCTTGCAAAACAACAACGTTGGGGCATGCATGCAAAGTAAGACTCAAATTTTTAATCACTCCTACTATTGTTATTGTTGTCCCATCCAATTACACTACCCCTTTGGATATGACTTCATATTGAATCCCCAACTGATCAGCTATTTTCTTGGGCATTACTGAACTACTTGCTCCGGAATCAATCATGCAGTTGTGTACTAAATGGTTTCCAATGATCAATGAAACATAGAATGGAGGGGGCTTCAACATTTTACCTTGCTGTCCTCCATGATTCCCTCTCAGGATGGGTAGCATTTGTGAGTACCTTCTCTTGCATTTGGACCTACTGATTTGAAGTTGACCAGTCCTTCATGGCAGCTTGTAGCAAATCTCTTTGGCCAGGATGGATAGTGATTCCCACATTGATATGTTTACATTTGTCTTCTTCATCTGATCAATGATGTTGAATGGAGATGAAGCATCTCTCTGCTGTCCCTTGGCCTACACATTCATTCCTTGCACATGGGCAGCAACAACTGGCATCTGAGTTGGCCTAGGAGCTATTTTTTTAGGCAGTCCTTGCATGTTTGGAACTACATTTTGTTTGCCAATAATTTGTGGAGTGGTAGAAGGTTGTGAATTACTTGGAGCCAATGGTTGTTCTTCACCCAAATTTCTCCTTTTTGACCTTGTGTTGGCTGCAACACTTTGGGAGATTGTTTGATTCATGCCACAAAAATCTTCTACCTGCCAGTTTACAAGTGTGGTATCATTTGGAGCTGATTGTTGCTGGAATGTTTCTTGTTGTTGGTTATTTCCTTGACTCCCTTCACCCTCCACACCAGTAGTTGTCACCATTAATGCTTGATTTAAGGCACCGTTGAAGCACATAGACTGGTTGTGAGGTTCATTGCATGGGAAACACCAATCATACTCTTGAGCTATGTTGTTTTGCACTAGCACTATTGCTTTAGAGGCAGATGTAGCATTGGGATTATAGGGCTGAAATGGTTTGTTGGCAGGAGGTCTTGCTTGATTTTGATTTGCAACTAGATTGGGTGGTCTTTGAGGCTGGTATGGCTACCTGTTAGGCTAAGCTTGAGGCTGGAAAGAAGGTCTAAAACCTTGGGCTTGCTTGCCTCTTGAGTGTAACCAGCTCATTACCTAAATTTTGCAATTGCTTCATGACTTCTTGAAGTTCATTTGAGGCACTAGAAGATGAAGTAGAAGCTTCACTTGAATTCTAATTTCTAGGAGTGGGAATAGGAGCTAAAATAGGTACTTGACTAGTGCTTGGACCCTCTAAACTTGGATACAATGGCATTGGAGGCCTAGGAGCTAGCTTGCCAGCTTGAATCAAACAATTTTCAGCTCTAATGGCAATGCTATAAGCAACAGGGATAGTTGTGCCTCCCATGGATTGAATTAACATAGAAATATCATAATTTAGAGCTTTAAGGTAATATAGAAAAGCACCTTCTGCTTGTTGGCCTTACTTCCATTGGAATTCTCTCCCAAGTCCTTTGAAACCTGAAGTTGAAGTCAGTCAGCTACTCATTGGGAGCTCTCTTGATGGTTGTCAATTGTTCCAAAAGGGACAAGTTATCTCCCTTTTCTCCAAACTACTCATGGAGGGCTATACATAGCTGGTTCCAATTTTGGATAGAACCTGAGGCAAGACTCCTGAACCATTGCAAATATTTCCCTTTGAATGAAGATGCTAGTAGTTTGACAACAACTTGCATCTCATTAATCTCATGGATTACACAAATATTAGCAATATCCTTGACATGATCACCAGGAGTGGTCTGATTCTCTCCAGTAAAGTATGGAATGTTCTTCAATGCTGCAACTGGGATTGGATTTTGTGCATTGAGAGCAAGTGGGCTGCTACCAGTGAAATTGACATAGGGGTTGTGTTGTGCCATTCTGATTGGCCTTAGAACCCTTGTTGATTGAATGAAAGGCCTACCAGGTGGAGGAGTTGATAGAGTTCTGTTTGGTGGAGATGGAGACCTTTGAATTCTCCTCCCTCTTTTCCTTCTTCTTGGAGATAATTGTAGATACTCAAACAACACCTCTTCTTCTCTAACTCTTGACCTTGTGGTGATTCTTCTCATGAGTTTTCAGGTCTGCACTGCTAAAACCAGCTGATTCTTCTTCCTTGGAGTCGCCAGATGTGTAATTTAGGGCTCTTTTAAGCAAGAAATTTGCAAAAATGCACATCAATTTGTTGCAATGAAGATGAAGACCTCTAAGGTCCCACCGGCATGCCAAAACTATTAGTGCAAATCAATAGCACCCTACGGATGTTGATCAGATTTCTAGTTTGACATTTGGACATCCAGTGTGATTGCACAACATTGAATCTTTTCCCCAAGTGTGGGACTTGTAAAAATGGGAAAAGAATCTCTAGGTTAGAGGTTGGTTCCTCAAATCCTCTTATCAGGTATATGCATGAAATTTGTAAAGGGTTAAATTCCTAATTCCTACTCTAAATTCCAAGGGGACAGAGATAGAGAATGCAAAAAAAATGAAACTAATGCTAATAAGGTGATGCACCAAAGGAGTGGTGAGCATTTTTACTTTTGCAAATTGACATAGATTACAGAAATGCAACAAAAAATCATACACAAACTGATAAAATGTAATGAAATATCATGGGTAAATCAAACAACACAAGAGAGGACTGAAACTCATTCACAGAGCTTGCATTGTCATTTTCAATATCAAAATACATGCATTACATCAACAGAAAGGTAGAAAATGTGTTGCAGCCTTGAAAAAGGTCTGGTATTCCACAAAATCACTTTTCTAGGGTGAAAGAGGGAGCCTGCAAAACATAAAAAATGTCCAACCACCCAAAAATGAGCCAAATCTGGCTTTTACAATGCAAAAACGAGCCCAGGAGAGAGAAACGTGGGAAAACATGAGAGGAGCTTCAACCACCAACCAAAATGCAATAAAACAACATGGGCATCCTTACAGGTCCATTCCCTGACATTTTTCACCATGCTGGGAGAGAATGTGAGCCATTCTTCATTAAAAATGGTGGTTGAAACATCATTTCTGTTGATTTCCACATGTGCCAGAGGTTTTTCAATTTTATCTCTCCAAAATCCATCAAAATACAAAATTGAGCTCAAATCATGTAGATAATTTCACCAGCTTTTTGTTGATATAAAGAACATGAAAAACTGAGCTCTGGATCGAAAGTTATGGTCGTTTGAAAATTTAGGGCAAAACAGGGCCAAAACGGGATGGCGGGCCAAAAATTTGAAATTTTCCCACTTTTTGCATTTGGGAAAATTTCCCAAAAAATTCTCCATGCCCCACCACTCCTAGTGCCACGTGGCACATTTTGATTGGATGCGGGCCTTCTGTGCTTCATTTTCCACCATTTTGGCCATTGGAAAATTTTCCAAAAATTCTCCACCGGTGATGACCTGAGGACACATGGCATGACATGATTCGTTGCGGGCTTCTACTTTCAAATTCTCTCCTCACTTTTGACCACTTTCTCTTGATGGGACACGTGGTGAGATCCCATTGGACGTGGGCCTTTATGCTCATTTTCCTGTGGGCTTGCCTTGTTTTTTTTTTTTGCCGCCACATGGACACGTGGCATGTGATTTGATTGGCTCGAGCTTTGGGGGTGGGCTCTCCCTTTCAATATTTCCTTTGAATTTTCTTTGGGAAAAATTCCCAACTTTTCCCACGTTCCGCCGGTCTTGGGACACATGGCTGCTCCCATTTGACATGGGCCTTGGGGCTAACCTTTCTCCTTTGCTCCAACCTTTGGGAAATTTTCCCACTTTTCCCCGCCGCTTTGTTTTGCTTGCTGCCCCTTGGACACGTGGCCTGTCCTCATTGGCTGTGGGCCTTGGGAGTGGCTTTCCCTTTTGATTTTTTTACACTTGGGCAAAAAAGGAAAAATCTTTTCACGCCCCCAACCCCCGACTCCGCAGTAACACGTGGTGAGCTCTGACTGGGTCGGCGGGTTGACGGGCCAATATTTCTCCTTTCCTCTCACCAAAACACTTCACCAAACTTTTAAGTCTCCCTCTGTGGTCCGCTGGTCCTGGGACACGTGGCCTGATTTGATTCACCTGGGCCTTTTCTGGAGATTTTTTCATGGCACCGATACTTAGGAAATTTTCCTAATTTCTTCCCCTTGGACACGTGGCACGATCCTATTTGCCTGGCGGGCCGTCGGGGTGAAAAATTCCTTCTGAAACCTTGCTAAACACTTGGTAAAAATTCCAAGTTTACCTCCACCTCCACCCTTCCGAGGACACGTGGCCTCATATTATTGGCTCGGGATTTTCTGGGAAAATTTCCCACAAAAACTCCGCCGAGCCATAACTTCAAAAATACATGGAGTTAGGAGGAAAAATTTACCTTTCTGGAAAGATGAGAAAAATCTCTATCCAATGGTGCCATTTCCAGAAGGTTTTGAGTGCTTGAAAAGCAAAAAATTATGACTGAGGCACAAGAGAGGGAAGAATGAAGGAGTTTCTTCATTGATAGAAAATGGATCTCTAGCCTCCTTTTTAACTAGATCTTCAGAAGAATTTAATGATCGTCTATTGAAGTGTCTTCATTCATCGGCGACACTCAAATATTTTATACTTGAGAATCAACATCCTTCTTTATTTTTCTAACCACTTATTCATATGAATCAAGATCGTTGATAGCATGCTTTATCATTTCATAACAAGAAACCAAAGTTTGAGCCCAAACTTGAGACAAGTCATCCGATGATGAAGGGAATAATTCTTTGGTTATTAGGAGGGATGATTTGACCTTGCTTATTTCCATGACTAACGGATACAATTGATCCTAATGATATTTCTTCATATCGATTACTTCCCATGTTCGATTATTTTTAAGGCCATAACATCCATGTACTTGAAAAATGTCAACATTTCCAATCGAAACACCTTCCCTCTCTCTAGGATCATGCTCACCCACTTGTCATTCGTTTTTCCCTGCATGGTGAACCCTTGTGTTTTCTTGATGGAATCAGGGTAGAACATAATAATTAGAGTAAATTATCTTGCTAGAGAGTAGTACTAGAATTTTGGTCAAAGAGAACTTGCACATATGAAGTGAGGGTCGAGATACGGTCTTCTTCTTGATCCAGCTTCTCCTTGTATTATTGAATTCTTGCAATGATGCAAGTGGAAGGGTCCTTAAATAGGTGAACATCATCCTCATGTGTTAATGGGCCCAGAGGAATTTTTCTCATCTCATAATCAAACAAGGTTATTTACTCAATGGGCTTGATGAAAATTGGCTTGACTACCTCTATTTATTGATTACTTGAGGCACCATTGAAAAACGAGAAGACACTTAGGCTAATCTTCCTTTCTTCTATTTGACCATCAAGGTGATAGAAGAGAAATTAAGAATGGTCACCTATTGCACCATGTGGGATTCATTGTGATCATCTTCTGTACCCAAGTGAAGATATCATTGGTTTTGATCTTGGCACTTGATAAGATTTCAGCCTCTTGCTCCAAATGGGAAGGAATATCCTGCATAGGTTAGGCCGGTCAAATAAAGTAGGAGATGAGAAAGTTGAAGATTTATTTGAGACCGAGAGATGCATTGGGTCAATATTCCCTTGTTCTATATAAACTACAAGTTCTTCCACTATTCTCACTTTCTTATGTAGTCTCCTATAGTGAGGGGCCATTGTTTCCACCGTTTTACTCTTTGATCTTTGTCTGAATGAGCCGAGCTAAGAGCCTTGTCCTTGTCCTTAGAGGAAGAATGGTAGGATTTTTATCTCTGGAGGAATGGAAATTCTCCCGATGAGATGAGAGAAGTCCTATTTCTCATGAACCATTCTTTGTACCTCCTAATGAACACCTCAAGTGTGTTCTTTGATATCTCTAGACTCATGAACACTCCAAACCACTTGGGGGAGAGGAGAATATTTCACTTTGTAGGGTAGTATGGATCATACATGTTAGTGTTATCCTCTTGAACTCCATATTTGTACCATTAAAGCTTTAAATTTATCATTTTATCAATTTTCATCCTCTTTTGATCAGGTTCCCAGGACTTGCTAATCATCAACATAGTTCACCCAAAAATATTCAATTTGAGGGGCATGGTACAAAACAAAAATTGAAATGTGTCCAGATCATATCTGATGTCAAAATACACAATTGAGGTGTATGAGTGCATATTTATAGGGGCTAAGGAAGATTATATGTTACTAGCATCATGATCACTCTTACAAGAGAAAATATCTAGTGAGATAGGGAAAGAGATCAACTTCTTCTTTTCGTTGCTCAACTTCGATTGATGTGCACCGATTATCTACATAATTCAATCAACATAATACTTTCACTCGGGTATGAGGTAATCTTCATGGATTAAGTTCAAATATTGATACTTTGATATAGGAGAATGTTTAAAATTGAATGAAGTATGATCCATACCTCTTGACTAGGGAAGTAACTTGTGAAGAAATCCTCAAATGTGGATTTCCCTCCAACAACTTGTTGATATACAATGTGAATGTATCATTCACCCTCGAAAATTTTTGATTACTATCCTTTAAGGAAAAGTGTGAATATTTCTCGAATGCAAGAGCCTTTTGAGAAACATTTTGAGCAGGTTTTAGGCCCCTGAATGGTCTTGTGTTTCGCCAAGGCGTAGACCAGGTATGAAGTCATGAAGAACTTCTTGGAAGAAGATACTTGGACAAATTAGTGGTGTAATTTTTCACCGATGAGTTAACCCCAATCAATCATTTATTTTCCTTTGAGTATCATGACAATGAAAATTTCCATCCAGTCATGAAAATATCTTGTGTTATCTTCTCCCATTACCTGGCTTATGAGAATGATGGGATCAGAAAAGCCCTCATGGAATTCATTACGGTAAATATTCTTTGACAAATGAGAGGGATTTCTCCTTTTCTTCAACCAGGAGTTTAGGGTAAGTCCTTAAAGATAGAACTCACTCTTAGACCAATCTCCGATGCAAGCTCCTTTGTAATCGGGAGAATTTTGTTCCCAATGGGGATTTGCATACCTTGAGATATAGATTCGGGGTGGGAACTGCTAAGACCATGTTATCATTGGCTCTTATTGTTCTAGTTTTTGGTTTGTAGTGTTTAGAGCATGCCAATACTAACTTAATGATTTTTAAGGACACAGGTGGCCACTTGCTATGTATAATCCACTAGTGAATATATTTTCCTCAACATGCTCTCTTGGTCCACCCAACATTCTATTCTTGAGATCCTCTAGGTCCATGTGAGCAACATCAATATCACCCACACTCAGGAACTCTGATGTGAGAGCTGAAATGGGATCAAGGCCAGTGAATTTGAACTTCATGATGACAAAAATCAATAATATGAGTCAAAATTAAGGTGATAGCAATTTCTTGCACTTGAAACTAAACTTTCTATTTTGAGACACTAAGTTTTAGGGGCTACTATTTCAGAAAGGTTACTTTATTGCCTCACTATCAATGTTGTAGGATTATCACCATGTTTGGAGCATTCTCACAGATGTTTCATGACCATTTTTAAGCATTTTATATTTTTAGATTTTTTTTTTTACTTTTTTCTTTTTTGGTCTATATGCCCTAGTTTTCCATTTTAGAGTTTGATGCTTTGAATGTTTTCACTATTATGAGGAAATTTATATTTATAGTAAGTGTGAACCAAAGGAACTTACTATTTTTAGAATCTAGTTTTCCCATTCTTGGTTTGATGAAAAATCAACATTTTGATCTAGGTTTCTTCTCTAGATGCTTTGTTCAAAATTATGGCTTTACTCACTTGCTAGATCAATGGGAAACCTGGGAAGATTAATCTAGGGCATAATTTTAAGTTTTTATACCATTAATAATATGAAAAATATTTGTATTTTTTTCTTTTAACCTTGAAGGCACCTGGGAGAGGAAGAGATGGCCAAAGTTTCAAGAGCATTCGATTACTCAATCATGAGATATGGAGATTTCATGGTTTTTTGCTCATGGAAGCTTCAGTGAAAAATAGACATGGTAGTAGGTCAAAAGAAAGGGTTTGGAGGATATTTTAGTAATGAAGTAGTTGGTATGGATTGGAAATAAATAAATGGAGTGGTGGTAGGAATGGCAATGGAGATTGAGTGTGCTTTTTGGCACCGAGGTTCTTGCACACATGAGAAAGAAATAATAGAATCAATTCAAAATTTGTAAAAAATGAATTTTTAAATCCTCAATGGCTTAGGCATAAGTTTTTGTCCTATGTGTCCTAATTGTTTGGAACACATGGTTCAGAAAAAAGTACCTCACCCTCCTTGTGACAAGTGACACCTAGTGATTGGTCGGTGAGATATAGCGAAAATACACTTAAAACACTCGGAGATGAAACTAGGTCATATTCGTGACTAAGGAAAGGTGCTTAGGATTGGGTGCATTTGTGTCCCAAATTTCCCAAGGGTATGGGAAATTTGGTGCAAGAAAATGCGTTTGGATTTGGGATTGATAAGTGGCAAATGGTCACTTTGGCCGAGGTAGAGAGGGAGCTAGAAATGAGCTAGCAGAACACCTTTCTAAGTCATGTGGAGAAAAATGGGTCAGACTAGGGGTTGGGAAAAAAAATTTGTCCCAATTTTCCCAAAGGTCTGAGATAGTTGGTGCATGAAAATGTACCCTCATCTGGTGAGGAAAAGTAACCCTCCATGATTCAAGAGGGGGAAGGGTTGGAAATGAGAGAAAGGGGGATAAATTATCTTGTTGAGGCTCAAAGGTGGTCACATGATGGTCTAGGGGGCTATATGGCAGCTGGGCGTATTTTTGTGTCCTAAATTTCCTAAGATTTTAGGACAGTTGGTTGAAGAAACTACACCCACACCTAGGCTTGACATCTTTCCACCTAGAAAATTGACTAACTCCTAGAGCGTACCTTGGAGAAAATTTTTTGATAGAGGCATAACTTGAGCATCTTGAGGTGTTTCCATACACTTATTTATATTACATTGAATATAAATGGAATTTTGAGAATAATGGGATGGGTACCATGTCTTTAATCAAATAGAAACGTCCTAAAAATAGAATTTTTCTTTAGGCTCACAAGTTGTGTATGCTAAAAATAGTCAAAGTGGGAAGAATTTATTTTGTCTTGTGAAATATGTGAAGCCACCACTAATTAGAGACCTGAAATACCTTTGTAGTGATATCTTGTTTGACCTCCAACTCCCTATGGCACTCCCAAAATCACTTCCTAAAGCTCAAGGGATGTTTTGTACTACTTTGACCGAATTTTTCCCTAAACTTGAGATACTTCCCAAATCTTCCTAAATTAGTTGAAAAATGTTCCTAGCTCCATATTACTACTCCTTGATTAATTTGGACTTGATACTCTACTCCGGGGAGGGGGTCAACCATGTCTTAAAAAGGATAAAAATAGCCATTCCTAAGTTTCTTGAAAATATTGTCTTCCAAAGTATCATCTCCATGACACTTGAATGAAATTTATTTCCCTAAATCACCTATGAATAAGATTAAAACAAAACACAAGTTCAATTGAAAGGGTATGATAGGTCTGGTACAGGAATGGACTGACTTGGAGGGGTGTTAGTGAAGGTTGAAAATGAAATTTTTAACACTAGGGTATAGTTGTCCTACTTTCAAGTGAATTTTTCTCTTGTAAAAACACATGAACACAAACTTTGAATGTGAGAAAGGTGTAATATTCAATTGAAAAACATGGTTACCAATTTGAGTATGAGCTTCTTGGAGTCTGTAATAGTGTCTCAAACATGACAATGTAGTTGTGCCTATATGGTTGAAATGAGTGAGGAAGGATAAAGGTATGATCATCTATTTATGTTCATTTTTGAAGATCAAATAAAGGATAATAGGTCCCAAAAGGAAAAGATAAGTCATCCAATATGATGAATTGATCATATAATCTATAGATGGTGTAATGGAATTCTCCGGGTATGTCATGAGTTGTCTAGAGCTCAAAATGTTTAGTCATATTCCTTGAATATTGATTGAGAAGTCTCTAGAGTGTTTTGGAAGGAGTATAGAGGTGTAAAAAGTCTAACAAGATTTGTGTAAGTCAAAAATGTATGTTCTCTAGTTGATAACAAATTATGTCATTTCAGGTATATGATCATTTCAAGTCTAAGGTATTGTATTAACAAGAAGTGAAGAATGACAAGGTGTTCAAGGTTATATTTGTGTAAAACGAATATTGTCATCTCGATGAAGGGCCATATTGACAGATAGATTTATCTTAGTCTAAAAGTATAAATTATGAGTTGATTCTTTGAAGGAGTTACATAGCACTAAGGTGAAGATGTCCTATCATTAACTCGAGGGCATGATGTTCTTGGTGATATCTATGGTGACATGTGTTTTCAAGGAAGTTTGAGATGTTACTCAGAGCTAATATGTACAAATTGAAGCATGTTAAAGGTCTTTGAAGATCAAATAGGTACAATGATGAATAAAGAAAGGAAAATGATGTGCTATAGGTCCTCAGTAAAAGAATCTTGAGACAGGGGGAGACTATTTGATCACAAAGCAAGTTATTTAGGTTCTCTAAGGTATCTAGAAGACTTTATGTGTCAAAATTAGTGAGGTTTTGCAAGATTGTTTGATTGAAATATGTATCTCAACAAAGTGTTTAGCGTACTTATGGTATGTTTTTTCTCTATAATAGTAATGTACAAGCCTGATGAAGGATAATAAGTAAGGGGGAGCTTATCTTGACTCTCAAATAGGTGTTCTAGATGTCAATAAAGTGAGAAAGGAATAATAAATGATGGTTTGAATATATACTTAAAAGGTAAGAAAGTTTTTTGATTCAAGCAAGTATGATAGTAGTTAAAGAATACCGAAGACACTAAAATGTTGCTTCAGGATAGAGGTACAAATGACATGCCATCTCCATGAAATATAAGCAAGGTAAGTGCTCACATTTTTTCATTTTCAATGATATGTGCATAGTATGAATCTAGGGGGACTCATAAGGTAGAGGCCTAAGTTTTGAATGATCTCCTATGAGGTGAAAAAGTTTAGCATTTTAGATCGAAGGTGAGCTTCGTGGTTTTCGTGTCCTAATTGTTCTTTACAAGATAATAATGCAAAATACATGTCTATATAATATTTTTTTAGTTATTAAAAGTATAGAATGTGTAAGGATGAATTTTCAAGCTGAGAATCAAGATTGTTGGCATGCATGAGTGCCTTGTATTACTCTTTCCAAGTATGCTACACTTTCTCCCATGATGAGAAATAAGACAAAAATAGAGTACATAGTAAGGTAAGATAGATTGGTATGATGGTATGAAGACTTAGGTTGATGTTTCCAAAAAAATGGTGATCCTAAGATGGTGAAAATTTTGAATACAATGCATATACAAGTATGCTTTTTAATTAATGTAAAAAGGGGAGATTATTGGCATGTGTGAGTCTAGGTGTTGTCATTGATGTAAAATATCATTAATGAAAAATATGATGATGGAGGTGTGCTAGAAGGTTCTTATAATTATGTTTACATGATCAATCAGGTGATTACATGATGGAATGAGTGGACAAGGTGAGAATGGCTTGGTCTAACAAGCCTAATTAGGTGACCTAGCTAGCCTAGGTGATGGAGCATGGTGAGTAGAGATGCATGGTGACTTGAGGAGAATGGTAGAGGTATGGAGAGAATTATAGGAGTGTGTTAAGACACTCATATTAGTTTTAGTATGTAAGTATAGGTTGAAGACCCAATTACAGTGCTCATCTAGACCTAGTCTAGATGATTGGAGGTCAAATGAAGCATGAGGATGAGTTGTAGAGCCATGCGAGATCATGGAATATTGTAGGTAAGTGAGAAATTATGTCTCAAGGTTTTTAAGGGCCTTTTAGATAGGTTTCATGCTGAGTTATGAGGTTCTTCTACTTTGTTTTGTCCTAGAACATGCAAAACCCTAAGGCCTATTCATGAAAGTCATGATGGTGGTGAATATGAAGAGATATTTGAGGAAAGAAGATGATTGGAGATGATGAAAAGGGGTTTTATAGAGTTATGAGAAAAATTTAAAGTCATTCTAAAGATAAATTTGCAAGTTATGTTTTATGCAAAATAGAGTCCAAAAAAGTGTGTTTTCCAAATTTCGATAGGCAACTTCGGATACTCATTGTGAATTTTGTGATTTGAATTGGAGCCATAGGTTTGTAGGGATGTTTTTACATTGAGATAAGATCACTTTTAAAAATAATGGAGTGGTTTTATCTTCATGGCTTTATTAACGAATGTTAAGAAGTCGAACTAATTTTTATGGCTTTAAAACCCTAAGTTGAGAGCAGAGGGATAATTATTCTTGGTATGGGAACATAAAGTATTGGTATTGAAAATGTGGTGATTGGATGTTGTAGATGAATCCTACATATTTAAATAAAGGTATGATAGAGCTTATGATAGTATATGGGCCCCACTTAAAAAGGATTTTTTTTGGAAATTTTTAGTTTGTGGTGAATTTTTCTATTGAAGGTATTGACTAAATCACCATTTATGGAATCTTGGAAGATGTAATAGATGTAAATTTTTGTTTCATATCATGTTTGAATTCCTAGAGGAAAAAGTGTGCCCCTATCTTTGAATATCTGGTTTTGGGGTTGAAAATGTAGTTTTGAGTATTTTCGAGAGATTGACATGGTTGAAGACCTTACACTTAGAGTTGGAAGGAAATTTAATATATTTTCAAAAGTAAATTTAGATACCTTTACAATTGTATATTTTTTGTCTCTTGATGAGGTGTATTGATAGGTGAACCATCTCAATTTGTGAAGACCAAGTTTTATTGATTGGGGATATGATTGCTTTGGCTAGAAAATGGATGTAGGAGACTGATTTTTTGGCTTATCTTATGCTTGATATCTATTGGAGAGTGAAAAGGAATGAATTTTTTTCATAGTAAAGGAATTTATAGGTCTTAAAAGTGATAGAAAGGGTGTAAACCAGTTGAGTTTCAAAACTACTTTCTAGAAAGTTTAATTTTTTTAAGAGGAAAGTTCTTTGTGGTTTGATGTTTTGGTTGTTTAATGAGGTATAAAAGCATGTATGTGTTCTAAAATATAGTGGATTTCCAATTAGTGGTTCCATGCCATAGTTGAGGTGTTCTTGTGTGGTCTTGGCATGTTTGGTAAGAGAAGAATCTATTTTGAGTAGGAAATGAGCCTACCGGTAGTATTATGAAGAAAAGGATTGGTGAAAATCATTGTGTGAGCATGGATGGTATTGCTATTATTTATTTAACATGTACAAGGTTCTATTAATTTTTCCCCTCGGGCAAAATTGAACAAACCGAAGCTCAAGCTTTTTCGAAGAATCAAGAAGAAGTCTGAAAGTCCAAAATTTCAGACTTTAGAGGTGGAGGTTTTTAGAGATCTCAGAAATAAAAAATGTCTGAAACTCTGAAAGTCTGAAATTTTTGATTTTCAAGTTTTGGGGTTTTGGAGATCTCGAAGCACAAAGTTGAAAAAATGAAATGAAAATTTCCGAAACTCGAAACTCTAAAAGTCCTAAATTTCAGACTTTCATGTTTCGGGGTTTCGGGGATCTCAGTCAAAGTAAAAATCCTGAAATCCAAAATTCTGAAAGTATGAAATTTTAGAATTTCAGGTTTCAGAGTTTTGGAGGTGCGAGATTCGAGGTTTCAAAAGTCTTGGTGACAAAATCGAAAGATGAATGGAAATGTCCAAAATCTTGAAATTCTGAATCCCAAAATGGTTCGATTTTAAAGGTCAAAGAAGGTTTCGAGGTCAACACACCAACATTTTCAGACTTTGTAGGTTCGGTTTTCGACTTTGGATTCCTCGGCAAGTAAAACACAAAAATCACATCTCAATGTCCGAAATCCCAAATTTTGAAAGTCTGAAATTTCAATTTTGGACTTTGAACTCTTAGGCCATTTTGAGCGAGTGAAGAGTGTTTAAACTTATAAAAGGAAATTTCCAAAAGTCAAATGTTTGGGATTTCGAAGGTTGCATTATTTTCTGGATTGTGAAGCAAGACAGAACCAACCACCTACCATTTTTGTAGAATGATAGCTCAACCTTCAAATGGCCATAACTTTTGGCTAGGAGCACATTTGCACAAGGACTTTTGGAAAGCTCTTGCATCTGCTTACTCAATTAGTGAGACTAAGTTATTCAAAATTAATAAATAAAGTCTGTCATTTTTTAGGGTGTCAGACTTCTCACCTAACACCATAATGAAGCATGGGCTTCCTTTCTTTCCCTACAAGGAACAACACATGGAGGCATGGGTTTTGAAGTAAAACCCATCATTGTTGTAGGTAAATTCAATGCATTTTTGGGGTGGTTGAATCTAGAAATCTGAATTCTTCTCTCTCCTTCTCTAATTCTTCCTATATATTGTAAGGAGGGGCATTTTTCTAAAGGTTGGACATTTTGGATTTGCACCCTCCCTTCTTCTTTGTTTGTAAGTGATCTTGTGGAGTTCAAACCTCCCATCAAAATTGTAATGCAAGTTTGTGCCTCTTGGCCATTGTAATGGACTGTATCAAAAATTGTGGAGCAATAATACAAGTTTGTGGATGATTTTCAACCCTTTATTATGTTAATTGAATCTTCCGATATCTCATTGTAACCTGGCTATATGTGCATCGTAATTGTATTACATTTTTAATGATTTATGTTTAATGGCAAAGCAGGTGTTCAACATTCCTTTAGTGCATCACCTTTGTTACATTAGGCTTAATGTCTTGCATCCTCTTAGCCACTGTCTCCTTGGAAAGTTAGAGTAGGTTTTAGAAGTATATCCTCTATGATTTAAATGTGTGCATCTGAATAGAGGAATAGGAACCAACCTTCATCCAGAGAGATTTCCGATTTCAAATTCCCACACTTTGGGAAAATCTCCATGTTATGCAATCACACTGAGAGTCTCAACCCATCGAGTTGCATACATTCAGGGGTGTTGTGATTACGCATCAACACGAGGACTTTGGAGGATTTAAAATAATGGTGACGTGGTTAGAGGTCTTTGATGAGTTTGGTGATGGGGGTTTGAACTTTGTTTTTGCTTGTTTGGTTGTCTTGGTATGTGACCAACCTACATGGGTCCAATTTATGAATTTTTATGAATATAATGTTATGTTTTTAAGTTTTAATGGTTGATATATTTGGTTAGGACTGACATATGTTATGTTTTTGAGTTGAGAAGCATATAAAGTGCATGTTTTGGCTCAAATTTGAACTATTGAAAAAGAGAGGGAAAAGTACAATCTAGTTGAGAGAGTGAAGGTGGTTCAAGGGCATAAAATCAGAGATGAGAGTGTGTGAAAAACTTTGAGTTTAATAGAGCTTGTGTACAATGTTTTGAGTTTAAATCAATTCATGAAATTCCAAGTTTGAGTGAGCTAGGTGAAGTTGTGTTTGGAGATGGTTTGAAGGTGTGTGAGCTGAATTTGTGATCTCCATCATTATGGAAGTAAAAATACTTCAGATATTTTCATCCAAAGGTGGTTGAGTTGGTGCTTTATCATATTATGGGGTTTTTTCCTCCTTATGGAGTTGGTGCTTCACTAAAATAGGGGTTGGTGCTCTTTGTGAAGTTGGTACTTCAATAAATACTATTGATTTGAGTAATATAATAAGAATTTTAGTGGTTTTTCTTCCCCTTGAGGGTTTCCAACCTATATATTTTGTTTTTTTACTTTATCTTTGTCATGCACATTTGAATGAATGCTAAGCACATATTAATGAATGTTTGAATGGTTAATGGTTTAAACAAGATATTTCAAATTTGCTTTAAAGTTTTTGATGGAATGATTCACCCCCTCATTCCATTATGATTCCAACATTTTACATCTTGTAAAAAATTTTCTATTTTATGTTTTTTTGTTAGAGGTTCCCTCCTTTTTTTTTTATCATTGGTTGGGTGTCTTCCCCTCATCCCCATGGTGATCATATTTATTTGTAATATGTGTTTGTACACTCTTTGCATGTTTCAATTTAAGTGTGTGGTATTTTTATTTTAATACATAAGTTTTGGAAGCCCCTTGCAGACACATGTAGGTTATCTCAAAGCTATATTCATGGCGGTGGTCAGAAAATCGGAGCATATTTCAGTGTATATTCTTTTAGCTCCACGAGATTAAATTTAATTAGTGCTAAATTTATGTTGATTCAGGAGATAAAGGTTTTTAAGGGATGAGATCAATTTTCTTAAAGATTGTACTTAACTCCATGCCCAATCGATGTTTCAAGGCTAATATTCCTCATCTAACATGAAGATGTCCCATGGAGGTCACAAAAATGTTGTCCAAAATTTCACCCCATGAAATTTTGAACAACTCATATAAATCAAGACTTAAATGATTTTGCTAAAGAAAATTCATGGGATACTAAGTCGTATTCCATGGAGTGTGAAAATATAGTTTTCTTCAGTCCTCCTAACCTTCCAAATAAAGGAATGAGCACTCAAGACTTAGGTGGATTTTGGAAGAATTAGTTTTTCGTAGATATTATTAGTCTTTCACGACACTAGGGAAGTAAATTTTTGCAGCATTAAATAAATATTTCATAGTTTGAAAGAAATTCAGAGCACCAAGAGGAAATACATGCCTGAGAAAAGGTGAAAACTAGCTAAGGATGGTTTCCTTGGAGAGAAGAATGAGATGCTTAGTGCTTTTCGGAATGGGAAAACATAGTTTCATGGGAATCAAAACACATGGCATTTCGTGGAGTTTATCAATTCTGTGGAATCAAGGATGAATTCTATCAAGTTATAAGCCACAAGGTTCTACATAATAAAGGAAAAGAAAATCCAAAATCATGGTCAGGTTTGGAAGCCCTTTGGACATTATCATGGTGTGCCATGGTTTCCCAAATCATAGTATTTGGTGGGTTCTCCTAACCCGAGTGGAATGAAAAATATAGCCATGGGTATAGTGCTACATGGAAAGAAGAAAAGGATTGCATGGCATATATTGATTGTTAAAAAGGTAAGGGTGGAAGCCTTTAAGTGTTTCATGAAAAATAATATGTACTCATTACTTAGAAACATGGAATGCTGCGGTAAGCCACATATAAAAGTAAATCCGTGGATCACGTCAAAACATCATATTTTCACATAATGTATTGAAGCCATGCCTATATCTAAACTAGAAAACCAATCACCTAAACAAACAAAATTTAATGAAGTATGGCATCATCCTACATAGTTTTATGGCATGCGATTGAATGAAGGAACGATAATGTGGTAGTTGGTTATCTTTAGATGACGCCTATATCTATACTACAATTCAACACTATAAGAAATCACTGCGTCTATGCTTATTCAACACAATTTTAGAGATTGATATTCTAGCATGGTATCATTCCTTCTCCCTTCTCTTTCTCTCTCTTCCTTCCACAAGTTTTATAAACGAAGGTTCTTACACACATTGTAAGGGTTACTATCCTAATTTATGATTGGCATGTTTTGAGCTTTTCTATAGAGAACTAAAAATGTAATTCTTACAACCTCATTAACTCGTGAATGAAATTTATCTTTCCTTGAATCTATGTGTAAACTATAAAGCATTGATTAATGAATGTTTGGATTCTTTCTTTACTTAAAATTCTCTATGAAACATCTCTACCCTATTGCATATTTTGCATTTTTAGTTTCTCGCACTAGAGTGGTGTATATCCTTATGATCTCCAATTTATAAATATGGATTTTTCCATTAGAATTTGAGAAGTTCCACATTTCACTCTAATGCTATCACCTCCCCTTTAAGCTTAGCATTTTATTTTGCATTTTTTCCCTTCTCTCTCTCCTTGGTTCATTAGATATGTTGGTGTAGATTAGTTGTAGGGTATTCTTAGCATTAGGCTAGTTTTTGTTTAATGATTTCTTGTGATCCAAAAATAGAGGAACCAACATTCTCAAGAGGTTTGTCTCAATCCACAAGTACCACACTTGGAAGCTGTCCCATGTTGGTCCAAAATTCTTGGTGTTTCATGATCAAGGCTAGGGTGTAATTTTGAGCTATAACAGAACCTATACACCTAAGGAAACTTTGAGGGATCTGTTACAATAAATTTTCTTAGGAATTATACTTCAACAACTTATTCTAGCATTCTATCTATCATTAATAATATATTCTATCTATAGTTATGCATGATATTTGTGTTAAGGAATGAGGAAATCATAGGGGGTGGATTTACATATTGCATTAACATTTTCAAGAGCATTAGGAAAATAACATTGATTATCAAACCCTCATTCAATTTTTTTTAAAAGTGGTTGGTCATAATCAATAGGGGCTTTAGCAACAACGGGTAGTATAACACCACCACACACCACTTTCTTTTGTTATTCAATATTTATTTCAGTTCTAGTGAAGGAGGTTAGGATTTTGAGTACATAAGATCATCCATAAGGGTTTTGAAGAAGATAGTGTACAATAAGTAACTCTATGAAGTGATGAAGCAACCCAGATAGCTTCATGAGCACAAAAAGCCGGATATTATTGCAAGAGAGGAAACAAGTGTTGTGCACTAGTTTCCAAATAAGGTTATAGTGGCCAAAAGTTGTCGAAACTTAAAAATTAAAAACAAACTTACTCTATATAGTTATAACATGTTTTTGTAAATTCCAAGTCTAAAACATCTAGGAGAAATATAGAAAGCCAAGTCAATCCATATTATTGAGTATTATTATATTTTTCATGTTCTTTAATTGAATGTAAGGTGTTATTTTAAATTTTCATATAAATTTAGATATAAATATTGGAGGATTTAATTATAAAGATATGATTTCAAATAATATATTCTAGATTAAATTTTAATAATGATCCCTTTTATTCTAATTTGGGTAAAACCACTTGGTGAACCTACTTATTAATTGAATTTAACCTCTTTTTGCTTCAGGTTTTTCAATTCTCATATTCTAGGGTTTTTCATGTTTCTATTATAATTTAAGTATCCTCAATATATATTTAATTATTTACCCAAAGGTTTGCATATCCTTGTTTCTAATTAGGTTACCACGGGATTCCTATCTCAAACCCTCAATATTATTAGTTTAATTTTTGTTATATATCTTTTATATTCCAATCCAACATGTCTTTCTATTTGGATTGCTCGATGTCACATCTATTGAAATAAATAATGATACTCGTATTTTTCCAATATAACAATCACTTCTCTCTTTGGTTCTCCTGATCATCATATTCATCTTAAGACTACTACTTGAATTAATCATTGGTTATTCAAAAGGTTTCCTTGACTCTACATATTGTTGTTAAACACTTACTTTACTAAGTATGTATATCTCCCTTACCTTATAGAGGTTAATCTATAAGAAAAATGAAATCAATATTATTTTATATTCCTATGTATTGTGACTATCATCAAAGTTTTTTCCATTATACAAATTTATGCTTTAGTATAAAGTAGGTTATTTAAGATTTAATCAATAATAAGACTATTAAATTACAAACAAAATGCAATCCTACATGTCATATTTATGTAAAAAATCTAACACATGTTATCCATGATTTTATAGAACATCAAATCAAATTTTCTCCTAATTCTAATTTGGAATATCTTTTCCATCCCTATAGACAGTTTTCTCCAATCTAAATTAATATATATTACTAATCATTAGTAAATATCTTATATGTGATGTTTCACATGACTCGTCCTTTGACCATCATGTTTTTCTAGCTATCATAATGCCCCCATTATTAAGCCTTGGTTAATATTGGGGTCAATGATTTATGTTGTTGATAAAATGTGAGGAAGCCACCATTGTGGAGGAACTAGATCAAATACTATACTATTACCTCATATTGCTACTCAACAAGTGTGGCGATTGATAGGATATAACTTATTAGATTAATTACTAAATAATATTACTAAACTATAAAAGAAACCAAAAGCATATAAATAGTATTTTTAGTGGCATTAAATAATACTATCCTCTCTAGTGATACGCCACTAATACATTTTATTCCCTTACAAATACTCTAAAAATTAATACCATGTGAATTACGTTCTTACCAATGATTTTAATCCTAAGCATATATGCTCGAGATAATAATAACTCCTTTAATAGGGAGGTATGGGAGTGGATTCATATGGGTCATGTTCTTTACATCTTGACTAAGGATTTGCAACTCACTGAAATAACGAGAGGAAAGATGGTTGAGGAAGGGTTAGGGGGATCCTTACCTTTCAAGTCCCTTCCTCATTTTTGTGATTAGAATCCTATTAAAGATTTAGATGGGCATGTTATGAAGCATCGTCTATTTTCTGAAGTGGTCACTCTAAAAAAATTAGGGGTATGTCTAAATCCTTTTCCTTCATCTCTTTCCACTCCCTTGGTCCTATTGAAGGACGGTGTATTGGAAGAAATTTCAAAGAGTGAAAGAAAATCTAAAAATATGGGCCTCATTTACATGTTCTATATATTTTTTTAGGTCTCCCTTCCTTCCATGATTAGATCTATAAGATCTAGTGTTTTGTTATCAAGGGTAACATTTTTATTTATCCTTGTGCTCAAGGAAAATTTTAGCGGTGAATATTCTTAATTTGGAGAATATAAGGAATTTAGGAATATGAATTTGGCTATTTTTATGACCATGGTAGTGACCACGTTTCACCTAAAAATTTCACAAAAATATTTTTTCCCGTGTGAATAGCTAATGGATCTCTAATCCCAAAGTATATTTTTATTGAATCACCACGTGATCGATGGGTCAAGATTTTAAAACATTCTTAGATCACTAAGAAATCTATGGAACCTTTCTGGTCCTTTGGTCTCATTCACCAACATGTTTGGGATTTTTTAAGAAATTTGATTAAATTCGCCATATATATATACATAGATCTAGATTGTAGAATCACTAAGCAAAGTTCAAAGTTTTTTTAATATTTTTTGATTTTCCAATTTGTGAATTTATGAAGTAGTAGAAAAGGATTTAGTGAATCAACATATTATAATTTTCTTTAAAAAATCAAATAAATCAAGGTCTTTCCTTCTCTACTACGTTGTATTTTACATCCTATAAGCACTTAGTGTAGGTAAGTCTATTTAAAACCTATTTTCTATCATGTCGCATTACTTTATCTACTTTTGT
This sequence comes from Taxus wallichiana var. yunnanensis, assembly GCA_018340775.1. NCBI lineage: Eukaryota > Viridiplantae > Streptophyta > Pinopsida > Cupressales > Taxaceae > Taxus > Taxus wallichiana. Next base: position 795,623,069 of record CM031237.1, on the reverse strand, counting down.
AAGTTATTTATGTCATTTTTGTTTTTATGGTGTTGCAGAGTATCATGAGACTTGCAATGCCTTAGTCAATTTTCATCCCATTTCGCCAACACAAAAATTATCCTTACGATTCACAAAAATGGAAACTAAAAAGGGAACCTCACAAAAACAAGCGGTTCAACACCTCTTGAGTCTGGGATTTAGAAAATAGTATCTTATTCGAGAAACCATTTGAAGAATCCCATCTTTCTCTTGAAGACCAATAAAATCAATGGATAATGATTGCATTCAAAATGAAACTAAAAGTGAGTTCATTGAGGATTTGATGACTAATGCTTTAAATTATGGCGACAATGAAAATTTCTCCCCTTGAAGACATCCCATTGAAGGGTAAGTACATAGAAATGGGGGCCAAAAGTAGACATAAATTAGTTTTCGGGACATTTTGGCCATAGCGTGCTCGTGTTATGGCTCGATCATGTTATAACATGACAAGGAAAATGTAGGGTTGCATTATAACTTGAGCACATATTGGTGATAAAAAACATAGTTGAAACCCAAGACCCATTCAATTTCCAAAAGCAAAAAAATCTAAGGGAGTAAAACACGAATGCAAAAAGACATGAGCGTGTTTCTGGCATTGAATCTCCATGGCACCTTGAATTGGCGATGACAATGTGATTAGAAGGTTGGTTATAGTTTTTTTTAGGTTTATTTTCCTTATTAATCTATTTTTTTGAATAGTTTTTGATTTGTTATTTATTTTCATTTTCAGATGTATTTGTATCTTCTATTCAACCCCACATTCACCTCCACACCAAGATGAAGAAGAAAAAATCCCTCAAACACCCCCTTCTATGGCACAACATCCTCCTAACACCAAATTTTTTTGGGGGAGATTGAAAATAATAAATCTCAAATTGAGGGTTTGATAGAAACATTAAGAAACCCTAATGCCACAAATGCACATCGTCAAAACCTAGCTGCATCTTTAGGATCATTGGTATCTAATATTGATAGTGTGGTTGGAAAAATTAACACATGGGAGATTTTTAAAACCAACTACCATAATTTTTATGCCAATAAGTTGTCGTATGATGTAGTGAAGAAGAAAAAAATAACAAAAGACAAATTGTGTGCATTATTTACTGATCCTAAAACAAATGCACTTTATACTGATTGGATAAAAATAACAAAAGATAAACTATGTGCATTATTTATTGGTTTAATAACAAGGGGATAAAAAAAATTTGGGATAGGTGGTGGATGGTTTTTGACCAACCACCTTGCAATAATTTTGAGGTGCCACAATATTTCTTGAGGAAACTCTCTGTGAGTTCTTGTCCTCAATGAAATACCTAATTATTATGACATTTGAGATTTTTAGGGTAGAGGCAAGGATCCTGATTGGGATAGAGAGGGGTATAATGGTTTCAAAACATTATGGATAGAACCATTTTTACCCTTATGTTCATCATGTTTCAGTCCCTACTGTTGTGAAGGAGACTGTGGAGGTTCAGACCCTTGGTTCTATCAGATCATTGACATAGTCAGTGCTTTAGCATTACACTCATCTCTCTAGGTCGATGAACCCGGTCCTTCTAGAAACATGCATGATAGAATATAGAGTGTCATGTTTGTGGGTGTAGAGGGACCTACGTGGTTGACATGGTAGCTTCACAAAATCCTCATGAGGCGGCTCCACAGGATGAGAAGAGTGTTCGACTAGAGGAGGCTCATCGTGATTTAGTGTTGGAGAACGTCACCATCACAGATGATCTATTACATGTGGCCTTTGGTATTGACCAATAGGTAATTTTACACAAAATGAGTTGCAATTATATATATATATATATATATATATATATATACAAAATATTATAATTTAGAATGTCAATCAATTATGAATGAAAATTAATCATGTTTGTTTTTATAAAATTATAGCGTAAAACTATAAGCACTTAGTGTAGGTAAGTCTATTTAAAACCTATTTTCTATCATGTCGCATTACTTTATCTACTTTTCAAAGTTATTTATGTCATTTTTTGTTTTTATGGTGTTGCGAGTATCATGAGACTGCAATGCCTTAGTCAATTTTCATCCCATTTCTGCCAACACAAAAATTATCCTTACAGGATTCACAAAAATGGAAACTAAAAAGGGAACCTCACAAAAACAAGCAGTTCCAACACCTCTTGGTACTGGGATTTAGAAAATAGTATCTTATTCTGAGAAACCATTTGAAGAATCCCATCTTTCTCTTGAAGACCAATAAAATCAATGGATAATGATTGCATTCAAAATGAAACTAAAAGTGAGTTCATTGAGGATTTGATGACTAATGCTTTAAATTATGACGACAATGAAATTTCTCCCCTTGAAGACATCCCATTGAAGGGTAAGTACATAGAAATGGGGGGCCAAAAAGTAGACATAAATTAGTTTTCGGACATTTTGGCCATAGCGTGCTCGTGTTATGGCTCGATCATGTTATAACATGACAAGGAAAATGTAGGGTTGCATTATAACTTGAGCACATATTGACCGATAAAAACATAGTTGAAACCCAAGACCCATTCAATTTCCAAAAGCAAAAAAATCTAAGGGAGTAAAACACGAATGCAAAAAGACATGAGCGTGTTTCTGGCATTGAATCTCCATGGCACCTTGAATTGGCGATGTCGACGAGCTTAGAAGGTTGGTTATAGTTTATTTTAGGTTTATTTTCCTTATTAATCTAATTTTTTTGAATAGTTTTTGATTTGTTATTTATTTTCATTTTTAGATGTATTTGTATCTTCTATTCAACCCCACATTCACCTCCACACCAAGATGAAGAAGAAAAATCCCTCAAATAACCCCTTCTATGGCACAACATCCTCCTAACACCAAATTTTTTTGGGGGAGATTGAAAATAATAAATCTCAAATTGAGGGTTTGATAGAAACATTAAGAAACCCTAATGCCACAAATGTACATCGTCAAAACCAAGTTGCATCTTTAGGATCATTGGTATCTAATATTGATAGTGTAGTTGGAAAAATTAACACATGGGGAATTTTAAAACCAACTTCCATAGTTTTTATGCCCATAAGTTTCTACGTATGATGTAGTGAAGAAGAAAAAAATAACAAAAGATAAATTATGTGCATTATTTACTGATCCTAAAACAAATGCATTCTGATTGGATAAAAATAACAAAAGATAAACTATGTGCATTATTTATTGGTTTAATAACAAGGGGATAACAAAAATTTGGGATAGGTGGTGGATGGTTTTTGACCAACCACCTTGCAATAGTTTTGAGGTGCCACAATATTTCTTGAGGAAACTCTACTGCGATCTTGTCCTTAATGAAATACCTAATTATTATGAAATTTGAGATTTCTAGGGTAGAGGCAAGGGATCTGATTGGGATAGAGAGGGGGTATAATGGTTTCAAAACATTATGGATAGAACCATTTTTACCCTTATGTTCATCATGTTTTAGTCCCTACTTTTGTGAAGGAGACTCTAGAGGTTCAGACCCTTGGTTCTATCAGATCATAGACATAGTGAGTTCTTTAGCATGACACTCATCTCTCCTAGACTGATGAACCCAGTCCTTCTAGGAAACATGCATGATAGAATATAGAGTGTCATGTTTGTGGGTGTAGAAGGACATACGTGGTTGACATGGTAGCTTCACAGCCTCATGAGGCAGCTCCACAGGATGAGAAGAGTGTTCGACTAGAGGAGGCTCATCGTGATTTAGTGTTGGAGAATATCATCATCACAGATGATCTATTACATGTGGCCTTTGGTATTGACCAATAGGTAATTTTACATGAAATGAGTTGCAATTATATATATATATATATATATATATACAAAATATTATAATTTAGAATGTTAATCAATTGTGAATGAAAATTAATCATGTGTGTTTTTATAAAATTATAGGGTCAAACTATACATCCTGTATCACATTCCACTTTGCTTCACAGTTGTTTGCGGGACTTCATCCCCTTATGTATAAATTGGTAATAAATTACTAAATTTATTGTGTTATTTTGTTTTCCATGTATAGAGATGTTAGATATGATGACACCCTAAACTTTACAAAGTAAATTGCATGACTAAACAAGGGAATCTAACACCATTTCCATATATCTAGCCAAGGTTCTAAGTCTAGGAATGTAACATTAAGATAGAAGCTTAAAACAATGCTTAACTAGTATGAAAACAATACAAAATCTAGCTAAACATGCCTACTAATATGCTTGAATTACCTAACATGGGCCTAAATAGACCTAAGAGGGCAATCAAATGGTTATGGTTGCTACTCCAAACAAGGTGAAATGGCCTCTCCCAATGACTACTTGGTCATTTTGGATATCCATCTACTAACCCCGTTGAAGGATTTAAACAAGGATTGTACTTGATTATATATCATATCTATTATATAAGATGCAAATAAAAATGTGGTGTAATGTATAAAGGAATGAGGTGCACCCGTTTTTATATTTTTCCTTTGGGAGAAACTTGTATTTTGGTACATGTGGGACTAAAAGCCCCAAATTATATTAGAATGGCTTATAATGATTAGGCATTGTTAATCGCAATTAGTGAATTACCAAGTGATTAAGATGTGTGAAGCCTTAATCAACCGCTTAGGGTCAACTAAGAGGATAGGATAAGATTTTGAAGCTTGTTGAGATGTTGTGGAGGTGAATGGGGTGATTTTGAGTGGTTGGAAGAGGGGTTTGAGTCAATACTAGGGTATATTGACCAAAACAAGGGAAAAATAGGCTTAATTAGCTAATAAACACTAATTATCTATTTTGAAGAGGATTTTGACTTACGATTCGTTGTAAAGTGGCATCCTGAATGCGAAAGGGGTTACACAATCAACAAAGTGTTGTTAATTGGCTAAAGTGGTAAGAAACATTAGTTAATTAGCAAAGAGCACTAATTATAATGGAATTGGCAAGAATGAGATTACTTTACTTGAGTTTTGGCAATAAGATTGCAAAAGTGGAATTTAATTGTCTACATTTGCCTATGTTTGAGGTGACATTAGTGACTTCAGTTCAAACAATGTAGACAAGTGTAAAACATGTAAATTTTTGAAGAAAAATTAGCAGAATGAAGGATTCCCCATTGAGTTTTTATGGGGTGATATAATAATTCAATCGACGATCGAAAATATGATTGAAATGGATAGAAGAAAATAGGTTAGAATGGGAATGAAACCCTCGGATATTAAGAAGGAATTAGGACAACGATAAACATGGTTTTTTATCAGCCGGGTGTTTTAGAAGAAAAATTAGTAGTGGTAATAAATGATAATGGAGATGAAATGATTAATGGATAAATATAGGACAAGCCCAACCTTTGCATACAACCTTTCAATAAGCAACCTATTTATATAATTTTTCCCCCACGTCTACGCTCATCAGTCTTTATTGAAAATAAACAAAATTATAATATAACATGAAAAGCTACATTAATAACATTTTTTTACTGCTAAAAATACGTAACTCCATGTAACATACATTATGCAATGAAATACAAGAAAGTAAAATGACACTTAACTCCATGCAACATACAAAATGCAATGCAATATGAGAAACTAAACTAGCTAACCTAATAGAGAAACCAGTGCAATCACACATATTCAAACAAATTACGTGTGGCACCCATGTTTTTGTATCAAGTCGGTTCCTGAATGTTTGTGTTGTAACAAGAAGGGTTAAAAATGATGCCCCAATCAATAACACATGTGAGGGAAAAATGGAGGACACAAGTAGTCCCATAGAAAGCATTTGTGCATTATGACATAGTACCTGACAACTCACTGTTGCATGGGAGTACCGACATAATAAGTAGACCCCACTTTTTTAATGGAGGTAGATCATGATGATCCACAAGTTTTTGAGATAATAACAAGCAAGAACTTCAAAAATGTTTTTGTAGGACAAATTTCAATGTTCAAGGATAATGCAAGTGATACAGGCTTCAACTGTATGCACGTTATTTACCAATTTTTTTGGGTTTTTCATTGTTTTACCAATTTGTTTTGGCTTTTTGAAACATATTTGAATGTTTTTTTATTTTCCATAAGTTTTATGAAGCTATTTACGAAACAAATAAATGTGGATGCCCCAAAGTGACAGATGGGATGTATAAGGGTAGAATGCCACGTGCATATGTAAGAAAGTGAAGATGTGAAATTGCCCTCAGCGCTAGATGGGAATATTCAAAGGAAAAATATTCACACAGAAAATTTGGATCAAGGCCAATATATATAGGTTCAATCATGACGATGAACGTGACCCAATGGAATGTTAGGGAGGAGCAAGGATGCCCCTAGTGTAAGATGGCCAAGAAGCACATGATAGAAATAAGTGGAAGATTGTTTTGATAAATAGGAAAAAGGTGCCCGCAAAACATGGAAAAAATGCAATCTTATACACATGGATGTTCTAAAAAAGTATAAGAACAACGTGAATGTTATGAATGTATCTTAGAAGCCTCGCGATGAAGAAGCGGTTAACCAAAGGCACGAATCATGAGACAAGATACAAACTAGAGTAAGAGTCTGAACAAGGTTGAAAAAAAGACACTTGGTAACATACAAATCCTATTTTCTCATTGAGATTCAGTGTGTGCACATGGAAATTTATTACCTCCTGAGGGAATATTTTATAGACAACAAATGAAGACACCTAGACAATGTGTAGGAATGATTTATTTTTCAAAGTTTATTTTTATGGATGGATTGTGGAAGGTGAGTCATACATTGCTCATTTGCTACCCAAGTTTCCATAGCCTCGAAAGAGATGTATTTGTTTCTAATTACAAAATTTCTCTACTTCCAAGTCATCGGGAATCCATACCGAGGTAGAGATTATCGGAAATACCCCAAGAGAGAGTTATATATCAATTTACTTCTTCTTTTAGCATTTTCTTTCACTTTGTGTTTATTGATTTGATTGATTTTTTATTTTTGAAAACTTCTTTCAGCTCTCTTGTTTGAAAAGGGGTTAAGAACCACTTTGATGGCTTGATGGAAGGAGGTAGAAGTGATTGTGATGACAACATTGGCTAGTGTTAACAAATATATCGAAAATTTCTTCGAATAATTTATTATCCAAACTTCACCTCGCAAGGTAATTTTCATAACTTGGAAAATTTCTTTAGGGTTGAGAAAGTAGAAATGGATTGAGGCCCCAAATAAGGTTTTAAGTGATCCCTTGGCTTATCTCTAACTTCCCTATCTAAAGAAAATTCCAAGGAATTAGTGAAAAATTTTAAAAATTTGAAAAAATGAAATCAAGGGCCTATTTTAGTGTAAATCGGGTTTGAGGGTTGCAGATGGAACCAATGTGGATCATACCAAAGTTTTTCATACCTAGTTTGGGCCCAAAATGCTAAAGAGCCGAGAAATGCATATAAAGCAGAAAAAATTGTTTGAGATAGTCGGGCCCAAAAAAGCTAAAATAGTTGATTTGGTCACAACAAGTTTATTACATGATCGTGGTTGAAAGGTGGAAGATTTTTTCATGAAATGTGATGCGGTCTCAAGGGATAGTTAGAAAAAGGTATGCACTTGGTGGTACCCAAAAATTTTTGAAATAGCCACAACTTTAAGGAGTGTGGATATGGTAGAGGAAAATGTCTCGGAAAGTTGGGACACGCAGAGCCTCATGAAATAGTTGAAATACCCACGTGCGAGTGGTGCATAGAAGTTGGTGGTTAACCGCCAACCTCGGGCTTGGTCAATGGCTGACTCGTGGGGATAGAGAAGCCCAAGCCGAGACGATGCAGAGAAAATTGGCCCAAGCCACACAGAACACACATGACAATCAGGCCCGAAATAGCTGATTTCACCGCATAAAGAAGGAATCAACAAAGGCATAAAATCTTGGCCCGAATGTCCCATGACACATAGAACATCCAAACTATGAAAACATGCAATGCAAAGGAAAATGTGGATTATGAGATCCCGCGTGCAATGTCCCTACCCCGAACTTTAATCACCATAACTTTTGACCTAGATCTTTGTTTTTTACAAAATTTGATTTTTAAGAAAGAGCAAGACATCATCTATTCCACAAAAACTAGATTTATTATTTGTAAGGAGGGTAGGTGGGTGAAAATAAAAGAAACATCTCTAGCTCCAAATTTTAAATGCTCATTCCCGTAAAATGCAAGAAATCCCTCACAGACTCAAAATAGTTGCTCACACTCAGATTGCCATATCCTTTGCATTTCTCAACAAAATCATGCAAGGTTGGACTGGTTGGAATCATGAATCCGATACCAATGAAAAAAATAAAGAAATATAGAATTTTATGAAGAATTGATGGTTATTTTGTAGAAAATGTGTCCATTTCGAATGACAAGTGATTTTATTGGTGGTTGTGAGAACATTTAATGAAGCATGGGCATACATTTTTCACTGCTGCAAGTTATGGGACAATATGGGGATCCTTTTTCAAGAAACATACCATCATTTCACTTCATTTATTACCTCTTACAAGTGGTTGAAAGGAATATTTTGGGATTTCAATCCTCTCTCTTCCAAATTCTATAAATTAGAGTGTTGGGCTCATTGTAAAGGGAGATGGTTTTGAGTAGAAAAAATATATCATTTTAGTTTTGTGAAGCCAATGTGTTGTAAGCCCTTGTAGTGGACTCCTTGCATGGTGGTCTAGGACCTTATTGTGTAGTAGATTGAACTGTGCATATCATGAAGCAATAGATGAAAGTTTTTGGATATATCTTCCCCGCTGTATTTGGTTGCATTCTTCTTGTCCTTTCAACATCATTGAAAATATATTGTGTCTATTTTATGATCTTGTAGGGATTCATTACCATTGTGTGTGTATGAAATATTGTTGTGAATATAATTGCTAGACTATGAAGAATTATTATCACCCTCTCTAGTATGTACTTTGCTTCCATATTTCACACATTGGAAAGCTATTCTCATTCCCTTTTTTTTCTGGTGTATCACCGTTTTAGTGTAGGATTTATTTCCATTAACTCTCTCTCCTTGGTCCCCTAGAAAGTTAGATTAGGATAAGATAGTTTTACCTACATTAGAGTATATTGTGGCAGGTAGTTTAGGAGCAAGAACCAACTTTCTCTGGAGGTCTATCTCAAGTAGAAAGTACCATAATTGGAGATAGTACCCATGTTATTCGGTCACACCGTGAGCTCAAGCACACATAGTTGTGCAAACTAGAGGGTGCTGTGATTTGGTGATAAATTTTTTTATTAGATGTTTATTTTGATAGGATTTCTATGAGGTTAGTCATTCTTTAATCTACCAAGGTGATAAAAGACCAAGGTCAAAAGGATACCATAGAAATAAATGTTGTAAAATGTGTGTGAATAGGCTAACCAAAATATCATCAAAGGGATAAAAATGGTAGGAAGACTTGTAGAAGAATAACAAGGAAGGGAAGAAAGAACATCCATGTATATGCAATACCTAATTGCAGTGTGTGCTTGTTTACCTTTGATTTCTTGAAATGTTTTCTTATTTTTGTATTTTGTCTTTTTGAAAGGTGTGACCGATAAGGTCACTTGGCATGATAAGATCCAACAAAAATGTTAGAAATTTCTTTGATAAGGAAGACTAGGCATGTTTTCTTATCAATAGTCATATTATCCCCGATCTCAATGATCATGTTGAGCTCATATTCAATAAATGATTTTGTTTTATCGTGAAACATGGATGTTGTGTGTGGGATCTTGAGGTCCCTATCTAGAGGTTTCTTCACTTTACGCCATACTTAATGGGTGTGTTGAAGTGCATTTTTGAAGCACGTTTAATTCTAAACTTTAATATTTTTTAAATTGTTGTGAGCTTTGGGGATCTTGGAATGATTGATCTCGAGCCTAGTGAACAAACCGTTTTTGTTTCCTATAAGATACTACGTGACTTGTCTGATCCTGAGAAGTGGGAGAAGAAAGTGTACAAATAGAATTTATGGGAGAAATGACTGTGGGTTTTCCACAATCACAAATAGAAGGAAAATGTGATGGACATGAAGGGTACAGTCCCAAGAATTGAAGAGGAGGGGCTATCGGGAGGTGTCCCATAGGCCAAGATAAAGGACTACAATGATGTGGCCCTTATATTGAAGATGAATGACTTCATGGTGACATCCCATAGATGGAAGATGAAGGATAACCTAGAGGTGCACCATATATAGAAGAAAATGAGATACTAGGACGTGGCCCAAGAATCAAAGATGAAGGACTTCTTAGACGTGCCCCCAGTATAGATGAAGATGGGATGAAATAAGGTGAGCCACATATAGAGGATGTGGGGATACTTGGAGGTGGCCCACATATAGAATAATACGATGGGCTACCAGGTGATAACCCAAGTTAATATTATGATGGAGGAATCCTCGTAGATAAAGAATGATTAGGTAATGAGAAGATATGTCATTAATCAATTATAGACCCAGTAATTTCATCATCTACTCAATAATGTGAAGATGAAAAAAAAGAGGAGAATCGTGTTCTATGATCTTAGGGTCTTCCTCTATTTTCTCGACAAAAGGCATCAATCTCTTCCTCACAATACACAAGCGTATCGAGGTCTAAAGAGGTTTCTTCCTCTCAAACTTATGGAGGAATGTCTTCATGTACCCTCATAAATTCTATAATTGCTTCTTCATTCTAAATGAATCAATCGGTGTGGGTAGTTTTTATACCACAAGTGGTTTTTTAGATGGATGATTGATTAGAAGGACTTTGAATCGATAGCTCTTCGATGGAAGAAGGGGTCATTGAGGCGGTGAATAAGAGAGGTCCTACAAAGCAAGGGAGGACTACAGCTCAAGAACCAAATTAGAATTTTCAGAGGATCTAGGTGAATCTGAAGAATCAAAATAATAGTTTGGATCAGATTCAGAAGAAGAGTGGGAGGAATCAATAATAATTTGGATCAGAAGTGTCCAAACCATACCACCGACTATGAGATGAAGGTGGGGAACAGGGTACCCGAATGGGATCTCTAGCATGAAGAATCAAACAAGGTCTAGTTGTGATAGGAATCCTTTGATGGGAATGCTGAAACCTAGGTTCCTTACTATCATAAGTATGTGGAACTATATGATAATTAGTCTTTATTGGCACATTCCTAGACATAGAGTAGTCTAGGGATATCACATGGGTTATTTCGTTGACATTGTCAACAGGGTGTATCTACATAACCAATGAGGGCATCAAAATGATTATGCTCATTTGACACATAATTAGCATTCTTGTCCTGATTATGTTTAGGAAGATTCTTTATATTGGGGGATTTTTTAGGAGTGGATGAATCCATATCCACATTGCCACTTTCGATTAAGTTCGGATGTAGTGTTGTAAATTCAAACAATTATTTGTTTTGTGACCTTTAACATGGAGGAATTGGAAATATTCATTATCTCTAAACCATGATGGCTTAGGCATTTCATCCTCATAAGGCATATTTTTAGGATATCTAACCATAATAACCACCTCTAGTTGTTTTAGTATTGATTTCATTAAGTCAGATAGAGGAGTGAAATTACGTCGTTTAGTAGGTGGATTAGCCTTTGTAAGCTTTAAAGGTGTGTGGTTCTGCACATTTTGCACCCAAGCTTAGAGTCTAATATCCCATCACTAACAATATTTTTGTTTCTATGAGGAACAAAAAAATTCATCGTTAGATTTAGAATCATTGTGTTCACGGGAAAAGGTTTTAGAGTCCCTCTAGCTAACAATGCCTTTTCAATTTGACTCCCTTTTTCTATTACCTCTTTGAACATGTTACCACAATGCATTTGTAAGTGGAGTGTAATTTCTTGATGGAGGTCGGGAAAAATATTCCTATCAACTACTTTTTGGGTAGGGAGTAAGGAAAGGGAGTAGATAACCCTCTCCATCTTTATAAAAATGTAGCGAAGTATTTGTTGTTTTGTTGCTTGGCATTGCAGAGATCTAAAATGGTAATGTCATTTTCTATATTGAAAAAGAAGTGTCGCACAAAAATCTCTGCTAGTTCGCCATGTCAATATGGACCCCTTAGGGATATGCATAAACCAATCTAGGTTCATTTCCCCTAAACTTCTTGGAAACAAGCGCATAAGATAATTTTCGTTGAATGCCACCTCTTGACATGCCATATAGAAGTCCTTTAGATGATCTCGAGGGTCAAATTTTCCATTATATTTATCAAATTTTGGAAAATCAAAATGTCTGGGAAAGGTACCTACAACATGGCTTTATCAAATGGCTAAGGACATAACTCATCAAACCGATACTTCTTGTTATTGCTACCGGTTTGGCCCTCTTGTAACACTTGAAGGGAATTCTTCATTGTTGACCACTCTTGATTAAAAAGTGGATCTTACATGGGTGGTGACCAGGTCTATATAAAGGGTTAAGCCTAGGTGTATGCCAACCTAGATTTTTGTGAGAATCTCTTCATAAGGATCTCTTTGTGCCTCATGTCAAGGAGTGTTTATTGGGAATTCATAAAATGAAGCTTTAGGTTTTGCCTTTGGTATAGTTTGTTTCACAAATTTTGGTTGTTCCTTTTGTATATACGAAGCCAAACTTGCTAATTGATGAGTGAGGGCTTGGACCTATTGTTCTAACGTAAACTATTTAATAGATATTTCATGATGTCTCTTTGTTAGGAGGAGGTTTTACATGATGAAAATGTCCTTCATGGTCTTTGTAATGGATTTTAATAGGAGGAAAATGATAGTCTCCATAATTTTAAAATGATATCTCCTCATTATTCTTCCGTGTAGAAGTAGAGGCATGACTTGGATTTAAAATTTTGTTAAGAGTGTGATGAGGGAAGCCTACTTCTTCTTCTCCCTGAACCATGTCAGTGATAAGAAAAGGGTCTGATCTGGAAGGTAATTTGGCTCCTAGTTCCACAACCCACATAAGAACTTCATGTTTGTTATGAAAAATGTAGTCTTCAAAATGGGAGAAATGAAGCACCGCATCCACGCGAGGAGACTCTTGCTCTCCACCACTATGGTCAACCATGAGATTATCCTCCAAAAGAGGGTTTTTACCTCCAAATATATTGGCTGCCAACTTTCGTGATCCCATTCTCGTAGTAGGAATTTCTTAGAATATAAGCTACAACATGAAAGACTTCCACTAATGTTTATTAACAAGAGACCCTAGTCAAATTCATGCAGCATAATGAATTCTAAGTTGTTAAAACAAGGTGACTATAGAATAACCACAAAAGTGATAGGTCAAAACGAATGTATAAACTAAAGAATAATGAACAAGCTACCCTAACAAGGTAATATACGACACAAGTTTTCCTTAGAATAATACAATGATGGAAAACGCCCAAAATTTAGTTACACCAAATAGTTTATTCTCTAAGATTCCATCTAGATAGGTTTGCAACCAAATAGTGATAACACAACATCATCAGTTAGGTTGAGTTTGCAACAAACAAGGCCTAAATGATAAAAGAATGTTGACGTGATATTTTAACAAGATATACTAAAAACTAGTTTCTAAACACTAACAAAGTCCAAGTCTCATAAAATAGATGATAACAATGTGAGCAATGTAATGACACTATTTGGACATGTGAACAAAGATTTTAGGAAAGTAAGATTTCTAGTGTCAAAATGATGTTATCGCGATGCTAACAATGTATCCTCAACACTCACAATAAATCAAGACAAAGTTAGGATGTAAAAACTATGTCTAAGTATAACAAGAAATTTCTATGCGTGTGAACAACGTAGCTCTACAATATAGAGATTTAGGCCTAATTTCACAATGGAAACAAGACATAAATATCTCAATTGGATGGGTACAATGTGGGTAGAATAACAACTCAAAATAAGACAAGGAGGAAATCACCTAACTATGATGATAATAAGTCTCGAATCTAGGTTTTTGAGACAAGGGGGCCTACTAGATCGTGAGTACATACCATGCACACTTTCAACACTTGCGCTTCGGAATTGCAACCTAAGTAACGAAAGTAGAATAAAAAATTGGTAGAAACATGATATCTAGTAGTATTTGTATATGTTGTTTCATTTTTTCAAAAAATGGGCAGCAAGAAAACAAGGGTGTAGACGGGTCAAAGTATATAACTGTGTCCCACTTTTTTTTAGTTTTTGTACTTTTAGAAAACTATGTCTGACAACAAAAACATGATCAAACACATATAAAATGACCAAACATGCATTTTTAAGAGGCTATAAATACCAAGGTGCAGGGCATCCAGAATTTACCTAATTTTTTAAAATTTTATAGTATTTTTTAATTATTTATTTACTAGTTAGATTTTAAAATATTTAGGGCCACAAAGTGGGACACACTTGTATGCTTTGACCTGCAGACAGTGGTGTTGAAATAAACTTGGTGTTATTTTGGTAGAGTTTCACCTTGTCTTAAGACAAGTGAAAAACTAGGAAAAATGACACTAAGTATATTTCATGATGAAATGTCTTGCGGTTTCAACTTTAAGATATTATTTCCCTTGTTAAAAAAAAAGCATTTGAATATAAAAAAGTTGGCACTTTGTGAGAGCTCTTAAGTATACTATTTAAGAAAAACAATGGCTCCAAGCCGACAATATTCCTAAGTGGTTCTCTCTCTAGGTGTCACAAGATATCTATGAGTGAGATCTATTTATCCAAAAATTTGCACCGACTTATTTGGGAGTATCTCGGATTTAATTTACCCCCTTTAGTATAATGAGGACCAAAGTGAATTCAGTTATAATCTCACTAGGGTCGTGATACGATATCTTTGATGCTAATCTCACCAAGGTGTACTAGACAAGTCGGTAGTATATAGAACTTTCCTATTTCATTCACAAGGTTCCCTCTTGCGTGAACTACTTTAGTTCTCCTAGGACTAACCCCATTGTTGTAGCTTAAGGCTTATGCCAAAGGGGTTATGTCCTAGTTAATCGACAAGTCGTAGATCTTAACCGAAACTCCGCAAATACAATGTGATGATTGTGGTGTATTTTTTATCTTCTAGAATTAATGTAGTTTTTTTGTACTCCTTTTGGCAACCTATAATCACATGTGTAGTTAGAATTTTTTTAGGCCCTCATTTCTTTGACTAGCATTAGGTCCTTCACAAAATGGTTAGTAGTTTCAAAATAGATTCACAATATCATAAGAAAATAACCATGAAAATTTCTTGTAAATCAACTAACTACCATCAAATTTTGCAAAAATAAGGTTTATTCCCAATTCAACCAAGTGATTTTAAATGAAAAGACTAAAATTGCATTTGATATCCAAGGTCACATTAGGTGCAAGGGAAGAGCATACACAAATTCTAACCTTGGTTATTTAACAAGTGAAAAACATTTAAACTAAAAGATGATTAACAAAGTTTCCTACTTACTCTAATGATACCAAAATAAGGTTTAAGAGTTCTTTTGATTCTCTATATCACACAAAGTGCAAGAGCAGAGCATACACACCTTAACCAAAACTCATAAAAAGTATGGAAGAAAGATTAATTCCTTCAAACCATAAGTGATTTTATAAGAAAACTTATTCTAAATCTATGAAATTGAAAAAAATGGCATCTAAAAACCTCTAAAAAGTAACAGAAATCCTAAAACCCAAAAATGGAAACTTTGAGTTTGCAGGAAAAATATATACGACATACCCGTGATCCTCGTCACATGTGCACACTTATTTAGATGTCTCTGCTCCCCCTTGTAAAAATGACTGACAGTTGAAAAATTTGAACCAACGTGTGCGCTTCTAGACAAGTGGGTGTGCTCCTATTTTGATGCCTACCCTCCTCTATCGATGTGTGCACTCCCCTTTGTAAAAATTACAGAGTTAAAATAGATAAGATGACGTGTGTGTTTCCGAGAGAAATGGGTGTGTTCTTGTTTCAATGCATGCTCGTCTATGGATATGTGCGCTCTCCTTTGTGAAAATTACGAGTTGAAAAAATATGAGCTGACTTGTGCTCTTGCTTCAACACCCGCACTCCTTCAATGTCTCAAGCGCTCTTGGTTCAATGCATGCACTCCCGATCAATGCATGTGCTCCTAGTTCAAGACCTGCGTGCCCCTTCACTAGAAGTGGCCAAAATTTGAGTTTTGACCAGCATTTCTTCAAAAAGGTCAAATCTTTGGTACTTTTTGGTAAATTTGATAGGGCTTTACTTCCTTGAATCCTGCAAAAAGCAAGAAAACACAACTTAAACCACTAATCTAGTTGAAACAACTTTCAATAATGGAAATTAATCTATAAAAATTTTAAAATTACTCTAAAACATTGAAATTAATCTAAAAAATGTGAGAAACTAATCTAAAAATCTTGAAAGTACTCTAGAAAACTTGAAATTTAAACTAGAAAACTTGAAATTAATCTAGGAAACTTGAAACTAATCTATAAAATTGAAATGAAAAACTTTGAAAATTACTCAAAGACTTTGAAATTAATCTAAAAATCTTGGAAGTACTCTAGAAAGCTTGAAAGTAAACTATAAAACTTTAAATTAATCTAGAAACTTAAAGCTAATCTAGAAACTTAAAGCTAGTCTATAAACTTTGAAATGAAAAACTTTGAAACCAAGTTAAAAAAACTTTAAAAAGTGAATGCAATGGGTATTGTCCCAGCGGACCTACCAAATGATGACACCCTAAATTCTACAAAGAAAATTGCATGAATAAACAAGGGAATCTAACACCATTTTCATCCATCTAGCTAAGGTTCTAATTATAAGAATGTAACATTAAGATAGAAGATTAAAAGAATTCTTAACTAGTATGAAACAATACAAAATATAACTACACACGTCTACTAATATGCTCAAATTATCTAACATGGGCCTAAATAGACCTAAGAGGGAAATCAAATGGTTATGGTTCTTTACTCCAAACAAGGTGAAATGGCCTCTCCCAATGACTACTTGGTCATTTTGGATATCCATCTACTAACCTCGTTGAAGGGTTTAAGCAAGGATTGTACTTGTCTATATATCATATTTATTATATGAGATGCAAATCAAAGCATGGTGTAAAGTATAAAGGAATGAGGTGCACCCTTTTATAGTTTTCCTTTTGGGAGAAACTTGTATTTTGTTCATGTGGGACTAAAAGTCCCAATTTAGATTAGAGTGGCTAATCATGATTAGGCCTTTCTAATCAAAATTAGTGAATTACCAAGTCATTAAGAGGAGTGAAGCCTTAATCAACCACTTAGGGCCAACTAGGAGGCTAGGATAAGATTTTGAAGCTTCTGAGACTTTGTGGAGGTGAATGGGATGATTTTGAGTGGTTGGAAGGGGGGTTTTAGTCAATACTAGGGTATATTGACCAAAACAAGGGTAAAATAGGCTTAATTAGCTAATAAATGCTATTTGTCTATTTTGAAGAGGATTTTGACTTATGATTCATTATAAAGTGGCATCCTGAATGCGAAAGGGGTTACACAATCAACAAAGCATTGTTAATTGGCTAAAGTGGTAAGAAACATTAGTTAATTAGCAAAGATCACTAATTATAACAAAATTGGCAAGAATGAGAGTGATTTACACACCTTTTGGCAATAAGATTGCAAAAGTGGAATATATGTGTCTACAAGATCCTAAAATTACATTTTGATGTTGAACAAGTGAATGTTGGTACGAGCTCGCATGTTGGCGAATTCACTAATGTGTGTTTTATAATTATTTTTATTCATCATATATACATGAAGAGAATGTACTATAGTTAACGTATGAATTTACTAATGTGAATTTTATTATTATTTTAGTTGATGACGTCATTGCAGTCTCTTGATGAGATTTGACGCTCTTTAGATATTGGATTTTCTATGGGCATAGATTTTTCATGCCTCTTACACATGTATGTGCTAGTAAATTAATTTTCATAATGAAGAGATTGTATTAAATAACATCATTTAGTATAACTAAATAACATTCATGCGTATTCTAATTTTCGTCATCATGATTGCCAATAGGAGGAGTTGACTACACCAGTGCATGCACCTCATACTGATGTTGTTGATGATCTTGAGAGGCAAAGGATGATTGATAGTGATCATCAGATTACAGTAAGTATTTATTTTTAAGTAGTGTCATTTTATATGTTACTAATTATATACTAATGGGTATGTTGTTTATTTTTATTGACAGATGGAACTACAAGCATCCTTTTAGCATAGGATGTCTGAACAAAATAATGGATGTTCCAATTATGTGCCTAAGTCCTCTTCTTGGTGGGTGAAGAGAACTAGATTATTTGATGATACCCCATAGCTTAGATGTATATAAATTTTGTTTTCTTCCTTCATGGCATATTGGTGTAGATTTATATTTTTTCAATGTATATCATTGTATATGCCTACATGGATTTGTTAAGACATTGATTTTGATCAAATTTTGTATGCTTATCAAGGATTTTTGAATCAATATAATATATGAGAAAAAAATGTTTTAAAACTTGTATAGTGGATGAAACATGCTTTATACATGTATCTAAGTCTAGATTAATATGATATCATATGTATGTTATGTTAATATGTATTATTAGTGTTATTTTTTATGTTTTTAACATGGGAATTAAAATATGTGTAACTAATTTACAAATTTTCCATTGTACTATAATCATTCAATGCCATCATATAATTATGTCAATGCCATCCACTTTAATATATATATATATATCAATATATATCCACTTTAAATATATATATATATATATATATATATATATATATATATATATATATTAAATAAAAATAAAACAACAAGCTTATAGTCTCAACCACCTATAAAATATTAGAAGCCAAAATCAGCTTATTATGAATTAGAAGTCAGCTAAAGGAATATTTCTTTGATCGAATACAAGAAGACCAAAAACATTAAATCTATGAGTCCATCTACTAATGGTATCACAAACATTCCACTTATTGTTAAGGCCCAGGAAAGGTTTGGGGAGAAGGAAATATTTTCATAGAGTTGTTTGGAAGTAGCCTCTTGGAGAGGGGGCCCTTTGAGCCACCTCATAGTATCCCAAAAGTCATTCTCATCCTCTATAATTAGTCTAGTAGAGGGAGTCATGAAATAATTTCTGAGCATTTTATACATTCTGAACTAAGATTGAGGAAGCTTATAGAAAGCTTTAAGGTCTATCCATTCCATCACTTCCCAAATCTGTACAAGTCATGAAATATTTTAATTCCTTTCTCAAACCAAAGGAGGGTAGAATAACCTCTTGTCAAGGCAATGATCTTGTCATTATATTTTTGATTCAATGAAATTTATTTGTAGGCTTGACACCTAATGTCAAATGAAGAGAAGATAGGTTGCCCAACCACCAAGTGCTTCACTTGTTCCCATGCCTTCCAAATTGACTAAAGAATAAAGGACCCATGAAGAGCAACAAGAAATCCCCCAAATAGTAAGTCAACCAAATGAATTCCTTTTCATCTCTCTTGACCCTTCGGAGCCTATTGTCAATATTCAATTTCACACAAAATTTCCATGGCTCAATTTTATTTAAAGCCCTCATGTTTTATTTATTTTTTCAAACTTAAAAACAAGAAAAAAATATGTGGGTAGTACCCACATGCCTTGGGTATGAGAGCATGTGAGAAGAGAGAGAAAATAAAGAGAGAGAAAGAGAGATTGAGAGTGATAACGAGAGTGAGAGAGAGAGACAAATATAGTGCGTGAGAGAGAGAGAGAGAGTGATAGAATGACGGAAAGAAAGAGAGGGTGTGATAATATCTAGTTTCTAGTGTTAGGTTAATTTTGCACAAGTATATAAATTTAATTAAATAATAATGGTTATAATATAAACCATATTTTTGTTATGTATTTTTATATGGTTTCTAAACCACATTTGTTTCTCACGGATGTTGGTATAGTTTTAACAAGATATTTGTATTTATTCATTTGTGCTTCCTCGATGTTATTGGAAGTTAATGTAATTGGGAATATAGTTGCACTGTGCAACTTAGTCTCTTGTTTGTATTTGGCTGTGCAATATCTATAAATATTGTAGCCCATTCATTGTAATGTTGGTTGATTGTGATTAATAAAATTTAATTAGGCTTATGCCCTTGTTGCTGAATCAACATTTGGTACCAGAGCGAGAATCTAGACTTGTGAAGGTGTGGAAGAGAGCGGAACAGAGAGAGAGAGGATATTGGAGAAGTGTTTGCAGCATTTGATATCTTGTATGACAGCCTCGTGAAACCTCCCAGCCCCATCCTTGCCTCCCCCACATCCTCCTCCCGTCCTTCGAGGTGTTTGGAAGGTTTTTTTTTCACTTTGGTGCACCCAAAGACTGTGAACAATTTGCTATAGGTATCTACATTTAAAAAAAAAAATTTTCCCCAAGAGGGGTTTTACCTCTACATCTAGAGGAATATCTAGTTACAGATAATATTATCTGTGTTCTAAACTTATGCACGGGTTAAGGATATTGCAAGCCACATTGGAGCTATCCACAACATTGGCGTTTGCATTGATAGAAAGGGAGAAACAAATTAATGATGTGATCTCCTCTTAAGCAACCCTCCAACAAGTAACACGGCCTTACGACCTTTGCTCCATGAGCTCCACCTGCACAAGAGGAACAACGACCCCGCTTCTCCACGTAGTGACCCCTGCATTAAAAATAATGAACCTGCACAAGAAGAAAAATGCGGTGAGGTCAAATACAGTGATCAAGCATCACTCAACACATTAAGAAAAAAAAAATGGTGACCATTATCAAATAGAGGCATCACTATCAAAAAATGTGGCTTCCATCTCCACGCAGGACCTACAATAAAAAAAACATGGAGACAATATAAAATAGAGGCAGCGTTTCAGTTAAAAAAGAGAGGTGGAGATCATCTAAAATGGTGCAACAAGCAAAAGTTGGATCTAAATGAAGGTAAATACAACCCAAAGGAGGCGGCGTACAAATCCTTGCAAAGAAGATCAACAAAAGAGCTTTGGATCCATTTTCTACGCATAAAGAAACCCTAAAGCACCTTCTACTCATTCACAGACACGTGGAGTCTCTGCCAGGTCACTTTTTACAAAGGTAAGTCATTTTTTCATATACTTCAAATACAAGTTTGTTCATTCCTATATCAAGTGCCCTTAGGTGGCCAAGTTGGATAGAGGGAAAGTCTTAGAAGTGGGAGGTGCATGGTTCAAATCCCACCCCCAACTTCTTTTTTGAATTTGGTGGATTTTTTGGTGGAACTGCCAAATTTAGTAAAAATTTTGAATTTAGTTATAACTAACTAAATTTAGTGGAGAAATCCCTAATTTAGGGTAAAATTTATTTTCTCCCATTCGGCCTGGTTCTTCATTTTAGACATTTTTTGCAAAAGGAGACCCATCTAAAAATTGCTTTTTCAGCTGGTTTTCTGCAATTATTTGCATTTTGGGTCGTTTTGGGCTCCGGAGGCCACCAGGGCCTGCAAAAAAAAAAAAATTTGCCTGCCATTCAAATTTTCTAGATTTTTGAATGTAATTTGTATACTGATTTATATTGTACTAATTTGTAGGTTTCATAGTCAACTCGCAAACTTTGTAATTGCTCGAAAACCGCGAATTGTAATAAAAACAATAAAAATTGGTTCTCAGAACACTCACGAGATCCTAGATCTCATTCACAACGTTGGTATATACAAGTGCCTCCTGGGAAGCACTTATGGGTAAATCCATCATAACTACTACCGCACTTAATGCCTAAAATAGTTGCAACAACGCTTGTCCGGCATCGTCCCTATAAATCGATGGGGAGTAATAAGGTCACAATGCACACACACTATGAACCATCCCATCCATCTCGTGAACGATTGCATGGCATAAATCGACTAAGAAATAATCCAAGTATATAGCGAAGTTACGCGTGCGTATGAGGATATTTCTTTGAGCCGATGTCAATAATCGTATACCCCATCGCACTATCTTGGTACCATGTATTGAATTATTTCACGTACGTTAACACCTCTTTCACGCATCACGGGTATATAGAAAGGGCGAGCTTCCTCCACGTCATCGATGGGTATATCGGAAGGGTGCATATATAGAAAGGTTCAATATCAAACTGATGGTATATAGATTGGGAGACTTAATACCCGGAGTGATAAGAGCCAAACCCCGCAGCAAAGTGATCTCTCGCAAAATGGGCACCAATGCCCCCAAATTTTTTCTTTCGGATTCACAATTGCTCAGAGGAAATAACTATGCTGCATGGAAGACTAAAATCAAGACATAGCTTGAGTTTGAAGAAATCTAGCTTGTTGTGAATGGTACTCTAACCATATCAACCACTAATACAACACAACAATGGCAGTTTGATAAAGCAGATCAAAAGGCCAAACTCATCATCTTGTTTGGAGTGTCCGATGATGTGTAACCCCACATTCGAGATGCCAAAACAACAAAATAAGCATGGGATAAATTAAGCATAGTATACGAGGCCAAGAACAATAATGTTATACTCAATTTACGAGTCGATACATATAATGAAGTTCAAGCAGAATGAAAAATTGAAGCTTTCTTAAGAAGAGTTACAGAATTGAGGGCTCCACTTCTAGCCTTAGGAGAACCAGTCACAGATGATGCTCTTGTTCCTATTGTTCGAGAGCACTCCCTCTTCTTACAACATTTTTTCACAACACTAAATGTGTCGATATGATAGTTGGTTTTGACAAACTAGAAAACCTCCTACAACAAGAGGAAGCATTACACAATAAGGATGATGAAGAGGAGCAGGCACTATCTTCACATCAAAAGTGGAAAGGAAAAGGTACAGAAACCTAATTCCTATAAGAAGACCCAACATCGAATCAAGATCATGGGGACAATCAACGGAAGAAGTAATGTCCTATCTCGTAAAAGAGGAAATGACTTAAAATATTATTGGTATAACACTTACAAGAAAGGTTCATCCATCAACTCGACCACAACAACAACAATCTTACAAGGGACATTATAAGAACAATCACGGGTAGAAAAAGGGGAAAAAATACCTTACCAACAAGGTAATATTGTTTGAGAAAAAGAATAGTCGACAATGAATACTTCTTATTCACTACTCGATCAAGTGAACCATCCACGCCATCTAGTGATGTCTCGGTATGTTGATTCGGGATCCACTCGACACATGACCGACCACAAAGACTAGTTTATTTTATTGAGGGACATGCCATCAAAAAATCATATTTCGTTGGGAGATGATCCTTCATATACTGCTCGGGGATTGGAAACATTTCTCTACCCCTTGTTTATGCAAATGTAGACTATCGATGTCCTATATGTCACCGGGTTGACAAAGAATCTTCTTTCAGCTTAGTCAAATCCTAGTTCATAACTTGAAAATTGACTTTGATAGTCAATCCGCAAGAAAACTTCTTTGATTCGAGATAAATCAAGAGGCTCGAAAATAATTACAAAAGCCTCCAATGTGGGACGCATGTTCCAACTTGATTTCGTTCACAGAGACAATCAAGCACTTGTGGCTAAAAACTCCACCTCAGCATAGTTGTGGCATCAGATATTTGGTCATGTAAGTTTCAAATATCTCAAAACACTTCGCTAGTGTAATATGGTACATGGGCTACCATCTCTTCAGAAGGATACAGAAAAGTGTCCTCACTACCTAGCAAGAAAACAACACAGAGCTTCATTCCAGAAGAGTACATTTCGAGCTCATGGTAAACTTGACCTGGTTCATACCAATCTTTGTGGTCCGATGTAACCAAGTCATTCTGGGTTCCAGTACTTCATGTTTTGTGTTGATGACTATTCATAGAAAATGTGGATTTTCTGTCTTTACAAGAAAAGTGAAGCGTTTGAAACCTTCAAAAAGTTCAAAGTAGTAGTTGAGAAAGAAATTGGTCGTCACATCAGAACTCTCTCGCTCAAATCGAGGGGGGGAATTCACCAGTGATGAGTTTAGAGACTACCTACAAACTCACAGGATTCATTGAAAAATTCCTCCTCCACACACACCACAGAAAAATGGTGTTGTTGAGAGAAGAAATCGTACTATCATGGAAATGGTGCGATGCATGATCGATGATTCTGGACTTGCAAAGATAATAACAAGCAAGCAGTATTTGTTGAATGAGCACCCATAACTTCTCTTGATGGAATAACACCACAAGAAGCATGGTAAAAAGGAAACCATCTATTGCACACCTCAGAGTATTTGGGTGCAAAGCAAGCATGCACATACCCAAACAGAATAGAAATAAATTAGACATGAAGTCATAGAAAATCATCTTCATTGGGTACAGTGAAGAGACTCTTGGGTATAGATTGATGGATCCTAAGATCTGAAAATCCTACACCAAAGAGAGAGATGTTGAGTTTTTGAGAAGAAGGAAGTAGAGACTCCTCCTCTAGACTCACAAGATGTATATTTTTAACCTATTGTAAAAACTAAAGCTGATGTTCCCTTAGAAGATGAAAGTAATGATGGGGATGATGGTGTTGATCACATAGAACCACAACCCATGGGAATAGTTTAGCGTATGCCTAAATGGTGTATAATTACATTACGAGATGCAATATTTGATGCTCCACCGGATACATCCACCCGTGGACCACGGACTTTAACTTTTCTTTGATGAGTAGAGTTATTGAATCAAATGAGCCCTCTATAGTCTAAGAAGCCCTACAACCAAAAGCTTTGAAAGATTCCATGGATTTTGAATATCAATCAGTGATAAAGAATAACACTTGGTAGATTTTCGATCTTCCACTGTGGAAGAAATCCATTGATGCGATGGATATTTAAAACAAAGTACAAATTAGATGAGACAGTGGAAAAGTATAAAGTGAGACTTATAGCAAATGGGTACGCACAAAAAGAAGGCATTGACTATGAGGAGACATTTTCTCCCATAACTAAGATCAAAATGATCAAGATGTTCTTTTCTCTAGCTTCTCACTTTGGATGGAATGTTCACCAAATGGATGTAAAAAGTTCCTTCCTAAATGGATATTTACAAGAAGAAGTCTACATGACTCAACCTAAGGGATATGTAGTACCTGGTCAAGAAGTAAAGGTATGCAGACTCAGGAAATCTCTATATGGCCTCAAATAGGAACCCCGGGCATGGTACATCAAGATTGATGAGCATCTCGTACAACATGGATTTTGAAATCCATACGATCCCAATCTGTACCTCAAAAAGAAAGTGGGGGAGATGGTGATTGTTGTTGTCTATGTCAATGATCTAGTCATCACTGGCAGTTCAGTGAGGATGATCCATGCAACGAAGAAATATTTTAATCAATCGTTCGACATGACCAATCTCAGGCGATGCACTATTGTCTTGATTGGAAGTGTGGCATAAAGAGAATCATATTTTATTTTCTCGATGAAATATACCAAGACTATGCTTGAGAAGTTTAGGATGATGGATTGCACACCAATTGCTACACCCATGGAGAACAGACACGCTTATCTCATTCGTATCCATTTCCCGAGGTAAGTTCCACTCTCTATCGACAATTGATTGGGAGTCTCATTTGCCCGACCTACACTAGACCGATATCAATTTTGCAGTAGTTATCTATCTAGGTTCATGTAGGAACCCAAAGTGTGTTATTGAAAGCAAAGAAAGTGCATTTTGAGATATCTCAAAGGATCAATGGATCTTGGTCTAGAATACAAGAAGAACAAAAACTTCTTCTTGACTGGATATTCAGATTCAGATCATGCAAGAAATATTGATGATAGAAAATCCACTTCAGGATTTGTATTCTTTATGGGATCTAGACCAATATCATGGGGAAGTAAGAAACAACACTTTGTTTCTCGCTTCTTCCATAGAAGCCAGTATCATTCTGAAGGATAAACTGTCTGTGAAGTGATTTGGCTACGTCGCATACTGGAAGGACTTGGAATACCATAGGACAAACCGACCACCATGTATGTTGACAATGAAGGTGTTCTCAAACTTGTTTGCAATCCAGTTTTTCATGAGAGAACAAAGCACATTGAGGTTCATGTTCATTTCATACGCGAACATGTGTTGAAGCACAACATCTAGCTTCAATTTTGTCCAACTACTGAACAATGAGCATATATCTTCACAAAGTCACTTGCATGTGACAAGTTCGAGTTGTTCAGAGAGTTCCTCTCCTCATCTCTTCAGACAATGCACAATTAAGGGGGTATGTTTGGTTAATTATGCACAGTATATTTATTTAATTAATTTTATTAATTAAATAATAATGGTTATAATATAAACCATATTTTTGTTATGTATTGTTATATGGTTTCTAAACCATATTTGTTTCTCATGGATGTTGTTATAGTTTTAACAATATATTTGTATTTATTCATTTGTGCTTCCCGGATGTTATTGGAAGCTAATGTAATTGGGAATATAGTTGCACCTATGTAACTTAGTCTCCTGTTTGTATTTGGCTGTGCAATATCTATAAATATTGCAGCCCATTCATTGTAATGTTGGTTGATTGTGATTAATAAAATTTAATCAAAGCTTCCGCCATGTTGTCAATCAACATCTAGGACACTTTTGTTCCTTTTAAGGAGTCAATGGTGTTCCTTAATAGTTTATATGACAAAATTATCATTGAAATTTTAAGCTATGTAATTTATAGTTTCAAATTTTTTATTAGTACTAAACATTGATATGGAGTAAATTATGATTGGATTTTGTAAAGGGTCCCAACGAGGAGGTGTAGGATTAGACGATTCCTTTCCAGGTGCCACAGAGACCGAAATATCACCCATCAAAGTTATAGCCTTTTTTGGTCTCTGGGATCTTAAGGGATTATGCCCAGGTGAAGTAATATGGAAGTAATGTAACCATTTGACACTGAAATAAATTCTTTACAAGAGTTTACCTATCCACCTAGATGTGTTGGTGTAGTCGGTTTGGTGTGAAGAGCTTCCATTTGAAAAATATTGCATTAGACAACCTTACATTAACTCAAACTACAATATTTTATGTTGTTGTAAATAATAAGACAACAAGAGAGCCAAATGGATATGGGAAAAACTAAGACATTATTTTGTAGAGGGTCATGATGCAGGGGTGTAGGATCTAATGAGACCTCTCCAGGTGCCACAAAGACCAAAATATCACCCGTCGAAGTTATAGAATTTATTGGTCTTGGGGATCTTAAGGTACTACACTCGGACGAAGTAGCCTAGAAGTAATGAAACCATCCAACACTAAAATAAATCCTCCACAAGATTTTACTAGGCCACCCAAACATGTTTGCACAATTGTTTTGGTGCCACAACCTTCCATTTGCAAAAGAATGCATTTGATGACCTTATACTGATTCAAACTACATTATTTTATATTGCTACAAATAATACAACAACAAGAGAGCCAAATAGATATGGATAAAAATGGGAAAACATTTTTTAGAGGGTCCTAACACAAAGGTTTAGGATCGAAGATACCTCTCCATGTTCCATGGAGGCCAAGAGAATCATCTGTTGAAGTTATAACATTTTTTGTCTCTTTGCTCTTAAGGGTTTACGCTCGAGACGAAGTAGTCCTAAGCAACGAAATCTTATGAAACAAAAATGAAGCCTCCAAAATTGTTTACCTAGCCACCCCAACCTATTGGCAAAGTCACTTGGCGCCATGAGCTTCCATTAGCAAAATAATGCATTGACAACCTTACATTGACTCAAACTGACTATTTGGCACTTTTGCAAACAATAGGAAAATGAGAGGACCAAATGGACATGGAGAAAACAAAGACAATATTTTGTATAGGGTCCCGACATAGATGTGTAGGATTAGATGAGACGTCTCTAGGTACCACAAAGACTGAGATATCACCCATCAAAGTTATAGCCTTTTTTGGTTTTAGAGATCTTAAGGGACTAAGCGTAGTCAAGTAGCCCAAAATAAATGACACCATCTCGACAAAAAATTAATCCTCTATTAGCATTTACCTGACCACCTAGATGTGTTGGTGCAAAATTGATTTGGTGTGAAGGGATTTTGTTTACAAAATAGTGCATTAGACAACCTCTCACTCTCTCTCTCTCTCATGTTTTCTTTCACTCTCTCACAGACAATCTCAATCTCACTCTCACTCTCTTTTCCTATTGCAATGTCACTAATTATTTATTTATTTTTAATCAAACAAACTTCATTTTTATTTAATACTCGACTAGGAGGGTGTTGGTGAGAAAAATTTTTGGGTGGAAAATCATGTGTCTCAACCAACATTCACAGGCTACACCCTCTACATTGAATGGTATAACTCCCATTATTGAAAGTAAACTAATCCTAATCCTATCTAAATTTTTGGGTAGCCAAATTGGTCGAGATCGGACACTCTACCGAACCTATGGTAAAGTTCTTGTATGAGGGTATAAGGGAAGAAATTACAATGATGAAGAGTGAAATGGAGAAATTATGCAAGGAAGATTATTTCCATGAGTAGATTACAGAGCTCACACCCAGTAATTAAAGTAGTTAAACCTTCAATATAGAGGAAATCACAATGAAGCTAGCGGGACCAATGAATTAAAACACCAAGTTTTTAAATTCATCTATCGAGGACACCAAGTTCCTCTCTAATTCCATACAAGATCAAATATTCTTGCAAAGTGCATGAAAGAGAGAAATAGAGGAAAAACAAGAAAGGGAAATAGAATAAGTGTATCTTTTATTCCATGTGTAGTGATGAATACAAAGCTTCAACCAAGCTATCACAATGCTACATAGTAAGAGTTCTTCAAAAATATGAATCCCAAATCCTTTGGAATGGAGAGACCATCCCAATTTATAGCAACCTGAATTTTCCTTTCACCTCCCTCACATGACTCTTCGTTTCCATATTCCACTTGTGACCTTTTGTTTTCCATGAATTAAGTATTTCTCTTATAATTTTGAGAAAATAATTTTTACAAATTTAAAATAGGTCACTTAAGTGAATAGGAAAAATACAATGATGACACATAATGAAGAATTAGAATGGAGAGAGAAATAGGGGAAGAGGGAAGGGATGGAGGGGAAAAATTCCTCGTGATGAAATGCTTTGAATTCCTTGATGCAGCCATGAACTTTGAGTGAAGATTTCTGCCACTGGTGATCTTCTACACTGATGAATATTTCTCCCTTGAATAACTTTGAATCATTTTCCCAATCTAGTGATGACCGCAAGCTCTATGATGCATGGACATCCTGGACCATAGAATGAGTGTTTAGAAACATTATTATGATGTTTACCACTGCAAGCTTGAGATGAACACATACAATTCCCACAATGACCCTCCTTGAAACTTGGTTGATGAACTCCTTGACTCATTGAAATCATTTTGATCAACTCTCTTTGAATCACCCGAATCCTTAAGTGACGAAGATGAATTCACATGATGTGCCTTGCGATGCCCTACTTTGTAATATGAGATGATCATTCCAAACCACGAAAAACCGCCATCTCTTCATGATTGATTACACCTGAGAAACTAGACCAACCTGTGCACTTGAAATTCATGTTTCCTTAACACTTAATATATTTGGAAGGGAAAACTTACTATCTTTAATAAGTGTCGAGTTTTCCTTTCTGGACCCCAAATGGTGATATTGATGTGAATGATTATCCCTTAATGTCATGTTGTGCCAAACTTGACCTTTGAGAACAACCTGCTATTTTTAGTAAGTACACATAGGTTAACTTACTATATTTAGTAAGTGTCATAGTTAAATTTTAACAACCTCAATAGGATATGGTTGCTTGAGTTATTTCTTCTTACTATGTTTCTCTTGCCTTTTGGGCCAACTAGCTATTTATAGTAGGGGCTTGTGGAACCACTTACTATTTTTAGTATGTGTTAATTGTGAGCCGAGATGACCTTTTTGATAACTTTGCATGTGAAAATCCCTCTGTGTTCACCACCTTTTCCATAGCCTCTTCAAATGGTGGCTTACCTGAAGTAATAAACACCTATGTAGGAAGGCATGTTATTTTTAGTAAGTGCACCATGGACGTCAGATTGAAACAAAACATGTCTTGAAAATCTTGGTTTTATTTCGGGGTTCCACACTCTGAATTTTGAGTAATTCCTTCATCTAAACGAGTTGGAAAATGATATTTTCATTGGTGGGGAAAAAATATTGAAAAAAACACAGCCCTCCACATTCCTAAAAAATAGGGACTTCATGGCACAAAAACTAGTTTACATGAAACTCGATTTTTCAACAATCCTTCCCTCTAATTTTTGCTCGATTTCACCCACTGGAACCCTGAGAAGCGAAGAGGTAGCTTGCTGAATTTTTCACAAATTTTCTTCATGTGACATGGCATAACTCTGATAACAACTTATTCCACCATATCCATAATAAATAAGGACTTCATGGCACAAAAATGTGAAACTAGATTTTTCAACGATCATTCCCTCCAATTTTCGTGCGATTTTTCCCACTAGAACCCTGAGAAGTGGAGAGGTAGCTCGCTGATTTTTTCTACTACTATGCCATGGTGGCCATTAATGGATATTGAAATTTTAAGGTCTAGTTTATTTATCCATTCATGATGAAATCAATTCCATTGTGATAGGTTTTTACTTCTTCTCTCACTGGTGAAATTTATCTTCGATCCAGTTGCTGGTTTGACAGGAAATTGAGCTTTGTTCTTCGTGGAGCTGGAAGTGGAATTTATTTGTTGTGATAATTCCTTGCTGTAAATGGTAGGTTTGAATATTATTTTTAATGTCCTTCAAGAGATAATAACTTAGCAATAGATGGTTTGTCAATCATGCATCGGTTTGTAAGATCTCTTCGATTTTCAATTTCATGGCAATGAAGATTTTCAAACTTCTGGCTTCTTCGTTTTGTTTGATCAATATTTCTTTTGGAACCTGCATATTTTCATGGAGTGAAGGATTTATTTTTTGTGGTGAATCTGGTTTGAGCTTTGGCAATGGTGGAGTGGTGGTGAGAAGTTGCAGAGAAAGTTATAGAGCAAGTTGTGCACAAAGGAGTTAGATGTTAGAAGTTAGAAGTAGGAGGGATTTTTAAAATTTTGAAATAAAGATGAGATGGGAGATGGGAGAATTTTCATGTCCTTTATTTACATCATCTGAAAGGGACATGTGGGACATCAAATTCCATAGTGAGAAAGGTGACGACATGTGGCGGGGATCCAACGACGGGAATGAAGGCTAAAAACTCAACTTTTAATCACAGAGGGGATGTAAGCTAGTCATATGGGTGACCAGAAATATTCCTTAGGGGCTGGGATAATTTTTTCATGTTTTTTGTACCTTTCATATGAGGGATATGAGGGACATCAAATTCCACCATGCTCCTTAAGCTGAAATGTGGCAGCGATCGACGATTGAGGCTTTGCACTCCCGTAAGCACTTGGGAGCCGACTTGGTGATCCCGGTGGTCGTATGAGGATCCGAGGTCTTATGGGGCTAGATGAATTTTTCCATGGTTTATGTACTTTACCTTGAGGTACTTGAGGGACAATAAATCCCTCCAAGCTCTTGGAGCCGACACGTGTTCTCCCAAAAATTGACAAATTCCCGAACTCGCTCCAAGAGGACAACTTGAAACGATGATAACTTGAGCTTCCCATGGTTGTTTTTTATAAAATTGTTTATGATCCTAACTAGAAATGGCCCTTTGAATCCAATGGTGGGAGTATTAGGTATTTATTGTTACATTTGATCCCTAAAAACATGGAATTTGTATTAGGTACTGCACTTATGCATTAGAAAATCTGCTTGAGACCTAATGTGCCAAAGTGTTGTGAAAAAAATAATTTCACCATATTGTAGGGATAGGAAATACCTTTTCGAATTTTTTTTTTCTCCTAACTCCATCTAGAGCTTCTGTCATCACCAATCCGGCACTATGATAATTCTTCACACGGAACTCCTCGTGCTATGATTATTTACTAATGCACAACCTTTAGTTTGGTGGATGTAATCTGGAAACAAAACAACAACCGAACACAAGAATACCATTGACTATGATAAGACGGAATGATGAAAAATATGAAATATCAAAGTAAATTATAATATTAACATGAAATTGTTACAATCTCACCCATGAGGTACTTCAACAAGACTATGGGAGAAACTTTACAATTACGCCTCTTGATGGCTTCTTCAACACACCTTTAACTGATGGCTTCCTTTGCACACTTCCTACAATATTTCTCACTACTTCTTTCTATGCTAAATGAGGGGGGTGGCCTCTCTATTTATAGAACTTCCAGGATTATCCATCCTATCTCTAAGATAGGATAAGAAATCCACTCGATGAATCATATTCCATACCTTAACTCTTATCTCGTACATGTAAGCTTATCTCTTAAGATAAGATAAACCTTATCATTTTACATGGGTTCCACATTTTTAGACTTTTTACAAATAAAATACACAAAATATTTATGACCTCACTCCTTGTCCTTATTACCAATATAATATTTCTAATTCCTAATCATGTAGACCCTACTTCTCTAATTACCCAAACTTTGACATTTTAACATTACCGGACCACTTACGACAAATATTTACTTTTTACAACATTCCTATTGTACTTTGATTGTTACCGTATCTCCACATTATTGGCGACACCGTACTAATGGCACCGTTATCTTCTATCGACGCTACTACTAATTATACTTAACAACATCCTATTCCTAATACATACATTAATGAAATAGAAATTATGAAGGAAAATTTTAGTGTCGACATCTTCCCCTTCCTAGCTTCTACTCGTCCCTGAGTAGACTATTCTCGTGCTTGGAAAATCTTCAACTTGTCGTGCTTGACCCATTTCGTAATGGGAGTGCCATCCAATTCCTCCAAATGGGTCAGCACGTACCATTTTCATGCACAAATGCTATTTTGTAGGGCCCCATCCATTTTGGAAGAAATTTTCTCTGCCTTCTTCTTTTTTTGTATCTCGAATCATATTCTAGGACTAAGTCATTCAAATGAAATGGAGACCATCGGATCTTTTGATCAAAGTATTCCTTCTCGCTTCATTTTCTTCTTATGGCTTGTATCCTTTGCTATTTCCTCATTTCCTCTAGCAAATGAAGATGTACCAACCTTTCTTTTTATCAATCACTTTCATCCATCCTTTCATTTTTCATAACTCTCACAAAGGGGGAATATCAAACTCAATAGGAAGAATCGGATCAATGCCATAGGCCAACCGAAATGGGGAGTATCCTGTTGCTAAATTTGATGTTGCCCTATATGCCCACAATTCTGCATGAATCATTTTATCCCATTTATGTACCTACAAGGCTGCATCTTTTGCTAGAATTTGACACAAAGACAAAATTTGTTCGCTCCACCTGTCCCATTTGTGCTTGGCTTGTATGTTGTTGCCTTCCCGTGCTTGATAGAAAAATTATTGACTACGGCTTCTACCACCTCATTAATGAAGTGGCTTCCTTGATCTCATTACAATTTCTAATGGACAACCAAATCAGTGACAATGCGTTCATATATGAACCTTGCCACTTCATCCATGGAAGTCAAGTTTTCAATGGCCTAGCTTCAACCCACTTGGTTAAATAACTGTGGCAACTACAATATACTTATTTTGGCGTGATGTAGTTGGAAGTGGACCTCTACAATGTCTATTCCCCACTTTTCAAAGGGACCAAGTGGAAGAATAGGACATAATGGAGTGATGAAGTCTTACGGTTACCATGTGTTTGAAAAATATCACATGTCTTACAATAATTATAACAATCCTTAAAAAGAGTGGGGAAGTGATAACTCGCATCCAAGATCCTTTTTGCTGTAAGTCGTCCCGTAGAAGTGCCCTCCACATGTACCATTGTGGAATTCTTCTAGCAGCTTCCTTCCTCGATCACGTCCAATCGCCCTCAGACGTCCATCGATCCTATTCAAAATAATACTCCATGCGAATAGAATATGGACGACTAGCTTGAGTAATCTTTCTCTTAGTCTTTGCATTGGCACCATCAGAGACTTGAATTCATTCAGATAATTCCAAATATCTATGTATTCACTAGGGATTGTGTCAAGGAGAACAATGCCGCATCAGAAAATTATCATCATCACAAGATGATCCTAAACCATCATAGGCTTGAGAGAGTGCATCTGCGCATTGACATGCTTCTTTCCCGGCCTATCTATAATATCAAATTCAAATTATTGTAGAAAAATTATCCATCTTGCTATCCTCCCTAATGGGTTAGGCTTATTAACAATATATTTGAGCCCGATGATCGGTTACAACTATAAATTTCTGCCCTAGCAAGTAATTTCTAAACTTCTTTACAAAGAAAATGATAGCCGAGCCTCCTTTTCGCCATGATAGTTTACCTCAAGACACCGCTCATTTGTCTGCTCTCCCAAAGTAAGTTGGATGTTCATTCCCATTTTCATCCTTTTGGCTCAAAATACTACCTAGTGCTGCATCTGAGGCATCGGTGTACACAATGAATGGCTTGCTCCAATCTGGATTCTTTAAAACAGTGAAGACACCAGTGGCTTCCTTCGCTTGTCCAAAAGCTTCATGCGCCTTGTTTCCTGGTTCATAAGCAACATCCTTCTTCAAGAATCTGGGTTAGTGGTCAGGCAATCTTTGAGAAATTCTTGATGAATCTTCTATAGTAACCCACATGGCCTAAAAATGATCTCAACTTACTTCTATTCATAGAAATGGTAAATCTTTGATTTTTGAAACTTTATCAAGATCGCACTACCAATACCATCTCTGGATACAACATGCCCTAACAAAACGCCTTTAGAACATCCAAAGACACACTTTGTAGGTTTTAGTGAGGCTTGTGCTTCATCTAACCTTTGAAATTATATCTCCATCTGGTGCAGGTGGTCCAACTTGCTCCCATAGATGCAAAAATCATCCAGAAATACTCGGTGAAGGTCCCAATGTAGGGTTCGAACACCCTATTCATCAACCACTGGAATGTTGCTGGAGCATTACACAACCCAAAAGGCATAAATCTATAAGAAAACATTCCCTAAGGAGTGGTGAACGTGGTCTTCAGCTGATCTTTCTCTGCTATACGAACTTGGTTGTAGCTACTATATCCATCAGCAAAACTATAGCACTCCTGGCTAGCTACTTCATCCAAGATCTGATCTGAAAATGGAAGAGGGTAATGATCCTTCTTTGTTGCCTTATTGAGCTTCCTATAATCAACACAAATGCGTAGCTTCCCATTCTTTTTTATTGAGATCACAATGGGAGAAACCCATTCGAATTCTCCACAAAGAAATATGAATCCCGCATCAAGCAAATTATCTATTTCTTCTTTTACGCCTTGGAAAAATTAGGATTCATTCTATATGGCATTTGCTTTATGGGCTTAGCACCATCTACCACTCAATACAATGTTCTACCCAACTTACTTGACGGACTTCCTTGTAATCAAAAGTGAATAGGTGTATGTACCTTCGAAAGAGCCGGAGGTAGGATTCCTTCTCACTCTCCATCACAACATCACCAATCCTTATTTGTTGGAGACGATCGTTAAGTTCTTCTTCGATAATTTTATGGGGTCATGAGTTGGTGTGATCGGGAAGGATATCCATGACTCAAACATCCACCTCACTTTCTTCATCTTCAAGTGTCCACTTCACCGGTACTAGAGTAATCGAGAGGATGTCCAATCATCGGTTTCATCACTTGAATCCAAAGGTTCTGCTTTATGATGTCGAGGATCACGTTTATCTTCACCCTCTCTCTACCACGTCCAATTGTCATGAAACCTTCATTCCAGTAGTTTCTTGCATGAACTCTCCTTAGCATGGTCTTCCCAAGCATTGGGTACGCAATGCACTACCATTTTTCATCACCTAAAAGTCTACCACACATACAACACCCATAATAGATATTGCCACATTTGAAACTACACCTTCTGGTTTAGTTTTTCCTTATTTAATGACCTTAACATAAGTGTTGAAGGGCGATCAATTTTTAAACCCAACATATTCATTACAGACTCAGTTATTACATTAATTGCAGCACCTCCATCAACTAAGACATCATGAATTGAAATACCATTACATAATACCTCGGCTTGTGGAGCATAGGGATCTACCTCTCGCCTCCAAAACAGGGGACCTCAACCTCCTTCCTTCTTCGAGTATTGAGTCCACCTCGCAATTCCCGCCTCTTCTCGTAAGACATAGCCAAGAGTTGACCATATGTAATATTTGTAGGCCTTTTGGGACAGATCCTCCAAGATGGAGTATGGTCTTTGCCCCGTGAAATCGTAAAATCCCGCACACCCAACTTTCTTCTCCTATGTTTCTTACTAGTTTCTCCTTTCATCTTCTTTGGATCAGTTCCATCTTGATTATCTTTTTCTTTCTTTCTTTTTGTTACAAACACATCTACTTCATTATCTCTACTCTTATCTACTACATCAAGAGAATTCACAGTGCTTTTCCTTTATCATTATCTCTTGTACCGGATGTAGAAGCTCTATCTCGACAATTATACTTATAATGACCCTTTTATAACAACCATAACAAACAACTTTAGAAATATTTCTTTTTGGACCTCTATCTCCTCCCCGAGAACTAAATTCCTTTCCTTGAAGAAGATTAATAGTTAACTCGACCCATATGTTTGAGCAGATCTTTATACTGTAGATGTACTAGGAGAAATATTTGTGCTCACCGGGAGTGGTTGTGGATTCGGATCAAAGGTGCTTTGGTGTAGGCTCTACTTTAGCAACAATTTCTTTGGGCTCCTCTTCCATGCTTTCTTCTTGCCTTCTTGCAATCTCCTTTGGTTGTTCAATGGTAGCTGGGTGGTCATACTTCACTCGTTGTCTGATCTCTGGCTTCATCCCAAGAATGAAGTGCTTATAGAGGAGATTATCCACGCCATTCATCAACCCATCCGCTAGTCCTTCCTTCCGGATCTGGGCATCGAGCTTCCTCCTTAGCTCTAGAACACGAGCATGATAATCCCTTATCTTCTCCTTCTCTCCTTGGGATAGCTTTGTGATCTCAATCATGAGATCTGCATATTTCTGTTGTTCACCAAATTCTTCAAGAAAAATTTCAGTTAATAAATCCCATGAATTTTTCACATTATCACCTAGTGTTTCAAACCACCTAAGTGCTGAACCATCCAAAAAGGTAGGAAAAAATTCAGTCCATTGTTCCCTTCTTATAAGGCCATTACAAATACAAGATCGCTTAAACTCTTGAATGAAAGAAGAAGCATCTTCATTAGATTGAGCTGAAAAAATAGGAATCTTTCCCATTTTCAAAAGTAACCACCGTGAAATACCAACCCACAAGTACAATCAACAAGACTTATGTGCACAAATAATTAGAATTACTATAGAAATGACCACGGTAAACTATGGTAAAACTTGACTTACTGCAATGAAAAACTGATTTTACTGTGGTAAACACTATTCACGGTAAAAAGTGAAGTTACTGCGGTAAATACTATTCACGGTAAAAAGTGACTTTACTGTGATAAATACTATTCACATAAAAAATGACTTTATCATGGTAACTACTATTCATGGTAAAAATGACTTTACCATGGTAACTACTATGCACAGTAAAAACAAGGTTACCCTCTAATTGATTTTTGCCTAAGTGGGAATATCTCTCCAGAAAATCCACCAACGAGGAATGGTCCCGGCAACGGAACCAAAATGTCATCACCAATCTGGCACTATGATAATTCTTCACCGGGAACTCCTCGTGCTATGATTATTTACTAATGCACAACCTTTAGTTTGGTGGATGTAATTTGGAAACAAAACAACAACCGAACACAAGAATACCATTGACTATGATAAGACGGAATGATGACAAATCTGAAATATCAAAGTAAATTATAATATTAACATGAAATTGTTACAATCTCACCCATGAGGTACTTCAACAAGACTATGGGAGAAAATTTACAATTACGCCTCTTGATGGCTTCTTCAACACACCTTTAACTGATGGCTTCCTTTGCACACTTCCTACAATATTTCTCACTACTTCTTTCTATGCTAAATGAGGGGGGTGGCCTCTCTATTTATAGAACTTCCAGGCTTATCCATCCTATCTCTAAGATAGGATAAGAAATCCACTCTGACGAATCATATTCCATACCTTAACTTTTATCTTGTACATGTAAGCTTATCTCTTAAGATAAGATAAACCTTATCATTTTACATGGGTTCCACATTTTTAGACTTTTTACAAATAAAATACACAAAATATTTATGACCTCACTCCTTGTCCTTATTACCAATATAATATTTCTAATTCCTAATCATGTAGACCCTACTTCTCTAATTACCCAAATTTTGACATTTTAACATTACCTGGACCACTTATGACAAATATTTACTTTTTACAACATTCCTACTATACTTTGACTGCTACCATACTCCACATTATCGGCGACACTGCATCGACGACGGCGCCGTTATCTTCTATCAGACGCTACTACTAATTATACTTAACAACATCCTATTCCTAATACATACATTAATGAAATAGAAATTATGGAGGAAAATTTTAGTGTCGACACTCCCGTAATCATCTTTAAGTTCAACAGTCTTGTATTGGCCTATGTACTACGTAGGCCTGTGAACCCTAATTTTGGTGAAACTACCCCAACTTCTCCAAGTCCTTCTAGAATATTCTTGAATCACTTCCATGATTTCCCAAGGCCTTTGAATTGTCTCCACATATTGTTTGGATTTTCATCTCCACTCCATGGGGTTTCTCTAATCCTAGGAAGGCTAGTGATAACCCTTCCCACAACTTCCTGATGCTTGCAACTTTTAATGAAATCCTAAAATCACCTAGGGGGAATGAATGGAATTTCCTAAATCACCTAGGAGGATGAGTTAAAATTAAATAGGAGATAACTTGGAATGATAGGGTAGACTGAGGTGCCTCAAAATGATAAAACATGAAAATTTTGGTACAGGGGCATCATTGTCATTCTTAGAAATTGTCAATTTCACTATTGCACATTTGCTGCATGACAACAGAGAGGGCATGACAACCATAAGAACACCTAGAGATTGTTTAAAATACCTCTAGTTAGTGATTACAAAGTGAAAACCGCTTTGATCTTCTACACGACAAGGATCGAAAACCTCATATATTTCGAGTAGGTTTCATGAGTGATTTCATATTTTGGAATATCAATGTTAGGATCATATTTCCTCATCTCATTCCTAGAACCATCATGGAGTTTTCTTGTATAACTAGCTTGTTTATGAGAGGTGGGATTATTAACTAATTGGATATGGCATCTACCTTGTGCCTTGTAATGCATATTACACATCTCTTCCCAACCTCTTTCTCACCACATATACTTACGCTCTTGAATGTCAATTTCTTCACACTCTAATTTTTTTTAACATTTATCACATTTCCATGTACGGCATTATACAATAAAGGATCGCCATTGGAAGCTAGAAAAAATGACTATATGTTTGACACCTTGTGTCATAGTAGTGTATAGTCTTTGCCTTCTTGGTCTACAAATGTGGACCTTCATGATTCAATTTGAAAGGTGGGATGCGAACACAACAATATCTGGGAAAGCCATTTTGTTTAGATACATGTTCATAATAATAAGAAACTCTTCTTCCTTGAAAGTTCCTAGTTTGTCTCACTAACTCAATAAGGATTACACATACTTTAGAAACTACACATTTCTCATGATAGATATTGTCATTGCCATAAAGATGTTCAACATTAGAGTCTAAACTATAAAAATGATCATTGTATTTTATTGAAGAGAAAATATGAAAAGGATATCAAGAATGTTTGAGGTAATTATTTGGGATCATCATAATATGTCAAGGAAAGAATCTATTTAATTAAATTTGGACATAAATATAAGCCTCTGTACAAGTTATTTATGAGATCAAGTCTCAGGTGATCTTCAATACTAATAGAAAAATTTGTAACTATAAATTGCATAGCTTAAAATTTCAAAGATCATCTTGTCCTAGAAACTATTAAGGCATAACATTGTTATGAATGAAGGAACCAACTAGTGGATTGACCTCTTTAACTATCATTTCTTGTAGTATCCTCTCCTTTGGAGAAAGAGAAATATCTTCTCACATGGAATGGATAAAAATTTGACGAACTTCCCGAAATGTTCAAAATAAGCATAGCAAGAAGGGAAATGAATAATAACACACAAGGGTTATCAATCACCTAGTAAATTTTTCTTGTTTAGTTCTGAATGGGAGTCATCTAGCCTATGACTTAGTGACCTTCCATTCATTGATAATTCCTTCTATGATAAACCCATGGATTATTTCAAAAGTTCCTTAAAAACGATAGGGGTATTCATTAAGCCTAGTGAAGGGTGTGATGTGATTTCCAAATGACTTGAAATGCATACAGATTTATAGGTCATAACACTAATTTACAAGTATATCTATCATTATAAATGGAATACAAGTAACGATGTCTCCCTATATCCAAGAATTAATGACTATTGGTGTTTGTGGTAGGATTGGACATTCAAGATTCATCAAGTGTCCGAATCGAATATTAAGCTCTTTCTTCGAGTGAAACCTTCATTCTCGACATCTCTTAACTGAAATAATTATTCAAAAGAGTGTAAAAATGATCAAATTTTCTTGGTATCCTAATCTGTCAGACCCAGAAATACCACTGGACTTGTTATTCTCAATTTATAACACTCTTGGAGCTCCAAATATAAATCACAAGCTAAAGAAAAAAAGGAGATAACTGTATTGGGTAACATTTCTTTGCACCAAATTATTCTTGGATATATGACATTTCCCTCCTTCAAAATATCAATATAATTGGACTCTCTTGCACAATGAAGGATTTTTTTGCCAACGTGTGGGTGTCCTTGTCTTGGTCTTGGTCTAGGTCATGTTCCTAGTCCTATTTCTATTTTTGTTTCTGGTCATGGTCATCAAATATGGAAGTTTCAGGAAAGGAATCCACACTTGAAGAACTATTCCAATTTAGATTGTTTTTATCAGGATGCAATAACAAGGCTAGTTTTTATTAGTATGTAATAGTAAGGCTAGTTTTCTATACTATTTCTTAATAAGAGTGGGATCAGAGGAGGAGGTTACCTATAAGATGACATACCAGTCGATGAGGCCTGAAGAGATTTTAGAATCCCTCGAGGGTAGAATAAAACTTGTACACCTTCAGGAAAACTTATAGCTTCAACCCACATCACATATCATCAACAACTTATCTATCATTTCCTCTAATCTATAATAGTGATTACAAAGTGAAAGATGCTCTTGATCTTCTATACTACAAGGATAGACAAACTTGATATATTTCTGGTAGGTCTCATGAGTGAGTTCTTATTTTGGATTATCAATATTAGGACCATATTTCCTAGTCTCATGCCTAGAATCATCATTTATTCTACTCTTACAACTACCTTGTTTAGGAGAGGTGGGAAAAGTAACTAAATCGATATGACATCGACCTTGTGCCTCGCATCTACAAAATATTTTATAATGCATTTTTTTCAAACAAAATATCATGGCACCGAAATGAATGCATCAACACATACAGGTGGATTGGTAAATGCTTATGGAGGATTCATTTCAGTGCTAGACAATGTTGTTATTTCTTGGCTACTTCATCTAGGCATAGTTCCTTAAGAGCCCGTGAGCTTGAAAAATGTTATAACTTCAACAGTGATATCTTGGTCTCCATGACACTTGGAAAGTTCTCATCCGATCCTACACCTCCGCATTGGGATCCTCTATGAAACCATGTCATAATTTACTCTATATAGATTTGGTTTTGTCATTGTGTTATTATTTACAACCATGCTAAATACTGTAGTGTGAGTTAGTGTAAGGTTGTCCAATGCAATATTTTGCAAACATACATACCTATCACAAAACCGCTTATGTCGTTGCATCAAGGTGGCCTGGTCAACGTTA
The DNA here is from genome assembly GCA_018340775.1 of Taxus wallichiana var. yunnanensis. Taxonomy (NCBI): domain Eukaryota; kingdom Viridiplantae; phylum Streptophyta; class Pinopsida; order Cupressales; family Taxaceae; genus Taxus; species Taxus wallichiana. The sequence continues at coordinate 795,581,177 of CM031237.1, read as the reverse complement.
GGTGAGGATTCATTTCAATGTACAAAATCCTTCGATTTGAAACAAGTACTAGGAAACATGTTAAGAAGAGATTGTTCATACAATATAGGTTGTGAAATGAGAATTTGAAGAAGAGATTTTTCATACAATATAGGTGGTGAAATGAGAATTTATTCTTGTTTTTGTTTCCAATATTTAATTTTCCTTAGCTTCTCTTAGCTTCAAGAATAATAAATTCTCTACTAATAGTGACAACCATGTGAAGGTGGAATCTTTTTTCACCCATTAACCTACATAAACATGTTTTTTTATTATTGGCAAATAGTTTTCAAGGGACTAAACCCTATTACAAAATTCTCAAAATCTAGATACATATGAGGAAATAGAAAAAATGGATCAAAATCTAGATATTACAAGAAGCCTAGTTGTAGTCAAAAATAAACTACAAAATGGAGACAAGATAGGTATAAAACTACTAAAAAGTAGACAACAACATCAAAGCACCTCCGTAGTAGATTACTGTAAAAACCCCTCTCAATTCTTGACTTAACAATCTGCAATGAGGTAAAGAGAGCCAAGGTAGTGACATGTGTAGGATCATTGGCATCCATTTGAGAAAGGACACAACCCCTTTCAACATTTGTGCCCCAAATAGCTTTAGCGATGCCACCGAGCATGCTAATACTTTTGATCTGTTATTCCAAAGCAATTCACAAATAGCTCTAAAACTGAAATGTTAAGATCATTTTTTTCCTTCTCGAATTCCCTAATATGTTATTGAGGGAATTCATCTTCTTGTAGAGTTCATTGATTTTTTCTTCACCAATTCCAGCATCATCATTCATCTTCCTTTTTCCCTTTTGCTTAGTCAGCTTGATGCATGTCCTTTTTAAGACTTTCCATCTCTTTTTCCATGTTTTCAATTCTCTGTAGAATATCCTCCTTCTCCTCCTAATTATTATTGATGTACCCTCCGCGCTGATGTGCAAGATAATTTTTACGCTTTCCATGTCCTTACTACTTCGAAGGACTCTGCTAGAGGGAGAAGGGTGTGTTTTAGAAAAAGAGGGGTTTTTAGTTCTGATTTTTCTCTATCTAGGGATAGTGGTGGGGATGATGGTAGGAACAGGGTTGAGGGAGTTAGGAGTGGGCGGAATGATAGGAGTAGCAGGTATGACAGGGTGATGGGTAAGGCAGTGCATGTGAAGGAGGAAGATTAAGCCCTGGTGGAGGGGAATGGCACAGGTATGGTTTTGATACTCAAGGATGGAGTGTTCCATGGAGTTTAGAATATAATGCAGGAAGAAAACAAGCAGGTTCCTATGAAAATGGTTTTAAAATATCAAATGCTTTATGGGAACCATGATATACCTTCCTTCAAGGGTAATGAAATGAACCATCATCATTAAACATAAACATGTTAGTAAACAATTAAATATAATTTTAAAACCTACACAATTTTAAAAAAATCATTAAAGTAAATATTCAAATTAAATACATGTAGATGTACATATCTAATCTTAAGTGAACATACCTTTGACTTGAGAAAGTAAGCCACTTGGCAGGCTTAAGGGTAATTTTGTGTATCTTCATTTGTACAAATTCAATCCAATGAACCATCTGGGTCCAATATAATTTTTAGGGAATCAAGTATTGCTTCATGGTTAGACTCATGAACTTTCCAAAAGACCTTATTGTGCGGTCTACCTCCATATTTAATCAATTGAACATTAGATGCAACAACAAGGTGAGAATAATGAAGAATCTTTCTATGAGTTTCAAAGTCCTCAAACAACCACACATTGGATTTATTCATTGGGTATCTTATTAGAAATGTGCTAGTAATAACCATAGACCCTATAGGATATTCTAGGCCTTATCCATGTATGATTGTGGTTGTAAATTTCTTTTTTCCTCAACATAACGACACAAATAATAAGATCTTCGTTATTTATTATTTTCTTTTGCAATAACCACAAAAACATTGCCTATATCACATTATACACAAAATAGTCAATTTCAATAATTGATTCATTAATAAGTTCCATAACATGAGAAAAACTATAAATTTTTACAAAATAATGTAGATATATAATACCTAGTTGTACTAGATATGATATATGGTCAAATTCAATTGATGATTCTCTCACTGTGAGTTGTAGAGATCATGGAGGTTGATAGGTGTCAAGTGGATATAATTGTCTACAACACCATTCATCAACCCACTCTTTGACTCACATTCATCCCAAAATGAATACGTACATGAAGAGTAAAAGCATGCCATTTTCCTTGTATAAATAGTCCATGAACCTGCATTTGAACTTATAAAAGAGTGCAACTCACTAGATCTCGTTATTGTACAACAATATTAATATTTTGTAATATTAGCTTCTTCTACCAACAAAAAAATCTTACAAACTATAGAATTACCCTCATTACCTAGACCCATTGTTGAGTTACACCATTCCACGATGGATTTTACATCAATCAACTTGACACCATCTTTGTACTTTAATTCTTCTCTTGATAGGGATCTTTTAACACATTCTCCTACACCATCATGTTATCCTTTTCCATGTCTAACCTTAGTGAAATTCTAAAAGTATAGAACACTTCTTATCCTATGAATCCTTCTTGATAAATAGAACATTCACACATTCTTGAATTGTGATGTATAATTATTTGACCATATGATGTGTTTATCAAATATGATGTTTATGTTATTCAAATTGCCATAGAAAATCTTGAAATAACCTTGCACAAACTCTGATGAATGTCCACGATCATCACTAATATAGAAATTGTAATCCCTCAAAATATTTCTCTCTTCCTCTGTACTATCGAGATCATGAGTGAATACTATATGTACAAATATGGAAACCTGAATAGAGTTGTAGTATTGCGATTGTACTTCATTTTATGGTTGTAGAGTATAGTTATCTTCAAAATAAAAAAAAAAAAATGGTACCAAGAGGAAATATGTCCTTACATAACCTGAATTTCTCATCTAACCATCAAACTCTATGTGTATGTCATGCATACTTATGCACTAGCTTCTCTTGAAGTATAGTGATAAAATTTGATGCACTTATTTCTTTACTCACTAGTTCACACCTTGGCTTCATTGACATATTGTGAAGTGTATCACACTCGACTTTTATTTTCCAAAAATAACTAGTTCGCTTCGATAACATGTGTATTCTATGTTTGTATACATATTTGCAAACGTTAAAACCACCACAACCATCACAATTTCCTTCTAAACATGATTTTTAATTAAAAAAATTCCTTCTCTTGTACAAATACCCCTTGAGATGAAATCTCTTATGATTTAGGTGGAACATTTATCTTATGCTCCTGTAAAATTTTCTCAATATGCAAATTAACACATATATGCCTGAAAATATCATAATGCACAAGAAATTTAATATGGATCCTACAACAAGTAGTCTATGAGTGATTTATTTTAACATAATAAGGTTGAATTTGTGGGTGGCGACCTGCAAACTAGGGATATTTTGTCGCATCCCTCTCTGCTTGAGCCAAGGATAAGAATGCAATAGAGTTTTGTTGGCCAATGAAGAACTAAGGAAGAAGGTTTTGCAAAGTGGTGATAGTTGAAATGCGCAGGTAAGGTTCGCTTTCTCTATTGGGAAAAATGCCTGAAGGAAACGTGGTTTTAGGGATTACTATGGTCATAGTTTTTTACACAGATCCATTTTCTCATGGCGCCTTTTTTTTTTTTTTTCAAATAAATGCCTCGCTAGATGTCATCTCATGGAGTGCCTTGGCTGCAACCTATGCTAGCATCCTCTCGAGCCTGTGTAAAAAAAATGAGCCTTTGAACTTGTGTGGACAGCTATCAAAGCAAAAAAAAAGAGAGGGATTTTGTTAGATGTTGTAGTTGCAAATGCTTTGGTGGATGTTGTTACAGTGTTTGACCATATGAAAGAATGAGACAACTTCTCATGGAACATGATTACGACAGTGTACAAAAGATGTGGGGTTTCCTCAGGAGATAGTCACACTGTTTCTTCCATGCGTATTCCCATCCTATGCCAAAATACAAGCTCTAGAATAGGGTACAAACACCCATCTAAGCATAAAAGAAATTTTTTTATATTACCGCTTTCCCCCAGTCAGCGCCAAAATGGTGATTTTTACCGCTTTTGTAGTTGTAATTTCCACTGATCGACTCCGCAACCTGGTGGAAGCATAAGAAGGGCATGTAAACTTTTAAACAAAAACAAACTTCTGAGAGAAATGTGGGTTCATGATCTACAACAGTTGTAGGTTATCAACGAAATGGGTTTGTTGAAAAGGCTTTAGATTCTTCTGAGAAACCGTAACTGGCAGATCTAAAGCTAGTTTCCATAACCTTTGCTAGCATCTCCCGTCCCCATGCCAGATGTGAGTTGTGGAACACATTATGGACATCCTTCAAAGTATAAAGAGTAGAGGAATGGTTTCAAATCTGTAGTTACAAATTTTATGATAGACGTGTATGCAAAATGGTGGAGCTGTGGATGCTCGTGAACTGGTTGATGAAGTGCCAAGTGAGATGTTGAACCGAATCTTGCGGGTTTGACCAACTTCATTCCTCCTAGGCATGGTTCACCTCCCCTCATCTTTCATAACTCTCATATTTTAGTTTTTCGTTTGCAACTTAATATAATTTTAAAATATTAGGATTATAATACAGTTAATTGTTTATTTCAACTCGTTACAAAACAATGAAATGTTGTGTCGTAACTCCCAAAGTCAAAATAATTTATTTGCATTAAAACATCAACTTCCACCCTCATTCCGAGGTGATTTAGAAAACTTCCTACCCAACTAGATCACTACAATATTGGCTTATCGACCAGATGAAATTGACTTCCCAGTAATAACGTTGATCATCTCCCTATTTAAATAGTTAATTTTTGCATTTTTCGAGACTCATTAAGTACCCTTCGTAACTTTGACAACAAGATGATAAGATTCATTCGCTTACCTTGGTATGCGAGGATTCACCTTGACCTTTGGATTGACCCCGAATGAACATATGTGACCTTTTTGATGCTCTCATAGGAGCCCTGTTACATTGGTTTATAGTAGTAGAAAGCTGTTAAATCTAGAAAGTTGGCTTTCATTTTGAACCGTCATCTAAAACCTGGATAGAGAAATTAATATCCGTCTTTGTAAACCTCTCATGTTTTTACTAGAAAATTCCATGGAACTTTCAGTTTAGGGAAAAACACCTTTCTTGATGGTTTGACAAACGACATTTTGTAGGCCTCTGGTCGTAGTTTGAAAAGGTCAAACTGGACCAATTAGGATCGGTGGCTTCAGAAAACTTGTCACCATTCAAAGACTATTTTCTAGTTTTGAGTGTCATCAATGCTATTGAATTATCCTTATATAGGGAAATTTTTAGGAAGTTCCGCGTAGCGCGCTCATTCATCAAACGTCAATTTCGAACGTGGTTTTCTAAGCCCTCAAGCTAACTTTTGTTCATTTATAACTAAGTCAACTACGACCAGTAGCCCCAGAAAACTAACTACCAAACGTAAACCGTTCACTTTTTCCAAACTCTAACAGTTGCTATGAATTCTTGGTATATATGTGGACACATAGAAATTTAATCATGGTGTGTGTTCTCTTCAGAAGACAACTTTTGGAAGCGGTTTCTTAGCCTCTAAGCCTGTTTGAACATTTTTGTAGCTAGTAAGAAAATGTAAAAATAGAAAGTTATGGGACCCTCGTCGGGTTGCCAAACCACCATAAATACTTTTGACACATGTAAATAACTATTTAAAACTCTATAGTGTAACTTGTTGTGTGAAATAGAACTTTTGACAAAATGGTGTTTTCTCTCTCTTCCCTTCTCTTTCTCTCTCCTGGGTTACAAAATGAAGTGAAATGAAATGTAAGGAATACATGTCTCTAAAACTCTAATTTCGATTGCAAATTGTAATTGTTATCTTATGTAAATGGGAAACTAAAAATGATAATTATGTTAGATTAGGGTGGATGCCATGCCAACAAATTATCGCTGATATCATGCTCACATGGTTTTGCAGGATGAAAGAATGATGACAAAAAGGCGATGTGTAATTCATTAATTATCTTTGTAATTTATATAGTTCATTTTTAAATGAATAAATGTATAATGTAGTCTCATGTTACGAATGTTATATTCGATAATTTGTTGATATGTATGAGATGCTAGTTTCAAGGACATCTAGGAAATGTGCATTTAATGATAGGTTCAATTTTGATTTATAGTACACATGGTAAGGAGGTTTGATATTTATATAAGGTAAAAGAATTTTAAGTAATATCTTGTAGTGCATATTTAGTATTCAATAAATGATTAACGAGTCATCTTGTGCATTCATACTTTGTAAATGTAATAAAGAGATTTAATCAAAAACTCTACCCTTATACAATATCGAGCACAACTTATTTTCATGTGTGATGCTCCTTACCATAGAAGACATTGAAAACCGTAGAATGAAATTAAAATTTGCACTCAATGGAACCTCCTAGTTTTAGTAAATCAGAGCCCAAGAATGGGCTTATCATCTTTTCATTATGTTTAGTGACATTGTCATAAACCCGTCTGATAGGAGTGACCACTCAAACTTCATTTGGAGTAAGTAGAGCTAACTCTTCCTTCGTATCGTAGTGGATTACCTTGTTTTCCGAAGATAGATTTAAGAGTAAATTTCTTCATCGAATGAACTCCCTGTTGGATCCAAATGACATAGATGGAGGTTGTGACTTAGTTGTTCTAGGTCTTAAACTCTTGTTAATGAACCCCTTAGCTCCACTCAGTTAAATGTGTTACCTTGGTTTCTATCAACATAACACCTTGGTCCTTTCTTGAAGGTGGTTTAGCATAAATATGTCCTCTCGCTTAAAACTCATATATAGTTGAGGGTAGAAACATAGGTGAAGTTGGAATTAATCTAAACCTCTGTTGATTTGGATGTTAACTTAGGGTTCGTGTGTAGCTTCAAGTCTTCTAATCTTATATGTACTCAAGAGGTTAGACAAACAATTCGTAGCTCCTTTTTACAAGACAATGCTAAAAATAAGACCATAATGTGATGTAGAAAATAAATATATAAGATTAAAAACAAGATTTGAGGTTCGAATAATGCCACTCTCGAGACCTTATATCTCAATTAAATATATTCATTTGTTTCAAAGAATATGAATTGCCTTGGTGTGACCAACCTTCAAAAAACAAAATACATATATAAATCAAAATGGAATTCCACAAGTCATTAAATTAGAATAACTATGGTAGGGAAATAACTATACCGTGATCGAGGAAGGTTTTTGGTAAAAAGCTATCTTGTATCTAAATCTCCATTAAATCCTAATATCGTTATATGGACACCAAGTCACATTCAGTTGATTTGTAAGAGAAGAAAAAGGCAGATATTGAATATATGTTCGAGAAGAATATTCTTAACATAAGGACAAGATAATTAAGTACTTTATATGCATTTGAATTATGTTAAATAAGTATGCAAGTTATGGAAAATTTGGTAAAGAATAAGAAGCCAACTAAAAATGGTCGAACGATAATTTAACCACGGAATGTACTTAAGAATATGTGGGTGGACAAACGAGAAATTTATCCTTGCACAATAATGTTCTTGGAATGTTAATCGTAACTAAAATACAATTAAAGAAAAGATGTGTTGTGGGTTTTCCCATCCTTGAGTCTTCTTTTGTGGTTGGGGCATTGCTAGTATTCGTTCATTGGGAAAAGTGTGGCATCGACATGCCTATGTTGTTTTCATGTGTCTATGTGAGTCGATGACTTATGTGATTGTTGTATGCGAGTTGAGTTTCTATACTTGGAGCCCTTGCTGTGTTGTGTGTAGTGAGCAATGTAAGTCAAAAAAAAATTATCCTAGTATTTTACTGTTGTAATTATGTGTGTAAAATGTGGGCACTACAAATTCAAAAAGATTATTTTAATTCATCAACTATGTATTTTTCTTTTCGTGATAGTCTACCAAATAATTCCCATAATTCATTGTTATTTGTATAATAAATTCTTTCACGATGCTTGAGAGCTTTGTATAGTGTTTTCCTATGTTTTTAGTGCACTAGTTTTTCTAATTAAACGAGATTTTTGTGTTGCTTTTACCTATTATAGTCGATGTAATAACACGTCAAGTAACATTACTATCTTTAGTATGTGAGGTTGAACCTACTGATTGGTATGCATTCATTAAATTTTTACAATAGATTTTTCACTGTCGGTCTTAGATGTTCTTAGACTAAGGGTTTTCATTGTAGGTCTATAATTAATATTTTTCATCATTTCAACAAATAATTGACATCTACCTATTTCATTTAAGTCATTAAAATATGTTTTCCATATCTGATTAGCTTTTCTTCTACAAGTGTGTTGACAAATCTTATTAGGCATTGGATTTAAAATATTTTCATAAATCTCAAGTAAAAGTTTGGGTGTTTTCCACAAAATTTTAATCGGTGATTTCAATGGAAATGATTGTTGAATATCATCTAAACATTGTTCATTTTCTATTTTTCGTTTATCTTTATAATTCGGTAAAGAGTTTGTGTTTTCAACAGGTTTGTCATCTGTGTAACATCTATTTTTAAATTTGGAATTGCATCATCATTCATTGAATATTCATTATTTATTGAATCAATTGGTGTTTGAGGATATGTTGCACCATCAATTTCATTTGGAAGAGATGACATACCTTCATCTCCATGCGTTGATTTCTTTTTTCATGTATTTTTGCATTCACTCCCTTGTTTTCTTTTTTATTTCTTCTTTCTTGGATTTTTTCGTAACATCTCCAATATTTGTTAAAGACGTGTTCAATTTCATTTTTTCACACCATTTTTTCATCCATCCCCTTTTTTTTCAATTGATCGAGTGTTTTCCTTTGTGGTTTTGCTCCCATAATTATGAAAAATATCTTTACCACCACAAAACAATTGACAATTTTTTTAATGAGTGTTAGGAATATAATAAATAGTAGGGTAAGTGAACTAACTGGGTGGCCAAAAGTGGGTCTTAAGTGGACGCTTTTTTCTGAAAAATAAACATCTTCAACTTGTATGAGTTATTTGAAATAGTTACACTCAAAATTAGAAGACATTGTAAGAATATGAATCATAGAATTTTGAGTCTAGTTTTTAAGATACTAAATTTTATTTGAAAACGGTTAAGTTTAAGTTGGTCAAATAACTAAAATACCACTAGGTGCTCCTATTTTTGTTAAAAACATAAAAGAGTGTCTTTCGTGCCCCCACCACTTTTTTCATCACTATTTAGTATTTTTAAAAACCCTTTGGTAGAAATATAGCTAGGAACATCTAGTTTGGGATCCATTTTTAAGATTTTTTTAATGTAGTATTTTTTAATGATTTTTCTAGTAAAAAAATTTAAATTTTGAAAAATAACAGAGCTCTGACCATGTCCCCCTAACTACCTAAAAAAATATCGAAAATTATATTTTTTTGAATATGTATAGAATTAGGCCTAGTTTGGGCTAGTATATTTTTTTCGATTTCGATGAGCCAAAAAAAGATACATGGCAAAATATAAGTGTTTACAATCACTTTGAAAATAGAGGTATAAAAGACATAGTTTGAAATAAATATAAATGGAAACCTTAGAATAGTTAGAAAAATATAAAAATTACATATTTAGAAAGAGGATAGTTTTCTTGACATTGTAGGAATTTTTAAGAAATATAGAAAACGTTTTTGTAGGATTTAGCATGGTGGAAGGTGAGTTTATGCATATTTTTCAAATAACGTAGGTTGTCATGTTGTTATAGGTCCAAGACATAGTTTTAAGAATCCAAATCAATTCCAAGCCTGCAAATTATTGGTTTTGGGGGTATAATAAAGGGAACGTGTACGTGTTCCGCATAGTATAAACATTATATGTGCTTTTGGCATGCTTCTATTTACAAAAATAAATGTTTAAGTATAATTGAAAACTTATACTTTAAATTTATTTTAGTAAATATAAGAAATTAGGGTCACTCTGCACCTTACGAACTAGTCTCACATCTCCATGAGTCACAATTTAGGGGATATTTTTTATAGTATAATCTAGTCAGTACATAGGTAATTTTTAGGATTTCAGCATTCATCCTAAACCGTTTAGTGTTTAAATTCTACATTCAAAACCCTAAACCATAAACTCTAAGCCTAGGCCCTAAACCTAAACCCTAAACCCTAAACCTTGAGCCCTTAAAACCAAACCATAAACTATGATCCTTAAACCCTAAACCCTAAACCCTAAACCCTAAACCTTAAACATTTAGCCCTTACCCATGAGCCCTAAACCCTAAACCCCAAGTCTTAAGCCCTAAACCATGAGCCCTAAGCCCTAAGCCCTAAAACCTAAACCATAAACCATGAAACCTAAATGTTAAACCCTAAACCCTAAAAACTAAAGCCTAAATCCTAAACCCTAATGCTTAAACCCTAAACCCTAAAACTTAAACACCGAATCATAATCCCTAAACCCTAAACCTTAAACTATAAACCATGAGCGATAAACACTAAACCCTAAAAATAAAATAATAAACCTTAAAACCCCGAACACTAAATTTTGAACCATAAACTCTAAACCATTAACCCTAAACCCTAAATATTGAACCATGAATACTAAGCCCTAAACCCTAAACCCTAAATCCAAATCCTTGAGCTCTAAACCCTAAACCATAAAGTCAAAACTCCAAACCCCAAACCCTGAGCCATAAGCCCTAAACCCTAAGCCTCGTAACCCTATACCATGATGCTTGAGCCATAAACCTTAAACCTTAAACCCTAAACCATGTACCCTAAACCATAAATCCTAAATCCTAAACCTTGAGTTGTACACCATAAACTCTAAACCTTAAGCCCTAAACGATAAATCCTAAACCATAAACCCTAAACCCTAATCCCTAAACCCTAACCATAAATTCTAAAACCTAAACCATAAACTCTAAAACCTCACCTAAATCCTAAACCATTAACTCTGAACCTTAAACCCTGAACCCTGAAAGCTAAACCCTAAATCCTAAACCTTAAAACCTAAAGCATGAGCCCTAAACCCTAAATACTAAATCCTAAACCCTACAACCTTATCCCTAAACACTCAACCCTAAACCTTGAACCCCAGCTCTACACCCTAAACCTGAACCCTAAACCATGGGCCATAAACCCTAAACCTTAGAACCTAACACCCAAACCCTAAATACTAAGCCCTAAAATGTAAAACCTAAACCCTAAACCCTAAACCTTAAACTCTAAACCATAAATATTAAACACTAAACCCTAAACTCTAAACTATGAAACCTAAACCCCGAACCTTGATCCCCAAAACCTAAAACCTCAACCCCGAGCAATAAACCCTAAAATATAAACCCTAAACCATTAACCCTAAACCATGAACCCTAAAACTTAAGCCCTAAAGCCTTAAACCTAAAACTTGAACCATGAGCCCTAAACACTAAACCTTAAACCCTAAGTCCTAAACCCTCGATCCTAATCCCTAAACCCTAAAACCTAAAACCTAAATCATAAACCATGACCTAAAGTAAATTATTGATAAGATCATTAAATGTGTTTCAGTGTGTAGGGAATATTGTTTAAGGTGATCGATAAACTCATTTAGTTTTGATGAGACACTACTTTTTCCGAAGGCCTAATAAGGAAAATTTTGGCCATTTTGTAGCAAATTGAACACCCTTCGAAAGTTTTTAGAGAAAATATAAAACATCTTAGGGTGATTTTAGAGAGAATTTAAGATGTATAAGTAAATTTAGGAAAGTTTAGGAAATAAAATCTCATTTAGGAGCAATTTGTTTAAGACTTGGTTTTCAAGTGCAGGGAATGAAAGATAAAACGGTAAAATCTGAAATCTCTGGATGATTCCAGGAGTTATAGAAAGACTTAGGATGAAAATAAATAGGAATTGGAAGGATATTAAAACACTTTATAAGTTGGAATAATCAACATTGATTCAAGGCTTAAATATTTCTTTAGGTACTGCAAAACTCTCCAGCTGCCCCTCTAATTACAAAATGAAATATGACCTAAATTTTGAGTTACATGAAGAATTAGATTTGTAGAATAGTTTCATTGATTGTAAAATGTGATTTTTAGTGCTTCAGTGAAGTATAAAGGTCAATAACATGTGACTCATAATCAAATTTCATTCAAGGATTCATCCTTTATCCGCAGGAGGAAACCCATTTCCATGAGGATCAACTTGAGAAAAATGGTGTCCATGTACTATAAGAATGCATACACCCAGGTTTCATCTTGGTCAATAAATTGACTTGTGAAGGATTCATCATATTTAAAGGTGAAATGTGGATCTCAAGGAGTGACATTATGATCAACATATCCTGACTCTGTCATTGTACCCAAATATCTCCAAAGAATAAGGTAAAATGAGATAGAAATGCCACTCAACTATCCACTCCCATCATGTATGAAGTTTTAAGGCATTATATATATCCATGAGATACATATGAGAAAATAAACGTATGATAATATTGAATTTGATTCCATGAAAGGATGATTTTAGAGCCAGGAAAGGTGGAGGGATGATCTTTATATGGAGCACCCTATTTCTAGGAAGAGAAATCATCTGCGTTCACTTAATGTAATTCATTAAGTATTATTCATAAAAAATCATTCAACACCTATTAGTTTGATCAAACCTTAAGGAGGAGGCACATTACAATCACCTCATTTTTTCTATAGGACATGAATCCCATTCAGGGAGCAATCTTCTATCTACAAAGTGAGGATCTCATTTTAGTAAGAAGTAAAAAGCATCATAGAGGTGATTCATGGTTACTAAAGTTATTTATGGACCGAATTTCTAAATTGCTACCAATTCAAGTAGTGGTATGGCCAAAATCCTATCTAGAAGGTCAAAAAACCTACAAAACAACTATATGTTTTCCCAAAACAAAGACTGACTACAATATATATGGCTTGAAAGTTTTAGGTCATTGTTGAAATTCTGAAAATGAGTAAGTATTGACCAGATTAGATTTTGAAAAACTATCTTCTAGATTATAACTGTCAGAGCTACGAGACCACTTCCATCAGGTGCAAAGTGACCCTAACTTCTTATATTTACTAAAATAAATTTAAAGTTATTCTTAACATTTATTTTAGTAAATATGGCTCCTTCAGGCCCTCCTAAACTTCATATAGCTCAAAATGTATATGTGTTTCATACCACTAGAAATGCGTCCACATTTTAGGTTTGTGAATTAGCAAGCCTAAGAAAACATAGAGCACTCACATTATTACAAAACGTGTACGCATTTTGCCCATTTTCACTTTTGTGTTCACTTTTTGGAATCCTAGATTGGTGAACTTACCCAGGTAGAAACACACTTAAATACATAAAATAATGCTTAAATATTTCACAAAAAATCTCCATTTAACATAAAATATACAAAATTGTTAACAAGAATAAAAATGTGCAAGAATTTGCAGATAACCCATGATCAATGGGACTAATATCACAAATTCTTTTATTCTTGTTGTGTATGACTTTCAGTTTTAAGAGTGTTATAACCCGAGCACATTATAACATGCTCACATTTCATCCTAATAGGGTTTGGAATACCCAAACCATAGGCTTGGTGTAGACACTAAAAATTTACACTCCCCAAATTAATTTAACTATCCCGTTCATATTCGTAATAAATCACTAATTAGATTAATACCCCACACCTCCCCTATTTTATTCAATCAATTAAATGATTCATTATATATGTTATTTAGGAATAATTTTTATGTTTTCTAAATTATTGTAATCCACCTAAGTTTATTTCCTAAAATTTGTTTAAAATCACTTCTAACTTATGAGACACCTATCATAGGAATTTATAAACTTGCCATTGTATTGTTAAAATCTTGTTTATTTATCATCATTATCACAATAATCTTATATTTATACTATCCTAAACAAACTTAGCCAAATTAGACCAAATCTAACCTATCTTATCATTTCCCTAAGCAAATTAAACACATCACTAGCCAACCCAACACTTTCAAGTAAACCCAAAAAACCTATCCCTCGAAAATAAGAATAAGAACCCTAAATTAGCAAGTTGTTTGAACAAATTGCTAAAGAAAACCCAAACTGATTGAAATCAACAATGATTATTTAAACCCATTTTATAGTCCATTTGGGGGATCATCTCGCTCACATTTTTTTGAGCTAGAGTTTGTTTTATCAGATTCCATCATTGTTGTATTGCATCAACGTCAAAGCATTACTATCCAACATTGGCATTCTTGGTCATCAAGAAATTTTGGCAATCATTTTGGAGCCTGTCAGGATTGACAAATCACCATCCAGCTACAAGTCTCTCCGATTACATTTGTTTTCTTCAACCGAGTTTAGTCCTCATTTTACACTTCCATTTATACATTCAGGTACATCAATCTGTTAATTTATTTATCTCATATTATAATCTAAGTATTTGGAATATCATATTTTTGACAATAATTGGCTAAATATCACATTTTTATCAATTTGTTTATTATCCTCTAGAATCACCTGCGATTCCTATCTTCTTTGTTTCCCTACAACATCATTCATATTTCATTTATTAATCATATTATATCTCCTTTACTGCTAACATGTTGTCCAATATGGCTTATTTAGATGGCATTAGGTGGTCAAGGCCATGAAATAACTAGCATCAACTCTTTACCTGTCATCCGCCATCCCTTACATTGGGAACAATACGATGTTCTACATGACCTTGAGTTGTGCACCATTCATTCTGCCCCCTTTGGATCAATTACTGAGAAGATTTTTGAATCCACTCATAGGATTCATGACACCACAAACGAGTTTTGGGAGGCATATTTTGAGGTCTTTCATATCCGAGTAGATTTATCCTTGTTCAAGTATCGCATGAAGCTGAATTAGATTAAATTGAGCTCTCGATTGAATCGAAGATAAAAATGATTCAAAACACTCATATTTTGATTCGATTACGAAGCAGAAGAGGAGGAACCAAAATACATTTCAGATTTCTTTGAGGAATATTACATTGACTACGAGAACTCAAATTACCCTAAAGACCTTGAGCTTACTGAAGAGGAGGATTCACCTTCATCCGAGAATTATGACACTTGATTTAGATTCTGACTTTGAGCCATAGCTCATATATCTCATATTTCATTATCACATACATGTTTGTAATAAAATCTGAATTTTTAACATTTATTATTTATCCATCATATATCATGGTTTTTTTCCAAAATCACTTGATTGTATAAACAATGATTTACATCCTTACGAGGAATTCCTTTGACTTCCAGGGACTGGCCTTTTCTAGGAAATCCACTTAATATTTTTACTAATAAATATCTTGTGTAGTGTTGGTGATTTATAGGAAAGGATCTTACACCTTTGCATATATGGAGTGCAAGCGTCAAACATCCCTTATCTACGCTTTAGGTATCGCTAATCCCCACCATACTAAGGTTAGGTGAGTTTTATTCCCTTTCTTATTAGGTTAAGTTGAAGAGGTAAAATTTATTCCTAACATCTTGCACACCCAGGTGGGATGCTATCCCTTTTCTTTTTGTTTCATTTTATCAATAAAAATATCATTTGTTTTATTTTTCTAATTCTCTGTGTGATAATCACCTGTGATTGTGCAAATCACCACTGATTTGTCTACTTCTTTTTATTACCATATAGTTTGCTTTTTTACTTCTTGTTTTTTATTTATTGCTTTCTATTTTTCCTAACTTTTCTATAGGGTAATTTTTTTGTAGAGCTCATTTCTTGGAGTGTTGGATTGCTTGCTTTAAAAATTGCTAAAAAAAAATAGGAGCGTTTAGTGGTGAGTCCTAAAAATTTCTTATTTGTTTTCAAGTATTGCATTTTGTTTGATTGTCTTCATTGAAACAACATTTCTATTTGGGTTTTAAAACGAACCATTCATCCTTATTGTTTCACATAGCTTTAATTAGAAAGGTAATTAGGGATATTTTTAGTGGCAAATATTTGTAATTTGGTGAATATTCCATTTTTGGAAAATTTGAAAAGGCAAATTTTTTAGAGTAGGTCAGTGTATTTGTTTACTAAAATTTCCAATATAATTTTTTTAGGGGTCGGCTTTGCCTACCGTTGAAAACTACTCCTATATAAACCTAGGTAATTTTCCTAGTAGTATACTAGTAACTTACTAAGGTACCATCCAAATTACTTGTAAATTACAAGTAGACAAAGTGTGGATCAGAGTCTCGGACTATTTTTATAGACTTGCAATAGGAAGTTTTTCATTTCCAAACAAGTGACAATAAAGTGTTGTTGATGCATGACAAGAGAAGACGTTGACGCGTGACCGGAGGGTTTTTGACATGCAACCAAAGGGTTGTTGATGCACAACAAGAGGGTTATTTATGCGTAACCCGGAGGGTTGTTGACGCGCGCCGGAGGGTTGTTGACATGTGACCGAGGGTTGTTGATGTGCGTCGAGAGGGTTGTTGATGCGCAAAATAGAGGGTTGTTGATGTGTAACTAGAGGGTTATTCTTGAATAACTAGAGGGTTGTTGATGTGTTGTTGTCCTCTCAAAATTTCCCCTCTTTTAAAAACCCAAAAGTTGAAAATTTTGAGTTAACACCCTTTTATGATGTTCTAGTGAAGAGAAAAGTTGAAGAGTTAGGGAAAATTCACATTTTTTGAGTCATTTTAGTGATTTATGGGTCTATCGGACATTTTTGTCCCGTATGTCCCAAGTTCTGCTGGACCTTCTATTTCCCGATCGGCTACTTTCCCTGAAAATATGTTAACTTTCAGTTCTGTCAGAACTTTTTGTTCCAAATGTTCTAAGTTCACCTAGGCTTTCTATTCCCGATCGCCCGTCGGCCGCATCGGGCCCTTCACGTACTTTTGTCTCATCTATCCCAAAAGCATCTGTGCATTCCATCCCCACTTTTCCACATCACACGCATCAGCCGAATCACGTCTTCATGTCTCTGTCATGTTTCTAAGTTCCTCGATTGCCGTGCTCTTCGGCCCGCATCACCCGCATCGTCCAGGATCACGTCTTTGCATCCTTCATTTCCCAAATGTTCCAAAGACCATACGGATAGTTTTTTCTATTCTTCCCGATGCTTTCCTTTTTTGATTTGGGGCATATGAATTTAATGCGCATTTATCACCTTCTCTCTCCTAAAATGGCTATTTAATGGGTCTACCCTCTATGTATTTTGTCAACACTTACTTGCTTTATTATTCACTCAAATCCTTGCAATTAAGGTCGTCTTCTCGCGCCCCATTCCCTTTGCATTTTTCATTGCAAATTCAAGTCATGAAGGCTGTTTCTTTGTACTGCTTACTTGCCAACATGAAGATCAAATTTCAAGGTCAGGAACACATTTCACCACTTGAATCCTCTGTTCCTGATATTGGGGATAGTGAGGTTCGTCACCTAGATTTTGGTGATTTATGGAGTAGGTTAACTAATCCTAATCCTTCTCCCATGGCGTAAATTATATACGATAGTGGCCTTGAATTTTTGCGGTTTTCCGATCTCGGTACAATGTGCTTTGAACTGTGCTCACTTTGTGGGGCTCACTTTAACTCTGACACGAATGAATTATCTAATGTGCATGGGGAGCTAATTGCAAAACTAGATATTGCTACCATTTTTGTTTCTCTACGGATCCCAGAAGTCTAAGACTCCATTGTTATCTCTCAAGCTCAAGTGCAGACTTTTTTATCAAGACAGTGATAAATACAAAGCAAGAATAGCAAAATCATGGTTGAAGAACCCTAAAAAGGGAGCATCCCGACTTTCCAAAGCATTATTCAGGGCTGATTTCAATGAAGAACTGTCAGATTTCATTATCTTGCTAGCTCATGTCATGGGATTACCCTCCACCAATGAATTTCACTTTTGGATGTGCCCACTCATCAACATCATCTGCGAAGGTAGCCAGAGCATAAATTGGGTAGAAATCATTTGCATGAATTTGACAAAATAGTTGTCCAATGTGTAACAGACCAAGAAGTTCTATATGACTTCTTATCTTATGTATACCCTAGCAACATCTCGGCAATGGTTTGGTTTCACATACATCAAGGGTCAGAAGGATGAACCCATTTATGCATACTTCCCTCAGTTCACCCTTGAAACCAGCAACCATAACTTCAGGAGAGTGAATGATGATTTTACTATGTATATTGCGAGGCTTCTAAAAATTTTAACGCCAAAAGATTTTCTGATGAGGCCATGAACCTGATAGCAAAATATGGAGCTTTCTTCATTCAGTTCAGAAGGTTTTCATATATCAGGTTAGCCGGTTATGAGAACACACCTCTCAAACTCCCCATGTTTTGTAATGATAAGATGGATTTGATTGAAGTATGCAGGCAATTGGATAAGTTACATAGAACCTACAGAGACAAGAAAATATTTGGGCTACATTTCCCCATATCCTTGGGTAATTATACATGTAAAATAGCTTTGGATGCTCAAAACATAGAAAGGGCCCTTGCTCCCATCACTGTTCACTTCTTCAGGCCCAGGACCTACTTTGATTTGAAGAAGTTCATTGAGCTAAATCTCAGAATTAATTATCATCACGGATCGAGATCGAGGGACTCTCCGGGCTGATTGTGCGAGATGAGTTTAAAGCAAGATGAAGACATTATGGCAGATTCTCTCTCCAACTGATAAAGGAGCTCAATCTATATCAAATTCTTGAAGGAATTCAAGATGATACTGAAGACTTGTGGTCTTATAAATACGAGACATTGATCAAGCACACTCACTTGGAAGATTTGGACTGGTAATAGAGGGAGAAGGATGACTTGGTTGAGATTCTGGCCCCTGCCCTTGTAAGAACCAAGGTCTAGTTTGATAGAAAGGTCCAAGAGCTCAAGAAGAGTCTAAGAGATTCTTCCTCCAAAGATAATTCAACACCAAGGAAGGAATCACATACACCTAGCTCAGAGGTACTTGTATAAACCCCTCCTCCTCTCTCAAATAAAGAAATCGAATCATCCACCCCTTCTTCATCTACTCAAGTATACCAAAAGAAGGTGAAGGAGGTTAAACAAGAGAAGAATGTGGAAGATCCCCTGTTAAAGCATTCAGAACTACCTTTGGGGCCAGAGAACATCATTGTTCTCAGTGAAAGTGATCATAATGAAGTACCAATCCCTGCAGGAACTTTAGAAGCTGTAATAGATAAAGAGAAGGAAGTGTATAGCACTGAGCCTCCAAGTACCACTGATCCTCTGCCCAAGAAGCTCCAGATACTTCCCTCACATCTCTACTGGAAGAAACAATAGTAAATACCTTAAGTTCCATGAGTTATTTTGCTCTTAGATCTCTTGCTTCTTCTTCTTCCTCCTCCACTTTTGCATGGGTGCAACCCTTGGTTGTGATGAGGAAAAGAAAACCTTCTTCTCAATTGAAAGGGATAAATTTTGATGTTGTGGCAGCCTTGTTGAGCACCACTCTCATGTTCCAGCAAAGAGAGCTAAAAAAACTTTGAGGATAATAACAGATGCTCAGGGTCAACAATTTCTAGAGGTAGCAAAACCTAAGGTTGACAAGGCAAAACAAGATCTACTAGCCTCTGATCTAGAGCTTTCTAGGATTCCAATGGGAGAATCTACCCCTGAGAGTGAGGTGCATAACCTCCATGCAATGGTAACCAAGGTTATTGAGAGAGTTGAAAGGGGTAAATATACTATAGAAGAGCTAGAGGAACAAGCTCAAGTTCTTTCTAGCTTCATCAAGTCGTTGTTATATAAGGACAAGGTTTTGGATCCTACTCCACTGTCTACCCTTCCGCCACCTATGATTTTTAGTCAAGCTGAAGTTCAAAGAATTAAAGACATACACAGGTATTCCAGCTACGAGAGAGCTATGGAAGCCATGGTGGATGACATGATCATTGCAGGTTTGAATTTCATTGTAGAAGCCTTTAAACTCAATGAGAAGGTAGCCAACTGCAACAAAAATATCCTCCTAAATTTCTACTATGGACAAGGAGTTGAATCTTTGGAGTAGCTGCATCATGGATCTTCACCTAATGGGATAGGATGATGAAAATATATTAATGGCCAACAAGGTTTTTGATGATGCTAAAGACAACTTGTCAAAGTCTTGGGTTTTCAGCATGGAATGGAAAATAAAAGTTTTGGAGGAAGCTTTGGGAGAGTTGAGGAGCACTTGGCAGAATGGAGAGGATTTCAAAACTTGTGTTGTGTCTGCTTTCAAAGATATTCACTGTCATCTTCACGAAGAAACTTCAGGTGTTCCTTTCTCTCTCCAGGAAATTAATACTCAGTTCAGGGAATTTGTTAAAGAAAACTTGTTCAAAGAGGAATCAATTACCAAGGAGAAGATAAAGGAGATTTTCTCTCTTCAATATACTATTGAAGAGGCTAATAAATAATACCATGCACACACTGATTTTGATAAGGATATGGAGAAATGCCTAGGTTCTAGGACTTAGGATCTTGCCAACACATCAGTCCCATGAGGTAGAGACACAATAGAAGCATTGAAAAAGTTCAGGAAATGAATCCTCAAGTCAGTGGGCCCCCCTCAGCAATAAGTAGTTGTTTTCTCTTCCAGCTTCACCCTTCCTTCTTTCTCTCAAATCGGTCTTATTGTAATTAGTTAAGGGTTTTGTGTCAAGCATCTCCTTAATTAGCATTTTAGTTAAAAGTAGTTACCAAGTGTAACTAATTTGTAAGTTATATAATGGGCTCTCTACACCATTCTTCGGGTTGGAACTCTGTTTATTTTTTAAAGTGTTAAGGAGTAAAAAAGTAATCAATAAAAAAATATCTTTCTTTCTATGTCTATCTGGTCTTGTTCTTTCATTACTATCTATTAAATGTTATTGAATCATTTATCTGTGTTACTTCAAGAAGCTTTGTATTCCTGTAGATGTAATTTCTAGAACTTTGTGTCTTTGAAATAACATCTTATTGTCTCAAATGCAAATGGTTCTATTCCAAATAATTTCATTCTGGCATGCGTAAGGAATTATTTTGTTATCTATATTTCTTGAGAGTTCCTTTCTACCCCTTCCCACTACTTAATTCCTCTATCCTTTTGTATTGATGATCTATTCTATTTTAACACTTTCATGATATCTCGAGTTCCTCATTAAAACTATACACTGTACATGTGTAAATAAGTTTTTGCCTTTAAATAAGGGAACCTCTCCCATTGAAGAGGAGGGACTTTCTGTCCCCGACTATTGTTCTCAATAAAGTCCTTATTTGACAACCAACACATGTGACCAAAATGTTGTTGATGCATGACCAGGGGTTTATAGACGGTCGAAAAACATAGAATTTTTTTGGTGTTGGGCGACACAACAAGCATTTTTGTTAGGTGACAACAAGGCTTGTTGTTGTGTGACAACAAACCTTGTTGTCTCCTCGACACCAAAAAAATGTTGAGTTATCCCCCTTAAGAAAATGATAGGCAAAAATTTGAATCTAAAATCTTGGAAAATTTTCCTTTCGATGAAAGTGGTTCGAGGTATATTTGTCGCGATTTTCCACCTCCAATTTACCAAAGGCTTCTTAAAATGAACCACGAAGGTGATATGTTGCATTCAATTTTCTTTCCCCATACATAACTAAGCCACTAAAAATCGAAACACATTCAAAATAATTCCTACCTGGTGGATAACTACTTGGATTTGATCACCAAATAATCATCTGTCTATCAGTATATATCGGCTAAGCACTTGACACACTTATTGTTGTTGGATCAGCGAAGTGAGGGGGTAGGCTCCAATACCATTCCTATATTGGAAATAGTAAAAATTTGGACCTCACATAACTTCAGGTATATCGAGGAATCCATCCTTAAAAACACAACCCAAACCAGCCATAGCTTACCACTTCCTAGGACCTTCATTAACCATTTTACACATTTCACTTTTTGTAATTAAATCAAGAAAATCTAAAAATCCATTTTGATTGATTTTTTTGTTGTTTGTAATTTACCTATTTAGTAATTTTCTTTTTAATAAATTGTGTTTCTTTTATGTGTTTGTTTATAATGGTACAAACAAGACAATAAGCTCACAACCAAAATTCTGAAAACATGTCTCAACCACTATCCACACCCTTGTACAAAAAATCCCTTTATCTACTCCATTATCCACACCGTTACCTACACCCTTATCTACTACTATATCTACACCATCATTTACCACACCATTACAACAAAAAAACCCATTCCATTAACCAATCACATCAACTCCTCTAATTGATGCTCAATGAGCTTGGAATGAAATAGAGGAAAAATATAATGAAGAAATGAGACAACGTCTCTTAAATTTGCACATCAATTTCATAGTCAAGAATTTAATACATCTGAATAGGAAGAAACTTAAAAACCATACTCCCCACTCACAATCAAATCTTTTGAACCCTTTTCTTTGAAAAGAGGAGACCTATTTTCAAAGAAATGTTGGATTCAAACCCCATTTTCTCAATGCATATCTAGTAGCTAGGGTGTTCAACTCCAATTGTTCACACATGAGCCATCCTCAAACATTCTAGATCCTTTATCCGGCTCTTCACAACAACTTGAACTAAACCATCCTCAAACATTCTTGATCCTTTATCTAGCTCTTCACAACAACTTGAATCCAACCATTTTCAAGTGCTCTTGATTCTACACATCCCATTAATTCAAATCAACAATATATACCGAACCACCACCTCCATATAATCCTTCCTCTACTATTGCAAGAATTATTTCAAATCAGAACATGTTATTCAACAAATACATCCATATCCACCTCTAAGTCAACTTAAATATCATAAGTTTCATCTTCCATTCCTATTCTTAGTCTTCATATGGTTTCCTCTCAAGACACAACCACCCAACAACATACATCCTCACCTAAGCCTTCTACTAGTTTAACACCTCCACAAAGTAATACTAGTGCTTCATTATCTACCCTCTAGTATCCTCGGTTACCCAAACACCTCCAATGAGTTCTATTTCACTTCTATTGTTATATCTCAACCAGTTAGTAGTATTCAAAATATCACTATGACCATTCCGACATCTAGTCCTTTAATCAATACTAGTTCTATCACCACTACTCACCCTATTTCATAGTACATACTACAATAATCACTACCATTAATCTCAATACCACAATCTACTCCTACTCAAAATTCCACAATAGGTACCATCTTCTGTTACCTCTTTATGCCCTTTCAACAACCACCACCTTATTCACAACCTTTTACTACCACATCCATTCCAAATCCTTATCAATATATTCAACCATCGCAACCATTAGTGTCTCAACCAACTTATGGTATGCCATCACAACAATACATCCAACAAAAAATATACCAAACAAAACATCCCTACAACATAATATTCCATCACAACAGAATATTCCTTCTCAATAGTAAATTCCAAAATAGAATATTCCATAACAAAATACCCCTTTACAATAAAAATATTCCTTCCAACAATATATCCCACAACAATTATCCCTTCACAAAAATAACTATCCCTCACAATAATAATATTCCTCTCAATAACATTTCCACAACAGAATATCCCACAACATAATATCCCTTCAAATCAAAAGATATTTCATAACAAAACATTCCCTCTCAACAATATATCCTCAAAAAAACATTCCCATAACATAATATCCTATAAATAATATACCCCAACAAAATATTCCTTATCAAAAGTATGTCCCTCAATAGAACATACCTTACCAATAGAATATCCTCAATAGTACCAGATGTACTCACAACCTAGCCAATTTGCATTTCAACCTAGCTCATCCTCACAGCAACCAACACAAATAATCCCCTTCAAGCTCTCATGAATCATATCTAGTCTAGAAGTTGACCTCATCTACACCTAAAATGTGCTCTCTTACGATCAAATCTGCAATGAACCTATCCACCCCTCAGTCCCGTATAAAGCATATCCACCTCATTGGGAACTTCCAAAATTTATTAAATTCTTTAGCAAGGAAGATCCTCAACAACATATTCATGTTTTTCACCATGCTTGTTATCTAATATCCCATGATCAAGACCTCATGTTGAGGACTTTTCCCATGTCCCTCGTTGGTCCTCTTTGACTGGTATAATAACATTCCACAATACTCCATTTTCTCCTTCACACAACTCACAAAATTGTTCTTAGAAAAATTTCTATAAACATAGCCCACAAAGTCACCATTAATGACCTTTATGTTATCAAAAATTTGAGGATGAATCCATTGTTGATTTGTTTCCCACTGGAGGGGTACAATCAATCAATTATCCTTTTCATTACCACAAGCGAATTGATTGAAGTTTTTTCGATCATGCACCAAACATATTTCATCAACATTACAAATTCAATCATTCCATACTTTCGATGAAGCTTTTACCATGGCCCGTAAATTGGAACTATGAGCTCTAGAAGATGGTCATGTTAAGCTTCATCCTAAGAAACCACAAACTGATTTTCCTTCTAAGTCATCCTCTAGTCCCAAAAATCCAAATCAGCTACTAATGCCATAGTAGTCAAATCCACTCCCAAGGAAAATCCCACTACCGAACGTTCTCATCCACAATGTAATTACACACCAATAGGAGAGACTTATAGAACTAGTTTTACATAAAATTACTCACTTGTAAATATGATAACTCTCCCACCTATCTAACCCATCGATACATTTGTATCTAAGCCCTCTTGGTATTGAGATAATGACTATTGTAAATACCATAGGGTCAAAGGACATGACATTGAAAGGTTTCATACATTTCACAATGTTCTTCAAGACTTGATTGATAAGGGTGAACTTCACTTGGATAATCCAAATGCACCCCCAAATCAAAACCTTGACATATTCAAGCAACCCTTTCCAAATCATCCCCATCTACTAACCAACCACAAAAAATGTTGTTCATGCTCACCACACCATTAACACCATTACTAAAATGTTACCTATTCCTAATCAACATCCAATATCTACTCAAACCAATAACTTCCTAAAACATACCTACTTCCTTAAACATCCACATCCACATCAACACAACCAATAATAATACCTTCTACATCTAAACCCATGTTTCCAAAATACCCATTAGTCTAAACATGTGTCTACTAAAATTTTCTCTTCCAAAAATGCTATCCCTCCAACTTTTCCCCATCCTTGTCATCTGTCACTACTATGAATCTATATCTATGTCTACACCATGGTTCTCAAATATAACTATGGTACCTATTGAAACATTCATGACACAACCACCTCCTCCTAAACCAACCATGAGCCATATTCATCCCCCAAGACCAAACAATCTGAAACCTACGAAAACCCACAAAATCATGTAGATCTCATTAACCGCATCATTCAAACCCCCTTCTTCATCAAAATGTCTCTACATCCATACCTAGCTCATCCTAAAACCATGAAAGGACCACACAAACAAGGTATTGTCCAAGTTTTCAAAAGTCCTTATTATACTTATCCCGAATCATATCAATTCCATGGTCCTCAGCCTTTTCTCCCACCTCCTCCTAGAAGGATCATATCAACTCCTAATAATCATCCTGTTGTTCCACATCCAAGACCTCCTTATCAATCCTCCCCATTAGGTCCTCGTCCTCCATTTACTATATTATCTAGGACACATAAAAACAAACAACTCAACAACCTATAATCAATACCTTATTACCACTAGAAGATAAATACCTAAAACTTCATCCCCATCCACATCAACACCTAAGGGGCATTATGCAACCATTTTAGATGACCTCCTCCAAAAATCACTCATAACATTACCACCACAAAAATTATCAGATCCACGAGGATGGAAACCTACTTGGTATGATTACAACATCTCGTGTGATTATCATAGAACATGAGGACATTCCATTGAGAATTGTAAAGCCTTCACTTGATTGCAAAAGTTTGGTAAAATCTGGATTCCTCCTTCTTCATCACATGCAACATCAACATCAACATCATCATCATCTTTGTCTAAATCTAAAGAACCCATGTCTAAAATCCTTCCCATCATGTTGATGTCTGTACATATCACTACCCATTCACAAAATTATGACATAGACTCATCTAAACCTAAGAAGGTAAAAATTTCATAGCTATACCTCCACCACCAGAAATAACTACTCCATCAGACAAACCCAAACCATCCATTTCTGTAGCTCCCAAACAACGGGTCATTAAACAATGTCACCTAAAACTAAGATCTCCATCCTAGCCACACCACCTTCACCATCCACCGTGATGCAAAAGGTTGTCATTAAACAATTACATCAAGCTCTCATTAAAATGTCATTATATGAACTAATACAAACATCACCTCTTCATAAACAAGCCATGATTGAAGCCCTCAAATCAATCAATAAATGTACAAATGATCCTTCATCATTTACAAACTTTGTAGGATCCCTCAAATCATCTTCCACCATATCATTTGAACCATCCAAAATACCTTCTCTTAAACTAAAGATCATGACTTACCACTTTTCATCACTACTCAAATTAATGATGTCCATATCAAAAGGGTAATGATTGATAGTGGTAGCCACTATTAACATTATATCCTCCTCACTTTTTATCAACTTAAGCTACCCAACACTTGTTATCACCCAAACTCCAGTCTTACTATGATCCTTCAACAACACTATTGCACCTACATTAGGCATTGTCATTTTACCACTTAAAGTTGGTGTTAAAACCTTACCTAAACTCTTCTACATTATAGAAGGAGAATTTCAATATAATATGTTACTTAGGACACCCATGGATACACACTATGCATTGTGTTCCATCAACTCTCCATCATTATCTTAAATATGAACATGAAGGTTATATTTACCGTCCCTATATCCAAATCCTTTCACTATTGATTACATGATGTATCATCCAAATGACGTACTTGTTCCTAAATCCACATCCAATCATCTGATGAAGCATCTACTAGCATGTCCATACCTTCCTCTAAACTACCAGATGATTCCTCCCTCAGTGATGTTGTACAATGCCTGATGTTAGGGGAATACCATCTCTCTCATGCTTAATCACATTCCTTCACCTAAGACTTATGGTCATCCTAACAAATAACCCACATATGACCCTAATGTAGGAGATGTTATCTCTTACGGCCCCATTATCTCAAAAAAATATTTCTCTGTGGGGGACTTGATTATCCTTCATCCCATATAATGGATCAACACCATGCCATGCCTTTTACATCAAATTTCAAATCTTTAGATAATCCAAATTTTTCTCACATGTATCTTCATCATTGTGTGTGGAGAGGTTTTGGCCTTGGCCATTATGAATAGGGAATGCATGATGTGGTTATCCAACATTCCCTTAAAACTTATGAGAAATATGGTTTAGGTTATAAGAAACCCTAGCTCTAAAACATCTGAGGCCACTACATCCAAACCTATTACATCTATCCTCATTACTGAATTAGAACCATCGTCACCCACATCCCCTAAAGATCCTATGGACGTAGATGACATTGTATCCATCATGTCTAACTTTTTTTTAGTCAATACCATATCCTTAGGACCTCTCACTTATCAATCCAACCATGATACTAAACAAATCCCTCTTATTTGGCTAGAAATGGTTAAAGAAGATTCACCTTGTCATAAACATCCTCCAATGTCATGATGATCAGGATATCCTTTCCCATATGGGAGCTAAGGATCATCTTCTCTAGAAATCCTTACCATCTAATACACCAACTCTCCTCAATGAATCTACTATCGACGTTAACTTGGGAACCCTCAGATCCTCACATAGTTAAGGTCATCCAGTCATTAAGTCCATAAGAATTGGATGACTTCACCATTTTTATCAAAATATTATCAAGCCTTTACTTAGTCATATAGCTGATATGCCCAATTGATCCTAACATTGTCATACATAATATTGTCACATATCTAAATGCTAAGCTTGTTAAACAAAAACTCTATAAGATGCATCCACACATAGCTCTTCTTGTTAAAGAAGAGTTACAATGTCTCTTTTATCTACTAATTTTATCATACCCATTGATTATCCACAATGGATCTCTAACATCATTCCCATAACCAAAGCTTCAAGAAAGTTATGTATCTTACATATACTTTAGGGATCTCAATCTTGCTTGTCCTAAAGATGATTTCCCTCTTCCAAACATAGATCAACTTGTTGACCTAACAACCAGCCATGAAATGCTCTCCCTTATGGATGGTTTTTCTAGTTATAATCAAATTCTTATCACCACCATGACCAACATAAAACCTCTTTCATTACCCCTTGGGGAACTTTTGCTACCGTGTCATGCCATTTGGCCTTAAAAATGTAGGAGCTACTTATCAACGTGCCATGACTTACATTTTTCATGATCTCATTCACAAAATAGTCAAAGATTATGTTGATGACCTTTTAGGAAAGTATCAAACAACGCAAAGATCATCTTACCATTCTTGAATCCATCTTCACTCATCTCATTCAATATTGTCTTCGTCTCAATCCCAAAAATGTGTTTTCGGTGTCCTCACTAGAAATTTTTTAGGATTCATCATATCTATCTAAGGTATTGAAGTTGACCCAACAAAGGTTAAATCCATCATTGAAATGCCTCCACCATCTAATCTTACACAATTCATAGTATTTAAGGTAAATTACATAGTCCATTCGACATTTTATATCACAACTTTCTAATTGTTGTCAACCATTTCATCATCTTCTTCGTAAGGATGTTGATTTTCACTAGGATTTTGATTGTCAAATCTTCAATGATGAGATTAAACAATATCTTCTATCACCACTTGTGCTTACTCCACCTCACGAAGGGGAGCCATTTTATTTATACATATCTACTTTAGAATATGCTCTTGGAGCCATGCTTTCCCATCATGATAATCAGGGTCAAGAATAAGTTGTATATATATCATCCACACACTCCATGAATATGAAACCCATTACACTAAAAGTTGAAAAGATATGTTGTGATTTATACTTCACCACTTCTAAGTTACGTCATTATCTTCTTAATCACAAAACGTATGTTGTCACTAGCTTTAATCCCTCTCAAACTATACACTCTAAACCATATCATAATGATCGTATCACCCGATGGCTTATGCTTATGACTAATTTGACCTCAAATTCATATCACAAAAATCTATTAAGGGACATGCCATTGCATATTAGCTTGTTGATGCTCCTTTCCCAAAATCAACTTCCTCATGAATACTTTCCAAATGAATCCATCAATAATGTCAATGAATATGAATTCATCCCTGTCAAAATGACTCTCTTCTTTGATGGTTCTAAATTCTAGGAAGGGGGAGGAGCTGGTGTTGTTATCATACCTCCTTGGGGCATTCCTATTCCATTATCATTCAAACTTAATTTTGAATGCACTAATAATATGGTAGAAATACAAATCTTTAATCATGGGTCTCATGACCACTATTATCCTAGTGTTCACATCTTAGACATTTATGGAGATTCACAACTTGTTATCAGTCAAGTTAAAGGAGAATATTAGTGTAAAAATGAAATTTTACAAAAATATAAAGCCAACATTGACTTTCTCCTCACTTTTGATCACTACACCATCCAAACCATCCCACGATCTTCTAATAGGTTTACAAATATAATGGCCTCTTTAGGAGCCCTCATCCCATTAGAAATAAAGAGTCAAAAGACAACACTAAAGTATCCATCATTGTTCAATGATTGGATCACCCTTCACATCAAAATGAACTTCCTTCTATCAACATCATTGATGATAACCCAACTGATTTGTGGTATACTCAGATTTATGACTATCTTTCCAAATCAAAATTTTCATCTGACTTATCACGTAACACTAAATGATCATTTCTTCAACATCACTCACTTTTTCATTATCATAGTGATATCCTTTACAAATGTAGTTTTGATGGTATCTTATTAAGGTTCCTTAAATCACATGAGTCAACTAAAGCAATCGAAGAAGTCCATGATGGAGTTTTGGAGGACATTTTAGTGGAAATTCCATCGCTAAACATGTCATATGGTTAGGGTATTATTGGCTACTATTACCAAATATTGTTGTGAGTATGTCAAAAATGTGTGTTAAATTGTCAACTTCATTTAGATCTCATCCATGTCCCTAGTCAAGCATTACAACCTACTCAGGACTTATGGCCTTTCTCTCAATGGGGTTAGACCTCATTGGTGTTATTAATCCTAAATCATCTCAACAACATCATTCCATTATCACAGCCACTGAGTACTTCACTAAATGGGTTGAAGTTATTCCTTTAACATCCACTAAGTCAGGACCTATTATCAATTTCATATATCAAAACATTATATGTCGTTTTAGCATCCCATATAAACTTATCACAGATAATGGAAAATCCTTTAAAAATAAAGAAGTTAAAAATCTCTGTGATACCTTCAACATCAAACTCATTTTTCATCACCATATTATCCCCAAGAAAATGGACAAGGCTAAGCCTCAAATAAGACACTCAATAAAATCCTTATGAAAATAGTAAATGATGCAGGAAGAAATTGGCATCTCCAAATCCCATTTTCTCTCTAGGCTTATCAAACTAGTATCCATACTCCTACAGAGAGCTACACCCTATTCACTCATCTATGGCTTCAAAGTTGTTTTACCTCTTGAAATTAAAATTCCTTCACTCCATGTATCCCTTAAAGACTTTATCCTTGATGAAGAATATCGACAAGACCATTTAGCACAACTTGAACTATTAGATGAAAAATGTCTAATGGCCCTTGAACATCATCAGGTTTATCAAGAATGTATTAAATGAGCATATAAAAAACATATCAAAGAATGTGATTTTAAAATTGGTGATCTAGTGCTTAAAAATAAAATCAAAATGTCACTCAATTAGAATGAAGTAAATGTGGAAATTTTTCCCCTAATTAGATCGGTCCATATGTCATCACTCACAAATATGGGTCGAGAGCATATCATCTCACTTCCCTTGATGGTGAACCTTGAAAAGG
Organism: Taxus wallichiana var. yunnanensis; assembly: GCA_018340775.1. NCBI lineage: Eukaryota > Viridiplantae > Streptophyta > Pinopsida > Cupressales > Taxaceae > Taxus > Taxus wallichiana. The sequence goes on along the minus strand of CM031237.1, from coordinate 795,550,119 downwards.
AACCTTGGAATGCCTTGCACTTGCAGCCATTTTACTATTAAATGATTGATCATCATGACAGTAGTTATATTTAAAACTCTTTCATTCCATCATATCATCCATCTTGTCATAGTAATGATTTGAAAGCATGTGGTTATCCATCATTACACTCACCTATCAATCAAAATACATGACATGGGGTATGAATGTGTAGATCATATATGCATCTTTTCCCCTCCTTGGAAAAATTATTAGGGTTTTTCCCTCAGCTAAAAATATATATTAAAATCATTTGGATGCATTTCTCAAAAGTTTTAAATGATAATTGATCCCTTAAAGGAAAAATCTATCCATCAAAAAATCATAGATCAATTCCTTTGCACGGTCCCTTGAAGGATGACTATCTCATTTGTAAAATCAAAAATAAAAAGTATTGATCCCTCGAAGCACAACTACCAAAAGTTAAAAAGTGTATACCATACCCTCAAAGGATGGTTACCCATAAAAAAAGGCTTCCTCCATTTGATCAACCTTCAAAATAAATACATCAATATCAAAAGCATCCAGGAAAGCTTCCTCACATTGATCATTTTTCCCCTCATAAAAACTTCCCACATTGATCAGTTTGCTTTAAAAATAAAATATGAAAAGTTTTGGGCATTTCTCTATGACTCTATAAGGAGAACCTTATTCCTATCTCGACCTACACATGTTCAAACTCCCTTTCATGTCCTAAAAATAAACATTCATTTAATCCCACATTTTATTAAGTATTGTGTAACTATCCATTGATGATCTTATTTAACATTCATTAAGGTTGTCATAGTGCAAAGTGTGTTCAAGCTTTCAAAACCCATCAAGTATGTATCAAATCCATCATGGGGAAATATTTCATTTTACTTAGTTATATAGTCACATTTTGAATCCATTTGATTAATTAAACAATTCAACATTTTATCAAACATATTCACAAAATATCACAACTAATACATCCATTGAAATCCATCTAACACTAATACATTCAAATTAAAAACACATACATTAAATATGTGTTAACACATATAAGTCATAAAACCTCATCATCATCATCATCATATAAATCAGTCCATGTACATCATGAACATCATCAAATCAATTTCATACAAAAATGGGCTTCTAAGAGCCATATATCAAAATACATCATATCAATGTCATACAAAAAAAAGTGGCTTCTAAAGAGAGATCGTATATCAAATACATCAAATGTCATATACAAAATCTTCAATAAATAAATACAAAAAGTATCATCAACTATTAAATTGAAAACCTCCAAGGACTTCGCTAGAGGTACTACACCACCCTCTCCTCCTTGGTCACCAACACCAATACCAACAACATCTCACCCTCTCCTCACTATCACCTACTCTCTCTAGTCTCTGAGGTGGGTGACCACACTCGCAACACTAGTACTAGGGCCTGCCACCTTAGTAGCCAAGTGATCAACATACAAAGTGGCATCGGGATAATCATGTGTAATAAAATTAACATAGTAGTCACGCTTTTCCTGATATTGCCTCATAATGAGCTCTAGAAACCATCCTAGACCCTACATGTGGTCTTGATCCACTAGCCCTTGTCTCTAACACTAGCTATCCAGTAGTCCTTGTCCACTATATCTTGAGCTCTCTTCCTATTGGCCTAGGCTGTCTCTGCTAACTCTACACTAAAACAAAAGGCCCAATAATCCCTAAGGCCTTCCTCATCCCATCTCTCTCCCTTATACCAATCTCTCAATCTATAATGGTCTGAGATCTAACTATGCTTTAGATCCTCTCACTCCACTATCACACCATCCCTCTCAATAATCAAGTCATCTCTCTTTATGATCAAAGTATCCCAAACACCTAGGAGGTCATCTCACTCTCTCTAAGCCGCATCCCTCTCTCCCTCTACTACGGCCTTCTCAGTATTCACTACTATCATAGTTGCAGCCAAATCATCATCACCCTCCTCCTCACTATCATCCTCAGCACCCTCCACTACCTCCTATATGTACTAGTGCTCCTCCCACCTTAAGCACATACCCATCTAACCCTCTGTGTTTCTCTCTTTGTAACTTGAGCCATGTAAAACTCCTCAATTCTTGGGTCCACCAAGTTGTATACTCAAGAGTAACCCCCATCATCAATCAAAACAATCTAACCCTCATCATTAGGACCCATGGCCCCCTACTGATCAATGATAATCTCGGATCTTTCACAACTACCCTCGAGTCTCAGTGTCTCCATCCTCCCATCTATACTATACGGGATACTCAAGAAATCCCTGTACAAATCTGAACTTTCTCCTGACACGATCAAAATGGAAATAACTCATGCTCACCTAGTCGGTGAGCTTGAACCCATATAGCCTTTGTAAAACTAACCAACTCATCAGGAAACTCAGGCCAAATAGGTAAATCTAGGTATGGCCTCCATACCACATCTCCCACTGTAATCCAAATAATAACTCTCGATAATATCATGTCCTCCTCCTCTTCATCCCATGACCTGCATCCTCCCTCCATCTCAAAAATCTAAGATGCCCATCACCAATCCCCAAGGTAGTCCCACTGGGAAATGACAATGTGATCTCAAGGCCCAAGTCTGTAATAAGAACCCTACATCAATACCATACCTCTTGTGGGACCTTCTAGGACCACATCTCTCTAAATGTTTGTGTAAGTAGGGTAGGACCCCACTCAAAAATAGTATGACACTCCATCATCTCGCCACAACCCCTATCATCATCCATGGAAATCGATCACCTCCAGAATCTAGAAAATCATAAAAATGATGGTCATCATCATCATGGTCATCCGAGTACGACCCTCTATATCAGCCGAATATAGTTTTCTATAAGAAAATGCCCCTGAATCATATCCATATCACATGCATCCTCTCCATACAACCTAGTCATCACATCATCTCTCTCTGCTTAATAATAATGTATACACCCTCTCCCCGGATAGGTAGTCTTAGGATGTGGTGAACATCCTCTAAAGTGATCGTGATCTCTCCAGTAGGAAACCAGAAAGTATTGGTGGAAGGATTCCACCACTCCAACAAGGCCAACATCAAACTTTGACATCTATGTAACCATCTAAAATGTCTCATGGCACCAAAACCAACAACCTCTACATGCTCCCAATCATCATCCGACATATCAATCCTCACCTCATCTAAAATCAGTGGTATGCGATCACGGATAGTCAACTTAACATCCACCTACAAACACAAAAACACACAAAAAATATTAGTATCATTGTCACAAAATATCAAAAACATTATCCACAACATATCAAAAATTTCTTACATCAACATCAACATCATCACCTAAAAATACCAACAACATCTAAAACATCAAATAATTAAAACGATACATCACTATCTAAAATAAAATTCCATATTCGAAAGCAAAAAGTAACTATATAAAATTACTTGGACATCAATGCAAAACATAATCAATATCATGTCAACTACAACTACATACACCAATGTCTATATTGGAACCACAAACACCATGTAAAATCCAAAACATCTCTTAAAAATCATGTCAATAATCACAAATGCAAATTGTCCACATTACAGTGAATCACCGACGATTCACTTCAATCATTAGTGATTACATGAATCGCCGATGATTCCTGCATTTTTACCCTAGGGCATCCGAATGCCCCCAACATGGCAAGAAAAACCTAAAAAATACAAAAATCAAAAAATAGGTCAAAAATGCCTACCTCAACCATTAAGAGCTTCCTTTTCCTACTCGAAGTCACCATTCCATCCAAGATTCACCTTTTTCTCCTCGAAAACACATTTTTCTCGCCCTATTCACTCTGACCGTTCATATTTTACCACAATAACAATGTGGTAATATAACCATGAAGTTGGATATTTATAACCCATATTTTACCTTGAGGAGAATCATTGGTGATTCCCTCAATCGATTTTCCTTTAATCACATTGATTTATACCATTTTGGCATATGTGCCCATTTTTGTCCCAAAACATGATTATCATCACTTTTTCAAAAGTGTGTCCAACTTTCAATGGACCTAGTCCTTGAAACATTAAATCGAACAAAATGAAATCAATACTTCAGGGATTCATCCATTCATCTATGGGACGTGTGCCCTTTGGCCCCATCACTTGGCTTTCCCACTCTTTTAGCCTACTTTTATGAATCATACATCTATAGGTGTCGAACCCTTTGGTTCCCCTATCATTTGATTCCTCAATAGCACATCTTGTTTCGGTATCCCCTAGATGGGCAAAATTTTACAAAACACATGATACACAAACACTGGTGTTCCTTGTATTGCGTTGCAGTTGGATCACCCATACAACTTTTCATTGTTTTTTCTAATGCTTCATCATTAAAACCACTAGACAAAAAGGGAAAATGTAGACACCAAAATTTACACTCCCCATCTTCATTTAATTATCCCATTCACATTTGTAATAAATCACTAATTACATTAATACCCCATACCATCCCCCATTTTTATTCAATCAATTAAATGTTTCATTATATATGTTATTTAAGCACAATTTTTATGTTTCTAAATTATTCTAATCCACCTAAGTTTCTTTCATAAAATCCATTTAAAATCACTTATAACTCCCGACACACCTATCATAGGCATTTATAAACTCACCATTATCTTTTAAAAATCTTGTTTATTTATCATCATTATCACAATAATCTTATATTTGTACTATCCTAAACAAACTTAGCCAAATTAGACCAAATATAACCTATCTTATCATTTCCCTAAACAAATTTGACACATCACTAGCCAACCCAACACTTTCAAGTAAACCCAAAAATCTATCCCTCAAAAATATAAACAAGAACCTTGAATTAGCAAGGTGTTTGAACAAATTTCTAAACAAACCCAAACTGACCAAAATCACTGATGATTTGGCAAATCACCAATGATTATTTAAACCCATTTTCCAGTCCTTTTGGGATCATCTTCTCACATTTTTGAGCTAAATTTTTTTTTATCAGAGTCCACCATTGTTGTATTTCATCAACATCAACCATTACTATCCAATATTGGCATTCTCATCATCAAGAAATTTTGGTAATCATTTTGGAGCCTATCAAGATTGACAAATCACCATCAAGCTATAAGTCTATCTAGTTGTGTTCATTGTCTTTTAATCAAGGTTCAAGTCATCATTTTACATTTCCATTTATACATTCAAGTACATTATCTATTAATTTATTCATCTTGTATTATAATCTAAGTCTTTGGAATATCATATTTTTTACTATAGTTTTCTAAATATCACATTTTTATCATCTTTTTATTATCCTCTAGAATCACATGTGATTCACTGTCTTCTTTATTCTTCCTACAACATCATTCATTTTAATTTATTAATCATATTCTATCTCATTTGTTGCTAACATGTTGTCTAGTATGGCTTGTTTAGATGGCACTAAGTGGTCAAGGCCATGAAATAACTAACATCAACTCTTTACTTGTCATCTTGTCATCCCTTACATTGGGAACAATGACATTATGCATGACCTTGAGTTGTGCGCCATTCATTCTACCCCATTGGATCAATTTAGGTGATTTTTGAATCCACTCAAAGGATTTATGATGCCACATATGAGTTTTGGGAGACATATTTTGAGGTCTTACATATCCTAGCAAATTTGGCCTAGTTCAAGTATCAATATGAAGCTAAATTAGAAGAATTGAGCTCTGAGACTGAATCTAAAGATCAAACCGATTCAAACACTCATATTTTGATTCTATTCTTACACAAAAGAGGAGGAACAGGATAAATTTTAGATTTCTTTGAGGAAGATTACACTGATCACGATAATTCAAATTACCTTGAAAGACCTTGAGCTTACTAAAGAGGAGGATTCACCTTCATCCGAGAATTCTGACACTGATTTAGATTCCAACTTTGAGCCATAGCTCATATATCTCATATTTCATTATCAAATACATGTTTGTAATAAAATCTAAATTTTTAGAACATTTATTATTTATCCATCATATATCAAGAACATAATATTAAAAATAATTTATACTACGATGTCAAGCTCGGATTTACCTTGATGAAGAATAATTCTTTCTAAAATCCAATTAATTTAAGGCTTTCATCCATAATTTCTTTTACTAGCGCCTTATTTTCTTGCAAAAACGTATATATACGTTTTGGTGCACAATTTATGATTTTTTCATCCATTTTTTAAAAAGTGTTTTTTCTAAAACTCCATTCTACACATACTATAAAAGAAAAAAAAGAATTTTTGCAAAGTTATGTGGGTGCACACACAAATATTTCATTTTTAGGATATGTGCACTTTGAAAATTAATAAAAATTATATATTCATCCAAAAATTATGAAAAATTAGTAGGACCTCGTACATGGTCTTAGCTAACTTTCTAATAAAGGGATTTGAAAAATAATTTATAGAACTCAAAAAGGAAGGGCACACACACAATAGGTTCTTATCTTTTTGACACAAAAATAGATATACTTTGTGTACACACCACATTTGACCTCTTAATCTCAACAATTTTGAAAAAAATAATAGTTTAGAAACTATATTATGAGCTATACAAAGAATTATTCTTATCTCTTTGTCAAATTTTGAGCATATGCATGCCGAATTATTCGTTGAATTTGAGGTTTCGTTGATTTCAGGAAAAATGTGTCCCTTTAACCCTCTTTTGGCCCCCATTTCCATGCACGTACTCTCGAATGAAGTTAAAATCGCATCACCGGATGATTTACATTTCCAATCTAGTTCTAGGACATCATCACCTTCCGAATTAAATGTTGGAGGTGAAAGTTATGAAATTCAATGAAATTTACATTCCACCTTGGTAAATACTCAGGGGATACCTATTTTTGGAAGAAAGAGAAAGGAAATAAAATGTGACTTGGGAAGGAGTTTCTGGTTAGAGTGGGTTTATAAGTATCCATTTATTGAACTTGTTCAAAAATTAAAATAAATCTGAACCTCCCAAATAATGTAAATGTACAATTTGTAGCTGGAAATTGAGTAGGGACAATACAATGCAACTAAAATTGGATACTATTGAGAAGCACATAGGAAATATATAAGAAAAGAAAATTGTATACAACGTTGTGAAGAATGTTTCCATATGGAAAACTAAAGATGGTTATTTACAAATTATTTATGAAAAATAATTTGAGGAGCACAAGAGAACCGCAAGAATAATTGCAAAAATGTATAGACAATTACCTCTCGCTTCAACAAGGTCACTCAAAACAATCTTTAGGTAAAACAATTCAACTAGCTACTGCTTTTTCACATTTTGAAAATATGTCATCCTATAATAGATTTTTGTCTACAAAATGATATGATGTCTTTTCTTGTCATCCCACACTTTCCTCATTTTCACTCATCTAAAACTAGTGGTTTGGATTAGGAAAATGCATATCTTTGTTGAGAAATAATACTTGAAAGAGAATCTTAAGTCTATATGATACATGTCTTTTTCTATTAATGATGTCACAACAATAGATAATAATGTTGGGCTCTATATGCATGTTTGTAATGTTGACAATTATGTTAGACAACCTCACTTACTTTCTATTCATAATATGAGATATAAATTCAATGCTAAAAACCTTTTAAATTGGTTATAAGAAGTTTGAAGGAGATTGGTGGCATGGATGATTCTACAATTGCATCAAAGATGGTATGTGTTGGTTCGATGGGGCATCTGTAATGCAAGGTCATCATAATGATTTGTGTGTAAGGCTCCAAACATTTCATTTCTCGTATATGATTTCCATTAATTGTATGGCTCATAGAATGAATCTAGCATACAAAATAGTCAACAAATTTAAACCTGTAGAAAAATTTGAAGAACTTGTTTGAGAGGTGCATGTTTATTTCTATCATAGTCCTAAAAGGTTCATGGAATTTCAAATCTTTGTAGAAGGACTGAAAAATGGGCATAAACTATTAAAATATGTTGACACTAGGTGGATCTCATTATATCAACAAGTACTATATTGTAGGATACCATGTCCGAGTTTTTCTCATTAGATGAGCTATGTAATACAATAATTTTGGGTTCAAGATTTAATATGAGATAATTTTTCAAAGGCCTTGAACTTTATAAAGTCAAAATTATGAAACAATATTAACAAATACTTGGAAAATGGTTGAGAATTTACACATCACGATAAGAAGTGAATAAATTTCCCTATGACAGGATTCAAAATATGGAAGTTAAATAATGTAAGGAGAGGTGCGTTGATAACAATGCCAAAAATATGACAGATGACCCTCTGGATACGGGGATGGATCTATTTCACCAATTCACTGTCATCCAAGTCGAGAACTAGTCAATAAAATGATAGAGATGATCCACCATCAATACATTAGAAGCTTCCATTTGTATATATGTGATATATATGTTCATATAATATATTCAAATAATCAGTACATTGTTATGATAATATATTTTCCTTATTTATACTTGATCAATGATGATAAACTTCAAAAAACTTGAGCAATTGTAGATATGTAAAGTTCTTAACTTCTTAATCTTTGAAAATAGAAATACTCTATTTTTCTTCGTAATTGCTTGAATTTGGAATCCAAAATATCTATAATAGCTCAAATATTAGGTGCTTGAGTATGAAAAAGTTTCAACTTATTTGAATCATGTATCCCCACATATTTTCCAGACTTTTCACCTTTAAAATTAAGTCTCGTTAATTCCACGTGGCGAGCTTTGATAGATTCGGATGTTGTTTTCAATTGTAAGAACCATGTCAGAGTGTGAAAGGTGAGATAATAAGAAGGATCCACATATGTATGGTTTTAACAGACTATTTTCCATTCAATGATCTTTTTTCATGTATTTTTCATTATGAAGTGAAAACCAATAATAAAAATCCATGTAGGTATGAATTTCATAGTGTCAGAATCTATTAATCTTCTGTTAGTCTCCCCAAAGCACAAACCAATAAGAAAGCTCCACACTTATACTATTTTCACAATGTCAAACTTTAATTACTTGCCAACTATGTAGGTCCTATCAGTCATTGCAAAGTGCAAGCCAATATAAAATCTCCAAGTTACTTCACAATTTGTAATGTCAGTCCTTTGATAACCTTTTCAGTTGCTAACCAATAAGAATACTCCACACCACTCTACTTTTTGCATAACTAATCTCTACTAAGAATTTTTTAGAAATAGCCGAAGCAAACCAATAAGACATCTCCACATTCTTTCACATGTTTTTTTCAATTGTAAGAACCATGTTAGAGTGCGAAAGGTGAGCCAATAAGAAGGCTCCATGTATGTATGGTTTTAATGGACCGTTTTCTATTAAATGATATTTATCATGTATGTTTCACTACGAAGTGTGAACCAATAAGAAAACACCACGTAGGTACATATTTTGTAGTGTCACACTCTACATATCCTTTGTGAGTCACCCCAAAGTGCAAAAAAAAAGAAATCTCCACACTTATACTATTTTCACAATGTCACTGCTAGACTTCATTGTTTGCCAACTTGGTAGGTCCTCACAATGTCGGTCATTGCAAAGCACAAACCAATAGAAAATATTGAAGTTACTTCGTAATTAACAATGGAAGCCATTTGATAACCTTGTCAATTGTTAACCAATAAGAATATTCTATGTGTAACTTTAATTATTACATAACCAATCTCTGCTAAGACTTTGTCATAAATAGTCGAAGCGAGCTAGTAAGACATCTTCAAATTATTTTGTATGTTATTTTCCTTTGTAAGAACTATGTCAAAGTGCAAAAGGAAAGCCGATAAAAGGATGCATGTGTGTATAGTTATAACAAACCGTTTTCTATTAAATGATGTTTATGTCATGTACGTATGGCTATTATAGTGTCGAATTTACATATCCTCTGTTAGTCACCTCGAAGCGCAAACCAATAAGAAAAGATCCACACTTATAATGTTTTCAATAGGTGTTGTAAATATGTAATAACAAATGAATGAATAGCTTCTATTTAATATCCTTTGTTTTCAAAAGTCACGGTTTGTATGATTCATGAAGTACTTTTCTTGTCAATTTGAGAATAGAGAATGAATTAACAAGCTCCGCGTAGTTTCATAATAACTAATTATACATTGATGAGTTAGATAACATTTTGATGAAATTATATAAATATTTTATTGGCGAGGAAATTTGTTGGGTGGGAAAACTTGTGGAGTCCTTGCCAACGCTCTAGGAATCTAAGTCCCTCTACTTAATCGGTGTAGCTGTCATATGTTTATGCGCATGAAAAGGTGGATTTATGTGGTGGCTTTTCGACTGGGATTCATTAGGGGCACTCCACCGACTATACATCAAATCTAGAAATTCTTGCTAGGGAAGACTTTGTCTCAAGAGCGAGAAAGGGGAGTGAGAAAAGATGTGTAGGAGAACTAATGTTGTAGATATAAAATTAGATTCCTACACACACACTAGTTAGAAACCTCATCACATACATTCATGAGAATAAACAATATTGCAAATAGAAATAAGACCAAATAGAATTTATTGACCACAAAGTATCAATAAACTCCTTAGTCAAAGAAAGCTAGAATCTCCTTCTTCTTGTATTGATTGCTTAAGCCAAAGTTGTATATATTGGAGAAATAGAGGAAATTCTAGAATGAGAGGAATGAAAGAATTTGGATCTCCTTATTTTTCTCCAAGTATAGTGATCTCGTGAGTCTCCAAGATCAATTGCCAACCGTCACAATGACTTTCGATTCCATCATATCCTCGACTATTCAATCTTCTTGGGTGAGGAAAAAATAATAAAAACCTATCCCGACTATTCACGCCCTTTCCATTTCTTGATTCACAGAGAAACACTTATGGCGGAAAGATATGGTTTCAAAATATTAGGCCATTACATCATTTTTCCAGCTACAACACAAATTTTTCGATTTTATTTTACAACTTTGAATCTGAGCCGCTCACTTGGAAGGAATTAATTGGAATGGGCTGCAGATGCTTTTAGATGTCTAATTTTTGTTTGACGGGTCCGAATATCCTGTTTGGTGGGCTAGCGCTCATTTGGAACCTACCTCTATATTTTATCTTTGAAGTTACGTCGGGATGACATGTGGAGATATCTCATTGGGGTTAGAATTTTCAACGGCCAATTCTTTCTCTCCAATGACTCTGGCCACGTGGCAAGGTGGTGCTACTGAGACCGACCCTTGGATTTTACTTTTGAAATGGTGTCGTGTTCACGCATGGAGGCCTCCACTGATCTTGATGTGGTGAGCCAACACTCATTTGGAGATGGGCCCTTTCGCCATTTCTAAAATGCATCATGGAGGCACGTGGAGGCTCCCGTAGACCCACTCATACTTAGTCAATTTCAATGATCGACTTTGTCCCTTTTTGGGCCTAGGACACGTGGAGGATTGGCACAAGTTTGAGAACCACCCCCATCCTTGGATCTTGAAACTACACCAACGAGGCACATTGAGCGATCTGCTAATCCTTCCATACTAAGCCAATTTTATCTTGTTTTACCTTTATTTTTAACTTTGGGACATGTGGAAAGCCTTTGCCCATTAGAGGAATGTCCCGGGGCCCGCCCCTGGAGTTGTGTCATTTGTACACGTGGAAGCTTCCACTGAACCTTGAGATATGGCCAAACCGCATCCAATTAGATATGCCCATGTACTCCCGATCTGTGGAAAATATAGAGAAGAATAAAACTCCACCATTCCGCGCCCTATCCTCAATTTTTCTGTCATGAAGCAAGGAATTGAAAACAATACAAGGTTCGATGGTCCATGGCCATAAAAAGATTGAAAATTTCATTCCAATGAGGACAATAGTAAAATTTTCATGTGCCCAGATAGGAAAACAGAAAATTTATCAATACAAGCAGACTCGGGATTTGACACAACTCTAGGGCATGGATTTTTCTATTTGTTTTAATTTTCAAACTGGCTTAAATAATTTAGGAGGGAGAGAGCTTGAAATTTTGAATTTAACTTGGAAAATGAAAAGCATTTTTTTGGGAGACAACAATTGGCTCTAGCTTGGGGACATGGCATGGACTGAGCATGGCAAAGAAGTGGTATGAGGATCTAGAATATCAATTTTTAAACGATATAACATTGAGAAATGCCTTATCCATTGGGCCTTGCAAAGTCATAAACAACCTCAAGAAAGAAATATCAAAAGAGGGAAAAACACAAGCACACAAAAGTAAGGAAAAACACGACACACAAATGTGAAGGGGAAACAAGACCACACAACAGAGAGGGAAACACACCAAGAAAACACCTATGGTACAAGGCAGGGGATAACCCGCTTTTACTAATGATATAGTTTCAAGTATTTCCTACTTTGAGGTAATTCTAATGGCATTACCTCCAAGTATGAGAGGAGAAAACATTTTCACCACAAGCTCCATGAATTTGGAATGGGCCGAGCCATAATGAATCAAACTTTCTGTGGCTGCCCTTTGGTTCTTTTCTCTTGTCCCACAAGAGGAAAAAGTCTCCAACCTTTAATCATCTTATCTTGGCCTCCTTTCAAATATCTTCTTCACTTTCAATTGGTGTTATTTGATTTGATCCACCACCGAGTCTATTTTCTTCCAGCTTCTCAAGAAAGAGGATCCTTTTTCAATAGAATCCTTGTGCGATCATTTTCTATTGCCTGTAGCACTTGAGAGCCGACATCTTGATTGTGAAAGGAATTTCTGCTTCGATTCCATACAAGGTAGCTAGAATACATACATACCTATCTCCTTCTTAGGAGTGATCCTATCCACCCACAATCGGTCATATAACCTTTTGTGCCAATTCCTTCAATTCTCATTTACAAGCTTGCGGACAATGGTCACAATGTTCTTGTTATTTTATTCGGCCTATGTGTTTCCTTATGGATAGTAATAAGAAGAATGAGATAGGGAGATTTCATAGCTATAGAAAAACTCAGTCATCTCTCTTGAAGAGAAATAGGTAGAATTATCTGCTATAATCTTTTGTGACACTCTAAAATGGATTATAATATTCTCCTTAATGAAGTTACATACTATTTCGGTGTTGACTTTTTTGGTCGGAATGGCTTCCACCCATTTGGTGAAGTAGGATGTTGCTATGAACACATAGATGTTCCCCACACTTGAGTGAGGGTTCAAAACACCAATGAAGTCCAAACCCCATTGTTAAAATGGTTCTTCAATAAACATAGGCCTAAGTGGTAATGCAGTGATTCATGGTCTTCCAATGAACTGTTGGCATGCTTTTCATTTAGGAACCCAATCTTGAGTGTATGCAAAGATGGTGAGCTAATAATACCTTCCTCAGAGGATCTTGTGTGTGGTGACCATTGATGAAAAATTCCCACCACATGCTTGGTTATGGTATGCTTCAAGCAACTTTTCTTGTTGCTCTTTATCTACGCACCTTGGAAATAACCATCCAGACCTCTTTTGTAAAGTGCATGATTCCGGATCATAAACTTGTTTGCATTCAGCTTGAGTGTTCTTATTTTTTTGTAATCAAGATGAGGAGGGAATTCTCCATAAGTCAAGTAGTATGCAATATCAACGTACCACTCATCGGTAGTGGTGATAAAGAGAACCAGTGGGTTGTCTTCCGAACAAGATGAGCAAGTACATGTTTCTTCGCCATGTTGAACTTTGAAAGTTTCATCTTCAACAATCAACTTGCACAAGGCATTTCCCCTTACTAGATTTGAGGATCAAATTTCCAAGTCATATTCTTGAGTCTTTGCAATCCAATTTCCACTTTTAGCTCGAGATCTTACTTGTGTCAAGATGGACTTGATTACACTACCGGGGACCATCACCACCGTATGGCAATTGAGGATGTAAAACATGAAGTTTTACATCCTTGACTACTGCAGAGGCATGCTTCTCCAATTGGTTATACTTTATCTCATGCTTATTCAAAGGAAAACTCATGAAAGTAATAGGTGCTTCAACATGTTCATCATTTTTCTAGATGAGAATGGCATAGAGTGTATGTTCTGATGCATAACAATACATGATGAATTCTTTGTTAAAATCTAGAGATATAAGAGTTGGAGCCTTGGCAATGGATTTCTTGATCTCTTTGAATGTTTCCTTCCCTTCATTATTCCATTTGAATTTTTCTTATGGTTTCATCATGGAAGTGATGTGCTTCATCAACTCAAAGAAACTCGGATGGCACAAAACAACGAAGAAAGTTCACCTTTCTGAAGAATGAATGAACTCCTTTCTTACTTGTGGGAAAAGATAATGCTTGAATGAATTGAAATCTTTTAGGGTCAATGTGTGCTCCATATTTGTTCATAGTGTGCCCCAATAACTTTCCTTCTATGACTCCAAAAATGCACTTTTTGGATTTAGTGATATGCCATGTTTCCTACATCTCGCAAGTACTTGTTCCAGTGATAGATATGATCTCCCTCTTCTTTGAAAATATTGTGAGATCATCTAGATATATGACAATACAATGCTTCAGATCTTTGAAGGCCAAATCCATAACCCTTTGGAGTGTAGCTCCTGTATTGATTAGGCCAAAAGGCATTCTATTGTAGGAAAAAGTGACCCAAGGTGTTGCAAAAGTTATCTTGGTGCAGTCCTCCTCTGCCACTTTGATTTGATTATATCCTGAGAATCCATCTAGTAATGAAAGCATTTCAGATCCAAAGGTGACTACTTGCAGGATATGGTCCATGATAGGAAGAGGATAATTTCCTCTTAGCGATGCCCGGTTTAGGTTGCGAAAATGTACACATATCCTTATTTCACCATTCTTCTTCCACACTGGCACAATGTTAGCTACCCACATCAAATGGTGGATGGGAAATATGATCCTTGCATTAAGCATATTCATTACTTCCTCCTTGATGGTATCAACAATCTTTGGGTTGTACAGACCTTTGTTTCGCTGAAGGGCCTAGCACCCGCTTTGAAAGGAAATGAGTGGTGTATTTCCTTTGGCTAGAATGATTTGAATTCATCATAAGAGTAGGCCAAGACATCGAGTATTTCTTGAGTAAATTAACAAACCTTCTTCTATCTTGGTGAGAAATTTTTCCAATATTGACCATCCTTGGCTCCTCCGAGGTGCCAATGTTTTCTTTATTAAAATCAGCTTTGGGCACCAAGGAGATTGCTTTTCTTTCTCTTGAATGAATTTGTCATGTCTCACAAAGAGGTCTTGTAAAGAGACTAGTCCTTTGGGAATTTTGTTCCCTTTCAATTTTATTACACCCTCATCATCAATCAATTGAATTCCTTCTTTCTCTTCTTTGGGGGTTGCTTCTCGGTGTGGATTTTCACCTCCTTCGAAGAAGAGACTATTGAAATTATCCCTTTGCTCCAAAAAGGACAAAATTTGGTTATCATCATTGAAGACCTGCCAATGATTTTCATTGTCTGGTACACTAGCTCTGAATACCATTTCAATGGTCACTTTTTCTTTACCAAAAGAAGGATGAGGTGTCACTAGGGAAGATGACACTGCAAGAGAATCAGCATTTTTGTTTTGTTCTCTTGGAATAGATTTAATGGAAAATGCATCAAAAGATTCAATGTAGTCCCACACTCTATTTCTGTAATGTTGGAGTCTTGGATTCTTCACCTGATATTTTTGGAAGATTTGCTTTAGTATGACCTCTATGTCACCTTAGCATCTCAGTTTCTTGATTCCCATGTCCTCTGCTGCACTCATGCCTAAGAGTAGTGCTTTATACTCTGCGGTGTTATTTGTATTATCAAATTGCATCTTCTAGGAAAATGGGTACAACTCATTAGAAGGAGAGTACAATACTACACTAGCTCTTGAGCACACTGGGAGTGACTACCATCAAATTAAATTGTTCACATTTAATCTTACTCTTCCTCCATGAGAAGTGGCAAGTTCTCATCTTTTTCTCGATGTGAGCAAGTAGTTTCCTAGCCCACAATCTTGAAAGAGAATGTTAGCTCTTAGATCATTAGACTTTCCTACTTGTGAATCTCATCTTTCTTACGGCAACAACTTCCTCACCTCTCCTTTTCTTTGGGATAATTACAGATGACCAATCCATTTTTAATTCTCATCCGTGTCTCTGTAGAAACTCCTACTAAAAAGAATACCAAAGGATGATGGGATGTCTACTGCCAAGAGTATAGTTAGGATCACCTTCTTGTTTGGAAAATTGGCTAGTGCTACTGTGCATCTTTGATTCTTCCTACCAATGGAACTTATTTGGATTCCATTGAGTATTAGGTGCCATTTACCCGAGTCAAGGTGAGGCCTAGATCATTTACAAATTTGGTGGCATCACATTGTCTCGAGGCTCCAATCTATGATGCAATTATTCATTGGAAACCTTTAATGAGGAGTGACATGTAGAAAGGTTCAACCTGTTGGTTTTGGTGGCACCGAGGGCTAGGATGTTTTGGGAAGGTGGTGTGGATGGTGTGGGGAGTAAGCCTTTAGAATTTTGGCTTGAAGAGATAGGGTTACCTTTAAGAACTACATTGATGAATGTGTCAAATTGGGTAGGATGTGTTTGTAGGTATTCTATTTTGGAGATGGACTTTGGTTTTGATTGCATGTTCTACAAAGTCGAATGGGGTAATGGTGGGTGAGGAAGAGGATCATAAAAGGAGGGAAGATCTACAAGGTAGAGAATTTGCTACTTTTACTATTGGGTTATCCTTTTCAGATGTAATAATTAGCTTGGAAGGGGGTGAGGGTGTAGCCTTTGATTAAAATTTAGATGTTTTTACAAGACTAGCATTTAGAAAAGAGTTATTGTTAGAAAATTTTGAGCTGTGAGAAGAATCAAATGACTTACTTGGTATAGTAGCATGCTCTTTGGCAACTAGTGAGTCTGGTTTTTCTTTGGCTGATTCCATGGAAGGTGGTAACAGTGATCCTTTGCTGATTATTTTATTCTTTGTAACCTCTGGAGGAAAATCTTCTTTATTCTTCTTCTTATCCTTTGCTGCAACTGTTGGGGCTGAAATCCCTTTCTTAGATTGAGCATGAGTGAAAAAAGCACATGAGAAACTTGGAACTTATTCATCACCTTCATCTTCATCATCAACATACTCAATTAGGCCATTGTGCATATCAACTTCCTCAATCTCAAGATAGTTTTCATAATCTTCCATATTTTCTTCTTTAGTTTCATCAATTTTTGCTTCCTCCTCTAGCTCTTTAGTGTCATAGATGGCATTAACTAGTGGTGCTTCAAGAGCAAGCTGACGAGGAGGTGGAGAAATCCTTGGCCTATCTAGAGGGTTTGGTCTCCTTGAAGCATTCCACATTGTGATCTGAGATAGTTGCTTCTTCAAGGAAACCAAGTCATTTTCCATTTTTTGGAACATCGGATATGTGGTGTCGAGTTTGAATTCTGACCCTTTTGTTTCCCATTGGGGCCTTTCACCTTTCTAGAAAGGATTAGATCATCATCAGTTTCTATTGCAAAGTCCTGGGCTTGCCTCAATGTTCTTGGTTGGGATCTTCTGAGGAAGAAACCTACTTCTGATGGCAGAGCACTGATGAAAAACCTCTTCAAATTATTTTCGAGAGGCACCACATCTTCAGGGATCCTTCTTATCACTCTATCATATCTTGCTACAAAGTCCCTCATTGACTCGAAGGTTTCTTTCTTCATTTGTACCAATTGGACCAAAAGATCCTGACAATATTCTGTGCTCTTGAACTTGTGCGTGAATGTGCTTCTTATATCTTCCCAATAGGTGACAGACCTTAGGGGTAGAATGTAGAACCATTCGTCATCCTTTTCTTAAAGCGACTCCACAAAGATTTAGAATGATACATCTTCATCATCAACACCCAACACACTGCAAGCAGTGATAAATGCAGCTACATGCTCTTCAAGGAGTTGAGAACCATCCCCTTTGAATTTTGGGAAGTTTTTTCTCAAGCCTTTCAGTAGCTCATGGAGTGGTTGAGAAAGAGCTAGTGGACTGGTGTTTCCTCCCCATGGTACATTAGGCCTATGGGCTTCACGATCATGTTCATGCTCATGATCTCTATCCCCTATTCTATGTCTATTTCTATCTTCTAGTCTTGATAAGGCTACAACTTTTGTTGTTGCTCTTTCATCTGCCTCGGCTTGAAGTCTCTCGATTTCTTCGAGTTGAGCTCTTATTTCTTTGTCACTCTTGCTTCTCTTTCTCTAGCTTCTTCTTCAATCTCTACGTCGGTGAAATATTCAAGGTCCTCATTGATGTATGGAAATTTTCCGTCAAAGGGATGGCAACACTCGGAGTTCCCAACGTGGCCGGTTTCATGAAAAGGAGGCCTCTGGATTCCGAGTAGCTCTTGTCTCCTTTGAAGTTCCTAAAAAATGGGATCAGTTTGTTCCCCTTGTCTCTATTTCGAGTGTATCTTCTATCTGCCAACTTGAAAATCTATGTTCTTCTTTGTGGTGCCGGAATTTGTCTTTGCCTCTCCAATTCTACAAAGACATTCTTCTTAAAGATCTATAATTCTTGTGGCAATGAAGTAGTGATTGGCACTTTATCTATTATGCCGATAACTTCCCTCAAATCTAAAGCAACATCTTATTGGATGTGGAAGAGAAATTCGAGTCTTTCAACAGAGAGTTTCCTAGAGTAACCACGATTTGAATCCATGTGACTCATATAGCCATTTGAATTCCATAAATTCTTCTCTCTCCTTTTTTTCTATTTTTAAAATTTTATAACATTGTGGTCACATTCAGTGCAAATGTTGTTATATCCCCTACGGTGGGTGCCAAAAACTGTTGCAATGAAATTTTTCGTGTGGGAAAACTTTTGGACTCCTTGCCAATGCTCTAGGAATCTAATTCCCTACTTTGTTGGTGCAACTTCCATATGTGTATGCACATGAAAAGGTGGATTTCTGTGGTGGCCTTTTGACCGGGGATCCAATAGGGCACTCCACTGACCCTGTGACAAAGCTAGAAATCTCTCCCTAGGGAAGATTTTGTCTAAAGAGTGGGAAAGGGGAGTGAGAAAAGAGGTAGGAGAACTAATGTTGTAGGTAGAAAATTAGATTCCTACACACACACTAGTTGGAAACTTCATCACATACATTCATGAAAAGAAACAACCCTGCAAATAGTAACGGGACCAAATAGAATTTATCGACCACAAAGTATCAAGAAACCCCTTATTCAATGAAAGCTAAAAATCCTTATTCTTGTATTTATTTCTAAAGCCAAAGTTGTACATAGTGGAGAAATAGAGGAAATTCCGAATGAGAGGAATGGAATAATTTGGCTATCTCCTTCGTTTTCTCCAAGTACAGTGCACTCGTGAATCTCCAAGATCGATCACCAACTATCACAATGAATTTTAGAGGCCATCATATAGCATGTAAGAAATGGTTACAATATTCTCAAGTGAGAAAGAAACAGCTTACAACCTAGTTTGACTATCCGCGCCCCTTCCATTTCTTGATTCATAGAGAAACGCTTATGGAGGGAAGAAACAGCTTTCAAAATATTCAACTATTACATCATTTTTCCAGCATACAACACGGGCCATTCGATTTAATTTTACAACTTTGAATCTAGGCCACCCACATGGAAGGAATTGATTATAATAGGCCTATAGATGCTTTTAACTATTTACCTTTTGTTTGGTGGGGCCGAATATCGACCCCAGAGGACGTGTGGCGGGACAATGCTCATTTGGAACCTACCTCTATATTTTTCTTTGAAGTTGTGCCAAGCTGACATGTGGAGAGATCCACTTTGGGTTATACTTTTTAACGGAAAACTCTTTCTCTCTAATGATTTTGGCCATGTGGCGAGTTGGTGCTACTTGGAGATTGACCCTTGGATTTTACTTTTGAAATGGTGCCGTGTTGACAAATGGTGGCCTCTGCCGATCCTGACATGGTGAGCTAGTTCTCATTTAGAGATGGGCCCTTTCGGTTTCATTTCTGAAATGCATCATGGAGGCACGTGGAGGCTCCCGCAAACCCACTCATACTTAGTCAAATTTCAACGATCGGCTCTATCCCTTTTTGGACCTAGGACATGTGGAGGATTGGCGCAAGTTTGAGAAATACCCCCATCTTTGGATCTTGAAACTATGTCGATGAGGCACATGGAGCCATCCACTGAGCCTTCCATACTTAGTTGATTTTATCTTATTTTACCTTTATTTTGTACCTAGGACACGTGGAAAGCCTGCACCCATTTGAGGATTGTCCTTGGAACCCTACCCCCGAGAGTTACGTCATTTGGAAATTTGGAAGCTTCCATTGAACCTTGAGATATGGCCAAACAATTTCCAATCAAAGATTCCCACATACTACCCGTGGATGTTAAGGAAAAATTTAATGGGGAATATTTTCCCATCACTCCCGATTGTGGAAAAATGCAGAGAAGAAGTAAACTCCACCATTCCATGCTCAATCCTCAAATTTTTTTCATGAACCAAGGAATTGAAAACAATACAAGGTTTTATGGTCCATGGCCATAAAAATATTGACAATTTCATTCCAATGAGGACAACAAGTAAGTTTTAAGCACCCAGACAGGAAAATGGAAAATTTATCAATAGAAGTAGATTGGGGATTTGAAACAACTCTAGGGCATGGATTTTTCTCTCTTTGAATTTTCAAACTAGCTAAAATAATTTAGGAGGGTGAGAGATCGAAATTTCAAATTTAACTGGAAAATGAAAAGTGGTTTTTGGGAGACAACACTGCCATGGATGGAAAATTCTTGTTTCCTTTGCAAACAACTATTAACTTCATATCAATTACCTTCCAAATAAACCATTCATATAATTAAAATTATGTGTTCAAACTTATAACATTTTAAAAACATGAAGTAATTTATTGAAAATATACAAGAGTGGAGAGAAACATAACTATAGAGGAAAGAGAAGGAATGATCTAAATGTGCAACATAGATAAACATGCAAATCAAAGACTATAAATTATTTGGTATCACTATAACTTTTGGAACTGTTAAGGGACAAGACTATATAAGTTATAACTACTATATGGTCATGAACTAATTTCTACAGTCTTGAATTCAATCCTTCAAACCTTAACCTTTAACAATATGGATATGAAACTTCTTTTGTGCTTCACTTATTATAAAGTGATATTTACTTTCTTATATAGCCTTCTATAGGTAAAATATTTTGATAAGGCATACCATAGGAAGATAAAATGAAAATACAAATGAAAAAAATAAAATTAAACTAGATAAAAACATAGCTATTCTCAATGGAATGCTTGTGAGATTTTGAATATGTTTCAAATGATTTTTGACATGGTGTAGATAATCTTGCATCACTAAGTCTTAACAATGTCTTATAGTGCTAAGTATATTTTTTGGTCATTATAGTGCTAAGTATTCAAGTTTGTTCACATTATAACCTTGATAGTGCCAGTAGGTATCTATAAGTAGTAAAACTAATCAAAATTTATGACTATACAAATAACTTATACATATCTACAAATTTCATGAAAAAGAAAAATATACAGTGATTAATTAATCAAAATAGATCTAAGAAACTTTGCAATGCAATTGAGAAAGAAATATATAGAAATTGAAAAACACTCACTAAACAATCCTTGGACTATCAAGCTCTTTCTTTATAAACAATCTTCCTCCTTAGAGGGTAAACCACTAGTATAGTTACACAAAATTACCACTACCATGGGGCTTAAATATAACTAGTTAAAATAGCTCAAATCATCAAAATGTTTACGAGTGCCTAATTAAAGGATAAAAACTATAGATTCCTTGCAAAAAAGATGATAATTTCTACTTTTATGATTATAGATGTAACAATATTAAATCATAATAATAAGAAAGCTAGTAACTACTTATGCCTTATTCAAGGTCTACATAGGTTCTACTATAAGTTACTTGTGTAGACTACATTTGACTATACTGAAGTTTAGTTACAAATGATTTGAACTCATTATCAATATAAGAAAGGTCCAAAATATGTGGCCTCATTAGATTAGGAACTTATTGTATGAATAATGAAACTCAGTTATAGATAGATTTAGCATTTTCACTCAAAAGTGAAGATTTCTCAACTTTTCCATTTGCATAAATCACCAATGCCATAATATCTAATGTCTTCCCAGTCATTTCTACCTAGGAAAAGATAACACTTAGAGGAGCAATCAATTCTTCTAATTGTTGCTCAAATATGGACTTGTGAATTAAATTTCTTTATGGCTGATGCATAAAGGTAATCTGAGCTTAAACTAATAATTTATATATCTTCTCTACCATACCTTGTTGATATATCACCAATCCTTCCATTTTGGCAGTCCAATCACCTAATTATTTCAAAATGTTAGCCATGTAAATATTTCCTGTATTCAAGTCCTAACTTTTGATTCGTAATACATTGAGACAAAGACCCCTATTTATGACAACTAGTAGCTTGTCCATCATGGAATTTATCCTGGTCATATGTTTGTGTTGGACTTGTACATATTGTAACTCTTTCTCTACTACATATTGATGACTTTGTATAGAAACTAATAGCTCATATAAATTTCTCAAGGACATTTGCACATTGGGAAAAGTGCTATTTACACACCGACTTACTTCGAGCATGCATAACATCAAACCAAGCCCGCATTCTCTTAACCAAATCAACTTTCATCTACTGAAAGTGGCATCAATAACTAACCGGGGACCAAATCCATGACTTCTTCCCCCATGTGTGCTTTCTTGAAATCCTCAAAATGTCCTCCTCTATTTCCATGTAGATAGGAGTAGCTCCTTGGGAAAACTTCCTCTTTGTGACCCTCTTGAGGGTTCTTGTGGGAGTATCATACTTGATTTTCACCTTTGGGTCTTTAAGTTGTGCCATTGTAGAAGCCATTTATTTTTCCCCAATAGGAGTCCATGTTCCTTCTAAAGTAATAGATGCAATTGTTGTTAAGGAAGGTAACCTTACTTCTTGTGGTAAGGTGTGTGTTATTCAAGGAAAATTTGGTTTAGCTTGAATATGTCCCAAAGGGGCTAAGAGATGGCTCATGAAACTCTGAGTGACCATAGGAGCCTAGAAAAAAGAAATGGGAATGAAAGAGGGAATTGGAAGGAGTGGAAAATGTATGTGTGATACAAAAGTTTGGGAAACATATGGTGTGATAGAAGGAAGAAAATGTGGATGAAGAGACTGACCAGATTAGGGAGAAATTAAAGGAAGGTCAAGGAAAGAAGGATAAGGTTGCATTGGTGCCTTCAACTTATCCTTATAAGGTCTTCTGACAAGACTGCTAGATGATGTTGGAGATGAAGAAGATACAACAATAAGAGGAGTGGAAGAAGAAATTAAAGAAGTAGAAGAAATAGGTGTACGAGTTACACTCATTGAATATTATAATGTTATAGTAACTACAACATGATGGGAAAAAGTGACTACAAAAACTTGGGAGAAAAATATACAATCATTGCGATGAAAATATAGAGAAGAAACAACTAAATAAACAAGTGAAGAAGAAGAAGGCATAGGAATACAAACTTGTGCCAAAATAGAATCAAGGAGAGAAGGATAAACAATAAAAGTAGTATAAATAGGGGAAGAGAAAGGATGAGTTTGAAAATCTAGTAGGATCCAATATCCCATGATCTCCTCCTACTTCATCTTCAGAAGAAGATCTAGTAGAAATGAGAATAATAATAGTTAAAGGTCGCAAGGAAGATGGAATAGAAGAATAAGAAACCATCCCTGTAGAATTAAGAAATGAATAAGTAGAAAGAAAAGGAACAAAAATAGAGGTACAATTGCAATAATACTCACCAGAGGAATACTAAGAATAGGACTTGTTTCTTGTGGAATGTGTGGAATTGTGGTTATCCTAATAGACCTTGTAGGGCTTGTCATTTTTATTCTTGTAGGAGATAAATGAGAAGGAACAGATTTTGAATTTGATGGAGGAGGAACAAAAATAAGAATCTTATGATCATTTGTCTTGAATCAGTAACTTGGTCATCTGAATTTTCTTCCTCTTTTTCCCTTTGTACTTATACTTCTCTGGCCTTACTTCCAATACACCAACTCTGCTTTGTTGTCCAATAGGTGCATATATAAATTCAAAATTTCTCATATTAATTTCCACCACTTGATCATTGACCTCATCTTTATAAACCAATTCATCATTGTGGGGATGATGTTTTTAGCTATAAGTGGCCATACTAGGAGTGTGCTTGCAAAATTATCCTACTCTTCTTGCTAGATGAAAATTCCTTATAGTATGATAGTCTAAGTGGAATGATGTCCTTTGGGATACTATTCTCTTGGCCTTTTTCCAATCATTCGAGACCCCAATGCCAAACTTAGTGAGAAAGAGAGAGGAGGGTAAGTAGAATATTTTTCTTTTGTTCCTTTTCCAAATGACTTATGTCATGGAAAAAGTGAAATTCAATCTCCTTCTTAGCTAGCTTGTTTGAAACATATTTAGGTAGCATATAAGTGATAGTGAGAATACTCTTTACTCTTATCATTTTGATCAGGTAACACTAGAAAGCTACACATTCTTTCAATGAAGTGACGATTCTTTGACTTACCCTAGGTATAGGGGTGTCATGTATGGAATTGAAGATCACAGGGTAGTAGTTATTACAAATCACCTCCATAGCCTTCCTATAGTATAAAAACATGTGCATATTGCTTAGGACCACTCGGGACTATATGTCCTGCCTTATGGTGACTAACTAGTGACTCCATGAAATTGTTGGAATGCACACATGACATCAAGTAAGTAAGACATCATATAGAAATTTTCCCGCTTCTCCCTAAAACTCATAAGATTGTTGAAGAGGTTAAAAATATAAATTTATCCAGACTAGGTATATTTTAATAATCTATGATCATGGCTAGTAGGGGTACCCATGTTTGATTAACATGCACAATATCTCGGTTCTCTAAGTAGTCTGTTCATTAATGCCATTACAATTCTCAATCCCCCTTTGAAAGATATATTATATTCATCTTATCTATTGATACTTTAGACTTGAAACTAGTTGGGTCCTCTACCCAATATTTAAGTACAATCTTAAGGTTATTGATCTTCCCCCATTGTTCCACTATTTCTTGATTGAACTAAATATTAGATCTAGGAGTTGGTATTAAACACTAATAAACTTTTCAGTTATATTGGAAATTACATTTCCTCCTTTGGATTTTATAATTCCTTCATTACAACTTAATTTTCACCAAAAATGCCCCAAATCAAGTCAATACAATGCATTACCTCTGTTTTTCCAACTAAAATATGTAGCCCACTGTCTAATGGCCACTAGATCAGCCATGAACTATGCTTCATCCTGGTCTACATCATCATTGTCATCTATCAAACTAGCTCCTTCTACCTTCATTTTCAAGGTTGTATAATGCTTGAAGCCGATGATTTGTTTTCCAAGAATGGTGTCTCCAAAGAGCTGGTCCAAGTACACATAGCATGGGTAATCTTAGATTGACGATAAACTTCAAATACTTGAGCAACTATAGGCATGCAAATATCTCAATATCAGAAAACACTAATACTCTATTTTTCCTTGTGATCACTTGAATTTAGAGTTTGAAATATCAATTATAATTTAAATACCAAGTGATTGAGCATGAAATCCTTTCAAGATTTGTGTAAATATTTCTAATTCATGCTAAAATGGAGGTATAACATTGTAACTTTGAAGTCTAGTCCACCATTTAATAGTTTATATATTTTGCATTGATTTGCATCTTTTTTTTTTTTTTGTCTTTTCACCTCTTAGCTTGGTTAATTCCATGCGGTGAGATTTTATAGTTTGGCATGTTGTTTTTATTTGTAAGAACCATGTCACAATGTGAAAGGTGAGCTGGTAATAAGGCTCCACATATGTAAATTCCATGCAGACCATTTTTTATTAAATGATGTTTTTATCATGTATGTTTCACTATCAAGTGCGAACCAATAAAAAATAAAAATTACGTCACGGATTTCACAATTTTAGACTTTACATATCCTTTGTTATTCACCTCAAAGCACAAACCAATAGGAAAGCTCCACGCTTATACTTGTTGACCATTTTTAGTCAATCATTGAAGGGGGTATTGATTTTTTTTCAGTTTCTCGATTTTGGATAGAATAGGGATGGCTTACGGGAAAGTCAACAGCTTTAAGTCCTATTCCGAATATAATGCTTCATGTATACTACCATTCCAAGGTGTCACCTTCAACAGAACCGTGTAGCAACCTTGGAAGACTAATGTAGAGTCGATGAAGGAGGGGAGGGTAGCATACATCAAAATTATACTATGAGAAATCAAATACGATTGCTAATTTGTAGAGTGGGATTTAGTTTTGGTTACAATCGGTGGTGTTACTTGTGTTTTGGAGATTAATTCAAGTACATGTACAATTAATTCAAATTATTTCCTTATGGTTAAGTGAAATTACATTATGTGTTGAGTTGTTTAAGTTCATTCCACATCATGATTACGGAAAATGAATGTAAAATAAACTTATACATATCATAACAGAGGATAATTTATTTTATTCATAAAGAAAGAGTACATTAGTCCCACACAAGCCATGAGATATGACTATAAAGTAAGGAAATGTATATAAATAAAAAAATTGAAAGCGTAAGGAAAAAGAAACCCTTAATTTCTTGATATTGAGGAAACTCCAAGATTTTCCGAGTGCTTGAGTTTCTACTTTATTGTACTTGAGAAAGAAAATTCGGGAGGTTTAGAAGCAAGGGTATCTAAATCCTTATGGTTCTAATTTTATATATACATGCATCATCTTAAAAGGAAAAGGTAAAAATTCAGTTATGTAGATTTCAAAAACACAATGATTAAGTAAAAATTATCCTTGTTTTACACTTACATTAAAATTAGTTTCAAAACAAGTAAATTTAAAATTTAGAATTCTAAATAGTCATGCTTTTATGAAAAAGAACAAAAACTTCTTTACATCGTGAATGGAAGAGAGGATAGAATCAAGTATAGGTTTCCATCATGCTTATAGGTACATGGTTCCATACTTGCAAAGAAGAATTATATAGTGATAAAGGAGTACAACCCTCGACCAAGAACAAATTTTTCATTTGAGAAAACAAAGAAAACAGATTACAACTAATCAATTAATCAATCTCCGTGTACATATTTTAAGTCACAATCAAACATTGTACGATTTGTCAAAGTTTATCATTGATACAAAGAATGCTCCGAACAAGGTAGATTTAAATCCTAGAGTTTCTTCATGAATATCTAAAGGAGAGGACTTTAGTGTTTTTTCAGCAAATGCATAAAATAATTAATGACAAAACAATGCTAAAGTTTTAATCACATCCATATAGCTTTAAAGTGCATTTCTAGATTTGTAAAATAGGCTCTCAAAATTTCAAAGTTTCCAAAGCCCCAAATGCACAAGTCAAGAGATAAAATAAAGAGATCTGGAAATGAAGATGAAGTGGTAGTCACTCAAAATGTGTAAAGTATTTTTCAGAATGAAATCTAGAAGTATTGACTTAAAACTCAAAACATGCTTTCGACACAAGTCTCATATTTGCATTGTTTATTCGGATGACAAATCTTATCAAACTTCAAGATTAAATAGTTCAAAATATTTTTCAAAAGGAGAAAGAAGTTTGCATAAAAGATAAGATCTCGATTTTTTTCTTCAAAACAAGCTTACAGTCCCACCAATGAAGGTATTCAAATATGAAAATTCGATTAAAAAAAAAAAGCAAAGATTCTTTAAGAGGTATAATGTACTTGTAGAGATTGTAAAAGCTACATAATCTATCAACAATCAAAAATTAGAGTAGCCACTTTGATTTTGAAATTATATGCATATATGTATTTGTTAGAAATATTAAGGCAACAAAATTAAAATCAAGTTAGAGAAAGGACTAAAAATATGATCATGTAAACATGTACGGAACATCGAATACAAAATGCTATAGTAATCAATACTCGATTGGATACAAACACAAAATTTCAAGTGGCTATCATATATAGGTAAATTCGGGCATGTTTAACCCCCTAACTTCAAAACATAACAACTACATGGGTTTTAGATTCACAAGATGTATACACCATATCATTTCAGCAATGACGTAGTTTTCGAGAAAATAAAATGAGAATGCATTTATCAAGTAAAATACAATTTACAAATCCATTATAGCAAAGATATTACTAAATCTGAAAACACATGCCGATTAAAGCTACAAATAGCCATGTCTTTTCTAAGAGAAATTCAAATGTTTGTTTTCAAAATTGAAGGGTTTTACTTTTATGATCAAATTTTAGCTATCAAGTAAAGTTCGAATCAATTCCAATACTCAAAAGTTTTGAACATTCGGACTAGAAAAGGGCAATAAGAGTGAGGTTAAGAATTTTGAGAAGTGAGTAAAAACACAATGACTCAAGTTTAGGTTGTTTTAAAACAATGCAATACAAAACCTTGACCCAACAAGTCAGATAAATTAGTGAACTCATCAAAATATCCATGGCGAGTCAATTAAAATATATGTTGTCTAGGCAAAAAGATGGCAAGTTGAAGGTCAAAGAGCAAGCCATAACAAAGTAAATCATGATAAATTATTAAATAACTATCTCGTAGCATGGAAACCGAACACCGAGCTCTTTAGGTGTGGCTCACTACCCACAATAAACACAAATCAGATCTTGTTTATAAAGGGATAGGAATTGATGATCGAGATTCAGTGAGGGGTCAACATAAGGGGAAGGTGCTAGTTACATGCAATATCAAAGCGAGTTCAACTCCTCAAATGACCAAAAATAAAACAAGATACAATAAATGTAGTTTATTCATAATATAAATAGAGCATCAAAAACATGTATGCTTCAAATTCACACATAGCATAGGTTCCAAGTTGCAATATTTTCCCGGTCATAGACGAGATAAGAATCACACGAGGCAAGATGGTTGTATTTTCCAGAAAGTTAAGTGGAAACAAAATAGAAAATAGAGTAGTACAAACATAATAAAACCATATAGATAGAAATTAGCAGAAGCCATGGCTGGGTCTAAGCTCGGAAACTAACTCTTAAGATTGAAATGACAACCCAAATCGAGTAAAACTCACGGATCTAGCTTGTACGGAGACATGGTGAGTCATTTCAAGACCACCAAGTCGGAGTAAATAACAAATTATGAGCTCTTGACCAACATCCAAGACCCAAAAAAATATGCATATCCACTATTGTCCTAAATAACCCCTAGTTATTTTGATCAACTTACATCCTCATTATGGCTCTGAGCTTCAATATTGTACATTGCGTGCGATCTAGTTGTTTCCTTGGCATAATTTGCTTGATTTCATTTCTTATACACACCCTTACATTATCTTTTTTATCTCATACGCCTCCACCTTCCCCTTCATTATTCTATCTTATTATATTTCCCTTTCACGCACTTCTTTCTGTTGCCTTTCACTTACCTTCCATTTTGGCCAAGTCCCTGGATACTTCTTGTAAGCACCTCCCTTTCCTTTCTTACCTTGCCTCATTTGCATACTTATATCCTTCTAAAAATATGCACTCTCCTTATCTTATGCATGCATCCCCTTTGTATGACTATCTTCTGCATTCTCGCACCTCTTTCTCTCGCTATCACCTTGCGTATTCTTCCGCTCTAGTCACTATGCCACATGCCAACTTGCCGGATAGATGTATCGAGACACAACTTATCAAATCAAAATAACTATCCACTAAATAATTCCAATGAACCATTGCATGACATGTTTCGAAAAAGACAAAACTAATGAATAGTTAGCCGAATCCTTCAACCGATCGAGCTCACCACGTGTCATTACATGTTTACCTTGCACTTTGTAAAATTCATATCATCATAACTTTTTCTACAGAGCTCGGATCCTTGCACTTTTGGTATTGTTGGAAAGCTGATGACATGGGATAAACAATGGACCATTAAAAAATATTTTGGCAGGGTTGGTAGTTGAGAAATAGAGAAATTAATCTCGGCCAAGAATTCATAAATTCGATTAGCTCAACCACCCATATTTGATTCAATTTTCCCTCCTTCCTTCTTCTCAAAGAAAAAAAAACATGGGGAGGAAGATATAACATCCTTGTAGGTGGATTTATAGGTATTTATTTCTTTTTGTTAGTGGTTGACATTTTGAATCATAGTTTTCCTCTTCTTTCTCCTCCTCTTCTCTCCTTTACTTTACAAGAGCATTATTTAGGTATTGCCTTGCATTTTGAGTTGTAAGCCTTTAGATATGGTTCTATACGTGCGGATACTCACCTCTTCCACCATTGTAATCGATTTTGCATCTTTGAAAAGCAATAAAAGTTTTTTTGTGGTTATTCTCTGCCCTAGCTCATTTTATTGCATCTTCTTCCCTTTCCCTTTGCATTGATGTTTTTTTGTATATTCTCGCGTTCCTTTTTGATTGGTCTCCATGAAAATGGGTGTGTATGTGTGTTTCATATTATGGTACGTGTGTATGCCCTCCTGCGCATATTTTTATTTATTTTCACACAAAGCTGATTGTGTTCATCCCCTTCTTTCTGGTGCTATCACCTCCCCTTAGTTTCTATTTTCCTTTTCATGCATCTCGATCCTCACCATGGTCCCTTAGAATCATAGTGTATTGGTAGTTTGTTTCATTTCCATTCCCGGGAGTAGTTTCACTAGTAGAAATAGGTAGAGGAGCTGTCCTTCTTTGAATGTCTCTGTCTCAAGCATGCAAGGTCCCATAACTTAAAGATAGGTCCCATGTTGCCCCAAAATCTAGGTTCATCCCGATCTAAGATGGGTGCATATTTCAATATCCAATAGTTTTGACACATTCGGTGGGATAAGTATTGAAAGCTTAAATTTCATCATTGGTAGGTTTGGTGTGTGGCTTAGTGATATCCACCATTAAAGGCTTTCTTCAACACATTTGGTGAATCCCAACACTTATATCTACTTTCTTTAGTAGTGCATGCACCTTTTCATGAGAAGGATACATACTAGGTAAAGCTCAAAAATGAAGAGTCTTTTGAATATCTCTAGTTTTCTACACAAAGCGAGAGGCGGAGAAAAACAAGCTGGGCTTGCATCTCCATGTCCAGCATTCCATGTAATTTCCACTCCTTTTGGTAGAACTTCTGCATGTGCTATCATGGAAGCTCTGCCACGAGATAAATTTTCCATTCATTAATTTTACTGGAAAAATTCCTCTCGCTCTAAATGCATAAAATTATATGCTAGAAGTTGCACTCAAAAGTATTCCATATTTCACTGGTGAAAATCAATTCCCTCCTACTAAGCACATCCAGGATGTTGCAAATGTATGCTCTATTTACACAGTTGCACATGATGATGTAGCAGTTAGGATACTAGTGTCTTCACTTAAAGGTAAAGCACTTCAATGGTATAGAAGTTTGAGACCTGTAAGCATTACCATCTCAGATGACCTTGACACAAATCTTTAAAATTATTTAAAAGATAAGTTAGATCACCTAGCCTTGGTAGAATAGTTGAAAACAACAAAGATATCTCCTAATGAGTAGATGACTGATTTCAATATCATATTTCAAAAAAATTGGGATATGATTCCCCAAGTGTTAAGGCCTACAACCCAACATGTTTTCGTTTATCATCTAAGGGATTTAAATAGTGATATATTATCCATGATTTAGTCTATGAGGGTTAGAACATTCTTTGGATGCTTATAATATTGTAATTTGGGTTGAGAATAGTCTTCTTCAAGCAGGGAAGTTAGCCCTAGACCACTCATGCCCTTGTTCCCATAAATACCTCAAGCACCTCAGCCTTCTATTGCTCCTATTCCCAAGAAAACTGCTCAACCTAATGCCTCCACGTCCTATTCTCGCGTGCACCAAAAGGAGGATCAAGAAATGAAGGCCCTGATTAGAAACTTGTCCAATAAATTCATATATTTATAAAAAAACATGCGTAAGCCTTCAAAAATAATTCTAATCAAGGGTATAACCAAGGCCATCAACCCTTTAGAAATCAATATCTAAATCAAAGATATGGGCAGAACCAACAAAGTGATAGATGACATGTTAATGCACATCTCCCATTGCAAACAATCCTTCCTACGTAAGCCATGCACTAGTCCCAAGATGCAAGAAACAATATGACCCAAGAGACAAAATGATACTTTCCTTGCAACATGCCTCACAATTTGTATAACTTCACTTATTACTTTTTCATGCAAGCTTACATTATTCAAGTTTCTTCAAACTATGAACCTTCCACGAGTGCGCATGAATTAGAAAAAAAAAAGTGCCATAATTTTTGCCTAAGGATAACCATATGTTTTTGGTTCGGAGACTTATGTGTAATCAATCAAGATGTAGATAGCCTAAATAGACCACACGCCCAAGTCGCCGACAACACAAGATACAAGAAAAAAATGCTATATTATAGCGCAGTAACCTTCTGCTCTTGCCATATAGGCTAATCCTCAAAAGAAAAAGTGTACATCTCACCTATAAGCATCAAAGGATGCTAAATCACCCAATAGTCATGATACGTAAATTTGTTTGCATGAGGTTCCACACAATGCACCAACATAGATAGTGTGTGCCCCTCCTTTGGTTAGTCAAGCCTTCATGCAAGTTAAGCCCCCTTCCTTCACGGCTAAACTATCAAGAAAAGATTTTGTCTTGCCTCAAATGTGCAGATCCATGGGCCTTTCATTCAACATCGTGGACCAGATGAAGAATAAAGTTGTAAATATCACAATGTGGGATGCCCTGGCTATTCCATCTCAACATGACTTCTTTGTGCATGAAGCTTTGCATAACTCCCACGCACTAATCTTGTTGTCCAAAACCTGAAGTTGTTGTCAATATTTTTCAACCGTAGGAGAAGCAAGTAAGGTTTTAAAAACCCCACCCTTCCATATGTCCTTAATTATAGTCAAACATCTTGTTCACAATTGTATGATTGACTCAGGCACTAGTACTTCTTTTATGCCTAAGAAAATTGTGCGTGTCCTAGGTTTTAAGTACAACCCTATGTCTAAAGGAGTCTTGAAACTTTATGGATCAAATGTCACCACTGTAGGAGTCATCAAAGATCTTGAGTAAACCCTTCATGCCTATCGAAGTCTAAAAATAACTCACGACATTTCAATCATTGATTTACCTCCCTTTTTTTTTTATTTGTCAAAAGATTTCACTACTAAAGTGGGTGGTTACTTGTCTTCTTATTGGTCTCATATGTTACTAAGAACAAGGTATGGTACCAGGTTTACCATACAAGATAAACCTATTTTCTCTTATCATGTTGATTCATATGACCCATCCCCTCTCCAAGCCAATTGCCTAATCCAAGAAGGCCAAGAACAAGTTTTAGTTTTAGAAGAGAAACCTATTCCTCCCCATACCTGATCTATTGCTAGATGAATGGGCCATGAAGCGCTATGAATTTTATCCTTATGCTGAAGCTCTTGAAGCCTTTAAAACTAGCCTTGGTACTTACTGTATCCTTGAAGAAGAAGTTGTCTTTGCCTTGCATGCTCAAACAAAGTGAAGAAAATTCTGGACTGTGGAAGTTATACTTTGATGGCTCCAGAAGCAAAAATGGCACAAGTGTAGGTGTTGTTCTCATTTATCCCAAGGATGAGAAGTTATTTTTGTGCATAGGTTGCATTTTACATGCTCCAACAATGTAGAAGAGTATGAAGCATTGGTGTATGGTCTTCTAATTGCTAATAATAGATGTATTAAGGAATACATATCTTTGGGGACAAAAATTGGTCATCCACCAGGTCAAAAACAAGTGTCAAACAAAGAATAATCTTCTCAAAGCTTATAAACATAGAGTTTTGGACCTCTTAGAGAGATTTGATGCTCTAAATCTGTAGGTGGTACCAAGAAAAATGAACAAAGAAGCAGATCAGATGGTCGCACTTGGTTCACAATTCTCACCTACTGAGGACTTTGTGAAAGGAAATATGTAGCACAATAAAATGATGATCCGACCATCTATTCATGACATTTATATCAGATGGAAAGTGTTTGATAATGATGCATACATTTTCCAGTTCATTCATAAGGAAGTTGTGTTCTCTTCAAGCATGCAAGTTGACTTGCATGAAAGCTGTGGTGACCAAGTGATCCAGCTAAAGAAAAATAATTTTCCTAAAGGGATGGTCAACTTAGCATATATTTTCAGATCTGATGATGAGTTTAAGGGTGAAGAGAAGTATATGCATGTTGCATAAGAGGACTATGCTCTAATCACTATTACATGCAATAAGGAGTTGGTTCTCAAAAATGATTACACACATGATGAGAAGGAATTCATCTCTCTCTTTCGGAAATATAATGACATATTCTCCTAGGAGTATGAAGACCTCAAAGGATTTGACCCAAGTGTTACCCAACACTCCATGACCTTGATCCTAACATAAAGCCCATTAGACAAAAGAAAAGTTCCATCAAGCCTAAGATAGATCCCCTTATGAGGAAGGATTTATCCAAACTCATTAAGGCAAAGATAATATTCCCCATCAAGTACTCTACTTGGGTTACAAATATTGATCCAAAGTGCAAGAAGAATGGTGACATCATATTTTACGTCGATTTCGAGAGATTTGAATAAGCCATCCTTAAAGGATCACTATCATTTTCCTTCCATGGAGCATATTTTACAGGCTATGGTTAGTGCACAATTATTTTCCATGATGGATGGATATGTTGGTTTCAATCAGATTATGGTCAAGGAAGAGGATCAATTCAAAACAACATTTACAACGAAATGGGGAACACATGCATATCAAAAAAAAATTGTTTGGTTTTTCAAATGCAGGTGCGACCTTCCGAGAGATCCATGGATGTTTCCTTTTAAGGTTATATAAATGAGTCCATTATAGTTTACTTGGATGACATAATTGTCTTCTCAAAGAAAAACACTGATCACATGATGCATCTGGAGAAAGTCTTTGAGAGATGCAGAGAATTTGGAGTGTCTCTTAACCCAAAGAAGTGTGAATTTCTTGTTGTGTAAGATAAAATTGTGGGCCATGTGGTCTCAAAGGATAGAATTTTCATTGATCGCGAGCAAGTTTCTTCCATCCTTGCTCTCTCCATGCCAACACATAAGAAAGCATTGAAATCATTCCTAGGAAAAATTAACTTTTTTAGGAGATTTATTCCTAATTTTGAAGGACTAGTTAGGCCTATCTCCCTCATGCTCAAGAAAGACACATTCTTCAAGTGGAAAACAAAAGGAAAAAAGAGCTTCAACAAAATCAAATAAGAATTTTTTTTCATGCCAACAAACATCAATCGGGATTACTCCAAGTATTGCATCCTTTATGTTTATACAAATAATGCGAGTGTTAATGTTGTCTTGACATAAGAAATAGAAAAAGGATTGGAGAAGCTAGTGGATTTCTTCAGTCAAACACTTTGAAAGATTACAAACTGAAATATAGTTACATAGAAAAGTATGTCTACGCCATCATGCGTGCACTAAATAAATTCAAAAGTATGCTCATTGAAAATCATGTTAAGGTGCTAGTTTCACACTCTGGTGTGAGAGACTTCATCATGGGAGCATAAATTAGTAAGAAAAGAGCAAGATGGGTGACCAAAATTATGAAGTTTGATGTGACTATAAAAGCCACAAAGTTGGTTGGTGGAAATGTGTTTTGTAAGAAAATTGCACATTCTACATAGTTTGAACTTGAGACTTCATTTTTTTAGATGAAGAGCTCCCACACACCGAAAATGAGAAAACTAAAGATACTAGCATGCTCACTGGATAAAGTACATGGTCACATTACTTTCCTTGTGCACATACCCTCTCGATTTGAGAAAGACAAAGAGAAGACATCTGAGGCTATAATCCATTCCATATATGCCGATTGATGGCGTTCTCTTCAAATGAAATATTGATGGCATGTTACCGAGATAAATCGATGGTGCGCAAGTTGACAAAGGGTTAGTATAATTTCATGATGGATTATTTGGTGGAAACTTCTCTGCCAAATAAATAACGATGAAGATCATTAAGGAAGGATAATTTTTCCTATCCTATTGGCCTACAAGATAATGCGGATCTTTGCAAGCAATAAAAAGTTCGAAGCATTTCCCCCGAAAAATCCGAATAGATTAGCCTTTTGCACAATGGGGTCTTGACTTCATATGAATGATCAATCTTCCCTCAAGCGTTGGGCATAAATATGTGTTGAAAGAAATGCATTACTTCAAAAAATAGATAGAATCTATTGCACTTAAGGAAGCAACTAAGTCAGTCGTCCTTGACTTTCTTGATGGTATTGTAACAAGGTTTGGAATTCATCAGTCCATTATTACTGGTAATGAAAAATCCTTCCTTGGTACAAGAATTTGTGATTAGGCACTTATTCTTTGAAATTTATTTAAATAACTCTTCCAACCACTACACTCAAGGTAATGGCTTAGAAGAATCTAATAATAAGAACCTGATTAGAATCATGGGCGAACAATGAATATCAACCGGAGGAAATGGCACACAAAGGTTTTGTGTTCCCTAGGGAAGACATAATCACGGTGAAGAAGGCAATAAGTACTTCACCTTACAAGCTTGTTTATGGAAAGGAATCCAAAATTCCGTTATCTCTTGATTTTCTTAATTCAAGCTTTCCTAGTAGTTGGATTTTGAGGGCGTGGATCGAGAGAAATTATAATGGCAGAGATTTTTGAACATGAAGAACCAAGAAACTTTGCCATGATCAAGCTAGAACAACATCAATAATTTATAAAGAATTGGTTTGACATAAAGGCTAGACCTCAAGCTTTCAAAGTCGGTGACTTAGTATTGAAATGGGATCTTGTGAGAGCCAAAAATGGGCACTATTCAAATTTTGATGCACTTTAGAGTGCCACATAAACTATTAGTTCTTGCAAAGAGGTTAACTGTTTTGAGTTGTCTCACCTTGATGGAGGCGTGCTACCAATCCTAGTCAATAGGATTTATATTAAGCACTTAGATTAAGTATTCTGCATCATTGTACATATTAGCATAATTTCACTCCTCCAAGTACATTGCACACACATTGTTTTGTTTGTATATATTTCTTTCCTCTCGTGCATTCCTTGTGTGTGCTATTTTGTTTCTTCCAAGATGCCGCCTTCGAGTTCATAAATGTTCAAAAAAACTTCAGCAGTTTTCCACCCTCATAAGATTAAAATTAGAATATGTTCACATGAGGATGGCAATTATTTAGAGTTCAAATAGTTCTTTAGGTGATATCAAGGGATGTTCTTCAAGTTGCAGATCAAAATCTATTTTCAAGATGACTCCATGCCTAATGGATACTTCTAAGGAAACTCATCTCCTTCAACTAGTAGGCATATAGACCCGAAAGTCGCAAAACTATTGTCCAAAATAACCCCCTATTTATTTTGAACAACTTACATTCTCATTTTGGCTCGAGATTCAATATTGTAAGTTACGCGCGCTTTGGTTGTTACCTTGGCACAATTTTCTTAGTTGAAAATTTTCTAGGTGCCCTTATGTGCTCTTCTTTCTCTCACGTGCCTTTACCTTCACCTTAATTCTTCTATCTTCTTCCATTTTCTGTTACGTGCACTACTTTACTTGTGCCCCCTCCGAATTACCTTCCATTTAGCCAAGTCCCCTGTATACTTCCTACACACAGCCCCTTTCCTTTCTTTCCATGCGCCGTTTTCATACTTGTATCCTTCTAAAAATATGCACCCTCCTTCTATTTTGTGTGCCTCCCCTTTGTATCCATATCCTTCCCATTATCATGCCTCTTTCTCTCGCACTCTCACTTTGCACATTCTTCCACGCCAATCACCTAGCCACGTGGCAACTTTCTAGATGGAGTGTATCACACACAACTTATCAAAAATGCCAATTGGGCATTGAATCCTTGCGATGAACCATTGCATGACACATGGTATAAAAGAAAAAACCAATGAACAAATACTTGGAATCCTTCAGTGATTAGAGTACACCACATGTCATTGCATGTTTAGCTTTTTGTAACCTTTAGATCTTCATAAATGTTTCTACAGAGCTTGGATCCATGTGCCTTTTGTCTTGTTGGAAATACGGTGATGTGCGATACACGAAAAACCATTAAAAATCAGATTTTGGAATTATTTGATAGGTAAGAAATAGGGAAATGCATCTCACGAAATTAATGCATAGATTCAGCTTAGCTCAACCATCTAGATTTGATTTGATTTTCCCTCCTTCCTTCTTCCACAAGAAAAAAAGACATGGGGAGATGGATATGACATCCTTGTAGACGGATTTGTAGGTAGTTATTTCTTGTTGTTGGTGGTTGAAATTTTGAATCTAAGTTTCCCTCTTCTTTCTCCTCCTCTTCTCTCCTTCTTCTTCTATAAATTGCAGAGCATTACTCATTATAAAAGGTTGGATTCCTTTAGTTTGCAAGAGCATTATTTAGGTATTTCCTTGCATTTTGAGTTGCATGCCTTTAGATCTAGTTCTTTTCATG
The DNA here is from genome assembly GCA_018340775.1 of Taxus wallichiana var. yunnanensis. Classification (NCBI taxonomy): domain Eukaryota; kingdom Viridiplantae; phylum Streptophyta; class Pinopsida; order Cupressales; family Taxaceae; genus Taxus; species Taxus wallichiana. The sequence continues at coordinate 795,511,640 of CM031237.1, read as the reverse complement.
TGTATACTAACGTATTCCACCATTATAATCAATTGTGCATCTTTAAGAAGTAATAAAAGTTAGTTTTGTAGCTATTCTCTTCCATATCTTGTTTTATTGCATCTTCTTTGCTTTCCCTTTGTGTTGATAGTTTGTTGTGCATTCTCACGTCCCTTACAGGCCAATTTTATGTTTTTCTTCTTAAAAATGGGTGTGTACATGTGTTTTAGACTATTTTATGCATGTCTTCCCTCTCCATGCACATTTTTCTTCATTTTCACTCAAAGTTGATTGTGTTCATCCCCTTATTTTTTATTCTATCACCTCTCCTTAGCTTAGATTTTCCTTTTCATGCATCTCCTACTCACCCTGGTCCATTGGAATCATAGAGTACTAGTAGGTAATTACATTTCCGTTCCTAGGAGTATTTTTAGCAATAAAAATAGGTAGAGGAACTAGCCTTCTCTGGAGGTTTGTCTAAAGTTCACAAGGTCCCACAACTTGAATACAATCCCATGTTCAAATCCCACTTCATCCTAATTTGGGATAGGTACATATGTTGAGCTCCAACAATCACCAATACAAATTCCTCATTAACCCAATAATGAGCTCAAAACAACAAGTCGTTAGTAGAAATCGGGGGCAACTTGTATAAGGAATAATACTCACGATACTCCCAACATTTATGAAAGTATAGCCAAAAGAAACAAAACAATGAACTACTTACATGGTTGGATTCCGATCTGGGATGAGGTTAAAAATCACATAGTTAAGTAAGAAAATATCCAAGATAATTACATGATCTAACCGAAGGACTCACAATAAAAATAGAGGCTCCAAGCAAAAAAAGATCTAGGAAATACACGAATCCCATGATGTAAACCCTCAAATGTAGGTAGCCCCATGAGTTATAACCATTCAATCAGTTCCATGAGCTAAACATCCAACTCAAGCCACAATAAGCGGTGCAACAAAGCACAAAGTCACAACAATAGTGGCCACTCAAATTTAAAAGCATCTTAAGTACAAAGTGAGGAAAGAAAAAGTAGGGAATTTCTAATGAGCAAAAGGATCAAGCTTATTTTAACTCGAAGAAAATAATCGAGCTTGCACACACAAAAAAAGATAGCTACTAGAGCTCTCCAATGTTAGCAAAATGATTTTTTTAAAGATTTGCTTTAACATGAAGCTTCAAGAATACCAAAAGGATAAAATGCAAGTGAGTTTTACTTTTAGGGTTCTACACTAACTCAAACTTAGTGAAACAAAGGAGTTAAGCATCATTATATAACCATGGTAAACCATTTTTTCAACTCCGACCAAAGGCCCATGTAGGTGGGGTATTCTCCTATTATGCCTTCATAATATTTAAAAAGTTAAGAGTGAGTTATAATTGGCTAATGTCATGCATGTAATCCAAAGGGATCCATTATTAAAATATGCATGTGAGACAAAAATGGATTTTTCAAATAGGAAAAACTGCAGTTTTTAACTTATTATCCCCTAGACAGTCCATACTATTCCTCAAATTTTGTAAAAACCATAGTCAAGGGTAGTTGAATAGGTCGACTTGGAGGGGCAGGACATGATGCGCTTAGTTTTTAGCTTTATTATTATTGTATTTAATTCGAAAGAAGGCTAAAATTGTGTATGTAGGAGGTTTATTATTAGATGCATGTGCAATTTTTTGGAGCTTGGGGAAATTGGTCTTTTAATTTATTTCTTATTTTTGCAAGAGTATGGGGGATCATTATTCTAGTCATGTGCTTAGGCCATGGTAGTTTGTATTGTATCACCTATTTGATGACTAAAGATTGATTTTCTCCAATTACAACTTTCCGAAGTGTGTCACAATAGTGTATTGGTATTTTTCAGTGAATATTTCTTTCCTTTGCATGCTTGTTAGATATTACAACACCTTCTTTAAGTTATTGTGAAGCTTTTACAGGTCATATTAAGTGCAAATTTAGTGTATCAATCATCTTAGAATGTAAATACACCCTCCCATGCCTAACTAAGAGCTTATTACTAGATTTTGTGAGTATTAAAGTTAATCAATCTGCAATCGAAGTGAACCTTGCAAATCTTTTCTTGTCAATTAGTGTGTCTTCTAAAGATTTGAGTTCCCAAAATGTTGGTGTATTGCCATATATTTCCCACTTACGTTCAGTTTGTGTTGTTTTATATCCAATAACCCCAATAAAATAGTAGTTTTAGGTGATCCATCAAGGAAAGCGGCACACTCGGAGGTTCTCCTCAGTCCAAGGTACCCACAACTCGAAGTAGATCCCATTGTATCGGCCAAAGTCAAATTCGAGATAGCCTATCAAAATCGAAGGTACTCTTTGGACCATTACAAAATTTGGAATGCCCGATGGGACTTAGAATTTATATTTTTGCCAAGTTTGTTTTGTGCTTGGTAAAATTTCAGCCTTTTAAAGGTATTTTTCAAAACAAATCTGTTAATTTTATTGGTCCAAATAACCTATTTTTATTTTTCACTAGACATGTTTTCCCCAATTTCCCATATTTTATGAGGCCATGCAATCATGACATCAATTCCTCAGTAGAATTCTTCTCTCTAAGAGTTGTATCATTCAAATCCAAATCCATTTTACCCATACCATCCTCTAAATCAATATTATAACCCTTATCACAATGAGTATTCTCATGACCCAAGCCTTCCTAATTAATATGGTCATCATTACAATCATTATGTTGTTCAGGAACAAGGTTATGCATAGGAATATATAGGTTATGGAAGCAATTGCCAACCGGAAGAACATTTTGAAAGCAATGTTCAAGAATTGAAGATGATCTAGTAGGATGAAAATGAGAGACTACAAATTTTACGAGCTAAACATCCTAGTGTAGAAAATCCCCATCAATGGGGAGGTCCTCTACCTAGTTAGCTTAGCCCAAAACAGAAGCTTGAGGTAATAAAAAACTCTATCCCTCAATTGGATCATTTTACTACATATTTTGAATAATTAGAGAATGATAAGCATAAGGTTGAGGAACCTTGTCAATGGGATGTTCCCACATACCTTCTTCATCAAAATCTAATGCCTATTCCCTGCAATTGCTGCCCCCTCTCTTCCAAAATTAGATATTGATCCCTTACCCATTATCTAAACATTCCTAAATTAGGTTGAGACCCAACCCACCCTCCTCTCTCATTCCCAATCCCAATTTGGGAAGAGGACATGCAGAAAATCATTCAAGGAGGGGAACCTACTGAAGAATCCAAAATAGATGGATATATGGAAATTTTTAATAATTGGGTTTCTAAGTTTGGGTTCAATCAAATTACATAGTTTGAAAAAGAGTGCAAGAGAGAGGTACATGTTATGGAGCATCAACAAGAAAAGGTTAGACAAGATATTCATATTTCTCTTGAATTAGAAGGTACAATTAATGTTTAGAATGAGCATGCAAAAGATTCAACGCTTTCAAACCGACACTTTTGAGGTTGTATTATCTTCTAGTTTAGAAAATGATCTAATTATAGTTGCTGATTTAGAGGATAAATATGTTCTAACCATTCTTGCAAGGATGTCTATAAGTGATCATAAATCAGATTTGAACTTAGAACAACTTTAGATCCAAGTGAGGAAGGATTAACAGGTTTAATTCTTCCTCTTGATAGTATAAGATGATTTGAGCCTCATATCATGTTTTCTACATGAGAATAGTGATAAGAGAAAAGAAGATGAAGTAAAATTCATCTTATATCAACTTGTAGAAATCTATGTGGATGAGGACATTATGGAGGATCATGCTACTCATGAGGAGCGAGAAGATGATTTTGAGATTTTAAACCTCATGGTGGATCGAATAAAGAACAAGAGGTTGACATATTTGCAAAATGAGTTCATGAGGACTTGGAAAAGATGCATATTTTTGAAGAATTAGTGATCATATGAAGCATCCTACTTCCTTTTGATGATGAAAGTTCAAATTATTCTTCACTTTCACCCTCGTCTAAGCCTGATTTTGTTAAAAACTTGCCACACAAGTGGATAGTAAAGAGGATGATGTTACGTAGATCGGTTCTCATGAGGAACAAAATGAAGAGTTTGACTTTTCAAACTTCATGATAGGTGAAAATGAGGAAGAAGTGGAAGAGGTTTATTGTTTGTTCACAAAAATTAGTTATGGATGTTATCATTGCAAGATCATTCATAATGCATGAGATAGAGTAGCTTGAAGAGGCAGACCAATGTTCCTATCAACTTCAGAATGTGCTAAAATATGAAGAGGAAAGAAAGTTCACAACGTAGATCCGAAAGGATAGTTTACTATATTTGAGAAGACCATGCCCCATTAGATATTTGGCTGATTTGGGAGTAAGATTAGTTGCACTAGTAGTTATGCATGATTTGGAGCACAAACATGAGCTTCACGTTCTCAAAAGGCAGCCCCAATACCTCCCAAAATAGATTACAAATATGAAAGATTGTTTTTTTGCATTATGGAATGATCTTTTGAGAACGTTAAAGGTAAAAATCTCGCTCCCATACTTTCCACATGATTTGATTTTCAATTTGAGCTCATGATCACATTTTTGAGTAGAGGAAGCTATTTCTCTCACTGTACGAGATTTTTTAACTTCTCATTTTTAATTGGTTAGAGTACATTTATATAGGTTTATTTTCCACAAAAAAAGTGTTACCACACACTCTCCATGCTTCACTTTGAAGCATGTATGATCTTTTAGTCTTGTTAGGAGTTTAAATTTCCTCAAGTACGCTTCTACATAGGTTTAAGTTGTTATTTTTCATTTTTCGTGAAGGATTTTAAGTCTTTATCAGTACTATGTAGCCTTTGGCATGCATGGTGAGGCTTCTTATACAATTTCATATTTCCTTCATGGCTGGAAAGAGTATTTTCAGAGGTTCTAACTAGTTAGCAAAAATCCAAGTCAACAAAGTCACCAAATATGTTGACCATTTTTGGTCAATCATCAAAGGGGGTACCAAATTTTTTTTTAGTTTCTTGATTTTGGATAGAATGGGGATGGATTGTAGGCAAGTCAGCATCTTTAAGTGTTGTTCCAAAATATAGTGCTTCATATATACTACCATTCCAAGGTGTTTCCTTTAGTACAACCATGCAACAACCTTGGAAGAATAATGTAGATATTTGATGAAGGAGGGAAGGGTAGCATACATCAAAATTATACTCCGAGATTGAAAATATAGCTTTTAATTTATAGAGTGGGATTTAGTTTTGGTTACAATCAATGGTGTTACTCATGTTTTGGAGATTAAGTCAAGTACAAGTACAATAATTTAGATTATTTACTTATGGTTAAGTCAAATTATATTATGTGTTGAGTTGATTAAGTTCATTATACATCATGATTATAGAAAATAAATGTAAAAGAAACATAGGCAACTCATAATAGAAGATAATTTCATTTATTCGTAAAGAAAAAGTACATTCATCCCACACAAGTCGTGTTATATGGCTATAAAGTAAGGAAATGCATATAAATAAAAACTCAAAGTGTAAGGAAAAGTAAACTCGTCATTTCCCGATCTTGAGGAAACTCCAAGATTGTTTGACCACTTAAGATTTATGCTCTGTTGTACTTATTGATGGCGAATCGCAACACCCCGACCGTCAGTAACTCGATGGTTGAGACTCTCGGTGCGATTGCATAACATGGTGCTTTTCCCAAGTGTGGGACCTTGCGAAATCATAAAAGCTCTCTGGATGAAGGCCGGTTACTATTCCTCTGTCCGATGCACCCGTAAAAAATGCAGAGGTTTACTCAAAACCTAAACTAACTTGCCAAGGGAAAGGGTAAGAAGATGCATAAAAATAAACCTAAACTAACAAAGGTGATGCATCGAGGAATGAAGAACACTGTCTTGCCAATAAACACAGACCATTAAAATGTAATGGAAGATCATGTACGATATAGCCAGATTCACAGTGAAATATAAGTAGGATGTAAATGAACACAGAGAGGGTTGAGAATCATCCACAGACATGCATTAATTTGCTCCAAATATTGATACAACACATTGCAAAATGCCAAGAGGCAAGGTTGCATTATAGTTTCAAATGGGAGGTTTTAACTCCACAAGTTCACCTGCCAAAGAGAAGAAGGGAGGGGCAAAACAAAAATGTCCAACCTTTAGAAAGAATCCCCTCCTTACAATTTATAGGAAGAATGAGAGAGGGAAGAGAGAGGAAATCCAAATCTACCCCAACCACCTCTAGGTTGCATTTAATTCATCTCATTATGGTGGTAGGTGAGAACCCTAGCAAACCCAAAAAATGGTGAACTGTATTTTGTATTTTTAAGAATTTTTTATCACCCAATTAAAGATATCCAGTCATAGTTGGACAGAGGACCTCGTAAGATTTCCAAAAAGTCCAACCTTGCATGAATCCAAGCTCCCAGTCAAAAGTTATGGCCATCTAAATATCTCTGCGCTGTGTCTCGTCTCTGTCAAGACTCAAAATGTTGCGCCTCCTGAAGGTGCGCCATAGGTGCATCCATATCTGTGTTGACATCCTCTTACATGCACCAAGGCACAACTTTTACCATGTCAACACTCTGTGTCATGCGCCATTTACGTGTGCCAAGGCGTAACTTTTTACCATGTCGACACTCTGTGTCATGCGCCATTTACGTGCGCCAAGGTGCAACTTTTACCATGTCGACACTCTGTGTCATGCGCCATTTACGTGTGCCAAGGTGCAAATTTTACCATGTCGACACTCTGTGTCATGCGCCATTTACGTGTGCCAAGGCGCAACTTTTAGGGTTTTAGTTTCTTTGATTTCCATATTCTTCTGCTTGTCTATATCTACCCGGGGAAAGATATTTACAACAATTTGGTGACTCAACGGGATCACCTGCCTACTAGGTAGAAGATCAGTGGCCTTTTAGCAATCCATTGGGCATGGAGTCATAAGAAATAACCTGAAACCAACTTGATCTCTGATCCCGAGCCTGATATCGCAACCCCTTCTTCAAGAGCACGCTGAACTGTAAAAATTCAACCTGAGAGCAACAAAACCTGTGCCGGAGCACTTAGGGAAATTGAAACCTAACTACAACAAGACAATGTGCATACGCACTTAGAGGAATTTGAAAACTAGGCTAATATTTACAAGGGCAACCCTTTCCTTTTAGTAGCAATGTTTAAGATAGATTCCGTTAACCGGAATCGGAAGTTCCTCTCCATCCAATGTAGACAATTGGAAGGAATTACTACTTTTACATCCCGTGACCATGTAGGGACCACTCCAAATGGCATCAAACTTGGAATTCCTTCCTGGTTTCACCCGATCTACATCCCATTTCAGAACTAGGTCCCCTTCTTGGAAGGTCCTTGCTCTTGCCTTCTTATCAAACCATCTTTTTACTAAGGCCTGATCCTTCTCAAGCATCTGAACTACATGTTCTCTTATTTCTTCCAATTCCATAAACTCTGCATACCTAGCCTCCATTGGTTCGAACTCAGACAACTCCAACTGCTTCATGAGATCCAATGATAGCAATTCTGATGATATAGGTAATACTGCCTCTTTCCCATAGACCAACTTGTAGGGAGAACTACCTGTAGATCTCTTTGGCATTATCCTGTGAGCCCATAATGCTGATTTTATCTTGGTATGCCATGTCCTTTGGTTTTCATCCAGAGTCCTTCTGATGATCCTTAGCAAATTCTTGTTCGTGGACTCTGCTTGTCCATTACCCTATGGGTAATAATTTGAAGAGGTGCTCAAATAGATTCCATTCTTGACAGCCCATTCTGTAATCTTGGAACCTATGAATGCCAATGCATTGTTTGATATGATAGTGGCCGGCACACCGAACCTGGTCATTATTCCTTCATAAAAGTCTAGTATGTTAGACTCATTTGCCTCTTTGAGCGCTACTGCTTCGGTCCATTTGGTGAAATAGTCCGTCGCCGTGAGAATCCACTTGTGGCCTTGGCTTGAGTTTGGGTTGATGACCCCGACGAAGTCCAATCCCCATTGCATAAATGGTTGGTCAACCAAAATCAGGTGCAATGGAAGTGCTGCTAGTCTTTCTTTTCCTGTGAAGAGTGCACATTTCTTGCACTTTCTTATCCATGTATAGCAGTCACTGAAGATTGTCGGCCAATAATACCCTGCCTTCATTATCTTGAGAGCTGTTACTCATGGGGTGAAATGTCCTCCAATCTCCATCGTGAAAATATCGTAACACCCTCTCAATTTGACTTGTCCCAATGCACCTCAATAGAACTCCATTGATGTCTTTCTTAAACAAAACACCATCAACAAGCACATATGGAATGGCTTGTAATCTGAAGTATCTCCTCTTTTCTTTGCTCATTTCTGGAGGGCATAGGCCTGTCTGTAGGAAGTGTATCATATTCTGAGTCCAACAAGGAGTGGGCACATCATCATTTTCCTATTCTTGACCATCCTGTAGTACCAAGATAGTCTCTTTTTCATCACCTGCTTCAACTTGCTGACTCAAAGCTAGTTGTTCACATAATCCCTTTCCACGAACCAGCTTAGTGACCTTAATTTTGATGTCATATTCCATGACACGAGTGATCCATCTTGCACGTTTCTCATTTAGATCCTTGTTTAGAAGGAAGTCCTTGACTCCCGCATGAGAGACCAATAATTGGATCTTGTTGTTTGAGACTAGGTGCTTGAATTTCTTTAAGCTCCTGATCACTGCAAGGACATGCTTTTCAATGAAAGAGTACCTAGTTTCGTATTCCTCCAAGCCTTGACTAAAGAAAGCAACTGGTTTTTCTAATCCTTCTTTTTTTTTTGTACCAGGATTACAGAAATTGTGTCTCCACCACCAAAGGCGTATAGCATGAAATCCTTGGAGAAGTCTGGATTGACGAGAGTTAGAGCTTGAGATATAGCCTCTTTTATTGCCTCAAAACTTGCCTTGCCTTTAGATGTCCACTTAAATGTAATGCTCTTTTTAACATCAGTGTTATTGGCTTTACGAGAGCTGTAAAGTTTGGAACAAACCTGCGGACAAAATTGATCCTTCCTAAGAAGATTTGAAGATCCTTCTTGTGAATTGGCAATGGTAACGCTCGAATTGCTTCAACTCTTTCTGGGTCAATCGTCAATCCCTCCTTTGAAACAATATGGCCTAAAAGTTTTCCCTTGTGAGCCAAGAATATGCATTTTTGGGATTTAATGATACCCCAAATCTTTTACACCTCTAAAATACCTCCTCAAATGAAAGAGGTGATATGCTGCATTTTGGAGAATACCATGATGTCGTAAAGATATATCAAAACTATTTTATTGATCAACACCTTGAATTCCATATCCATTGCCCTTTGGAAAGTGGCTCTAGCATTTGACAACCCAAATGGCATTTTCTTGTAGGCATAGGTGCCCCATTTGGTGGTGAAAGCCATCTTGAACTGGTCATATTCTTTCACCATTACCTGATTATACCCTGAGTAGCCATCTAGGAGGGAGAATCTCTCCGAACCGGATACTACTTGCAATATTTGTTCCATTGAAGGAAGTGGATAATGGTCTTTGAGAGATGCCCTGTTTAGGTCTCGGAAGTCTACACACAACCTAATTTCTCCACTCTTCTTCCTGACCGGAACCAAGTTTGCAACCTAGCTTGAGTGCTTGATTGGGAATATAATGCTTGCCTCTATTAGCTTGTTCAACTCTTTCTTCATTAGAGGCTCAATGTGAGGGTTGACTGGTCTCACTTCTACCTGATGGGCTTAGCATCTAGATCTAATTCTATGGTATGTTGTGCCAACTTCGGATTGAAACCTCTTAAGTCTTCATAGCTCCAAGCGAAGACATCTGGAAATTCTTGGAAAAGTTGTATGAAATCTGATTTCTCCTGCTTTGTGGCCACTTTACCAATTTGAAGTGTTTTGCTTTCCCCAACCAGAATTGGCTCTGAATCTTCTCTCTTGACCTGTATGTTAGCCTTTTCCTTACGAAACTGGTCATTAGGGTTGAAGATAGACTCCAATGTTACTAAACCCTTGGGAAGCTTGTTTGTCCGCAGCTGCACTACTTGATCCCCATACTGCTGCTCTAGTCTATCCTGATTCCTAGCTAAGAATTCAGCCTCTTCTTGTAAGAAATTGACGATCTGTTGATCATTCTCAAACACCTGCCAGCTTGTGTTATTATCTGGAACTGCTGGCCTCACAATCACATGGATATGTGGTTGCGTTTTTTCCTTTTAATGTTGTCAACCACATCAAACGTTGCTCCAACTGCTGCGAGCCTATCCGCGGCTTCATTTTTCTTCCTAGGTATGGACACGATATTGAAAGCTTCAAAATCCTCAACGAGGTCCCACACCCTGTTTTTGTAGTTCTTCAGCAGTTCATTCTTTGTAGCATGTTGTCCCTTGACTTGATTGACGATTAGCTCACTATCCCCGAACACCTGCAAGTTCTTTATGCCCTTTTTCATGGCCCAATGAAGTCCATGAATCAAGGCCTCGTATTCAGCTGTGTTGTTTGAACAGGAAAACTGGAAACAGAAAGCTGAATAATGTTTGATGCCTTGAGGTGAAACAAGCATAGCTCCTCCTCCTGCACCTTTCCTACTCCTTGATCCATCAAAAAATAACTGCCATACCTCATTGTCATCCTTATGGTATGGTTTGGTGATGCTAGGAATAGACTGGTTTTCTTCATGTATGCAATAGACTCCTAGCTCAGATTCTTCTACTTCTTGGTAGGGATCAAAAGCATGTACCTTGCTTGCCCATTCATCAAGAGTCAAATTTGGGATGCTTCCAACTTTGGTGTCAGCTTCATCTGTGTTTGGATAATCTTCTTGATCAAATGTTGAATAGTTGGCATTGATTTGGCTTGGAGTATGAGGCTCAATATGAAAGTTTGCAATTGGTTCGGATCTTATTGTGACCTTAGTACCATATCTTGTTCTGAATAACATGTGTGACCAATCAGCAGATAAGTAGCCTCCAATTTTAGCTGTGAAATCCCTTGATAAGCATAGGGCAAAGAGTGGTGGAAAATCTATCACTGACACATCTTGCAAAATGGTAACATTGGGGCATGCATGCAAGATAAGATTCAAACCTTTAATCACTCCCACCGTTGCTACTGCTGTCCCATCCAACTGCACTACCCCCTTTGATATGAATTCATATTGGAGACCCAGCTAATCAGCTATTTGCTTGGGCATGACAAAACTACTTGCCCTAGAATCAATCATGCAATTGTGTACTAGTTTATTGCCAATGATTAATGAAACATAGAATGGAGGGGGTTTCAAAACTTTACCTTGTTGTCCTCCATGATTCCCTTCAGGCTGAGCAGCATTTGTGAGGACATTCCCTTGCATAGGGACCTGCTGGTTTGAAATTGACCAATTCTTCATGGCAGCTTGTAGAAGATCTCTTTGGCCTGGGATGGATAAAGATTCCCACATTGATATATTCACATTTTCTTCTTCATTTGATCAATGATGCTAAATGGGGATGAAAGATCTCTTTGTTGTCCTTTAGCCTGCACATTCCTTTCTTGCGCATGGGCAGCAATAGCTGGCATTTGAGTTGGTTTGGAAGGTGGTTTGGGCTGTCCTTGCGTGTTTGGGACTGTATTTTGCTTACCAACACCTTGTGGAGTGATGGAAGGTTGTAGATCACTTGGAGCCAATGACTGCCCTTCACCAATATTCCTCTTCTTTGATCTTGTGTTAGTTGCTACACTCTGAGAAATTGTTTGATTCATGCCACAAAAATCCTCAGCTTGCCAATTTGCAAGTGCGGTATCATTTGGAGCTATGTTTTGTTGAGATGTCCCTTGTTGCTGATTTTCTTCTTGACTCACTTCACCCTCTACGCCAGTAGTTGTCACCATCAAGGCTTGGTTTAAAGCACCATTAAAGCACATAGATTGGTTGTGAGGTTCATTGCATGGGAAACACCAATCATACTCTTGAGCTATGTTGTTTTGGACTGGCACTAATGCTTTAGAAGCAGATGCAACATTGGGGTTATAGGGCTGAAATGGTCTATTAGTGGGAGGCCTTACTTGGCTTTGATTTTGATTTGCAGCCTGAGCTGGTGACCTATTTTGTTGGTATGGGGGCCTAACTTGCATCGCGCTTGAGGCTGATACGGTCTAAGCACTTTGAGCTTGTTGTCTTTTGATAGTCACCAGCTCATTTCCAAGGTTCTGCAATTGTTTCATAACCTCTTGGAGTTCATTTGAATCACTAGAGGATGAAGTAGAAGTTTCATTTGAACTTTGATTTCTATGAGCGGAATGGGAGCCAATGTGGGTGTTTGACTAGTGCTTGGATTTTCTAAGTTTGGATACAAGGGCATAGGAGGCCTAGGAGCCAGCTTACCAGCTTGAATAAGACAATTTTCAGCCCTAATGGCAATGCTATAAGCAACAGGTAATGTTGTGCCTCCCATAGATTGAATTAACATAGAAATATCAGAATTCAAAGCCTTAAAATAGTATAGAAAATCACCTTCATCTGTTGGCCTAACGGCCACAGGAATCCTATCCCAAGATCTTTGAAATCTAAAGTTGAAGTCGGGCCACCGCTCATTGGGAGCTCTCTTGATAGTTGTCAATTGTTCTAATAGAGACAAATTGTCTCCCTTTTCTCCAAACTGCTCATGGAGAACTATGCATAACTGATTCCAATTTTGGATAGTACCAGCTCCAAGGCTCCTAAACCATTGCAATTCCTTCCCTTTGAATGAAGATGCTAGCAATTTGACAGCAACATCCATTTCATTTATCTCATGGATTGCACAAACGTTAGCAATGTCTTTGACATGATCACCAGGAGTGGTATGATTTTCTCCAGTAAAAAATGGAATGTTCTTCAATGCTGCAATTGGAACTAGATTTTGTGCATTGAGGGCAAGTGGGCTGCTGCCAGTGAAGTTGACAAAAGGGTTTTGTTGTGCCATTCTGATTGGCCTGAGAACCCTTGTTGATTGGATGAAAGGTCTACTAAGTGGATGGGTTGATAAGGTCCTGTTAGGTGGAGATGGTGACCTTTATGGTCTTCTTCCTCTCCTTGGTGATAGTTGCAAGTGGACAAATAACCCCTATTCTTGAGTATCGACTCGGACCGGTTCGAATTCTTCTCATATGCCTGGGCAACTTTTGCTGCTACACCAATGAATTCTATCCCTTCGGAGTCGCCAGATGTGTTAGATAATGAGACTCAAAAGGGTAGATTATGCCAGGTTACACACCAAACCTGACAAAAATTAAACTCAAAATTTTGAAAGACTCGTATTTTTGAGATTTTAGGGTTTGGAATGTGATTTGGAATGATAGTCTTGAAAACACAAAAATGCCGACTTATGAATTCTTGAAATCCGAAATACCAAAAACCATGAAATTTTGAAAGTCAAAATCTCAAAATCTAAGAATACCCTTTCAAGATTATCCCCGATCTATCAACTAGTGAAATTTTGACTTGTTTCGAGCAAGTTAAGTCCTTAAAAATCAATTTCAAAGTTCAACCCGAAGGTGAAAAATCTGAAATTGTAAAACCTGTAATTTCTAAGTCCAAATCTCTTGAAAACTCCTTCAAATCTTTATGGAATGACCTCTTGGTCCCATCGGGCATGCCAAAACTATTGATGGTGAATCGCAGCACCCCTGCTCGTAACTCGATGGGTTGAGACTCTCAGTGCGATTGCATAACATGGAGCTTTTCCCAAGTGTGGGACCTTGCGAAATCAAAAAATCTCTCCGAATGAAGGCCGGTTCCTATTCCTCTGTTCAGATGCACCCGTAAAAAATGCAGAGGGTTTACTCAAAACCTAAACTAACTTGCCAAGGGGACAGGGTAAGAATATGCATAAAAATAAACCTAAACTAACAAAGGTGATGCACCGAGGAATGAAGAACACCTGTCTTGCCAATAAACACAGACCATTAAAATGCAATGCAAGATCATGCACAAATAGCCAGATTCACAGTGAAAGATCAGTAGGATGTAAATGAACATAGAGAGGGTTGAGAATCATCCACAGACATGCATTAATTTGCTCCAAAGATTGATACAACACACTGCAAAATGCCAAGAAGCAAGGTTGCATTACAGTTTCAAATGGGAGGTTTTAACTCCACAAGTTCACTTGCCAAAGAGAAGAAGGGAGGGGAAAACAAAAATGTCCAACCTTTAGAAAGAATCCCCTCCTTACAATTTATAGGAAGAATGAGAGAGGGAAGAGAGAGGAAATCCAAATCTACCCCAACCACCTCTAGGTTGCATTTAATTCATCTCATTATGGTGGTAGGTGAGAACCCTAGCGAACCCAAAAAGTGGCGAACTGTATTTTGAATTTTTAAGAATTTGTTCTCACCCAATTAAATATATCTAGTTGTAGTTGGACAGAGGACCTCGTAAGCTTTCCAAAAAGTCCAACCTTGCATGAATCCGAGCTCCCAGTCAAAAGTTATAGCCATTTGAATATCTCGCACTGTGAGTCTACTTCCTGTCAGCGCTCAAAATGTTGCGCCTCCTGAAGGTGCACCATAGGCACATCCATATCTAGTGTCGACATCCTCTTACATGCACCAAGGCACAACTTTTACCATGTCGACACTCTATGTCATGCGCCATTTACGTGCGCCAAGGCGCACTTTTACCATGTCGACACTCTGTGTCATGCGCCATTTACGTGCGCCAAGGCGTAACTTTTACCATGTCGACACTCTGTGTCATGCGCCATTTACGTGCACCAAGGCACAACTTTTACCATGTTGACACTCTGTCATGTGCCATTTACGTGCGCCAAGGCGCAACTTTTAGGGTTTTAGTTTCTTTGATTTCCATATTCTTCTGCTTGTCTATATCTACCTGGGGGAAAGATATTTACAACAGTACCTAAGAAAGAAAATTCGAGAAGGTTAGAGCTCATTGTCTCTAAATACTTATGTTTCCATTTTTATATATACATGCATCATCTTAAAAGGAAAAGGAATAAATTTAGTTTTGCAACTTTCCGTAAAACACAATGATTAAATACAGATTTCACCTTGCTTTACACTTGCATTAAAAGTAATTTCAAAAGAAGTGTTGGTGCTCAATTTAATCTCACCATGTTCGTTCAAAAATGTCTCATTCAAAAGAAGTGTTGGTGCTCGAGTTTAATCTCACCTGCTTCATTCAAAAATGTGCTTGGTTTGAATTTTCTATGTCTCCCTGTATTTATGCGTAATATCTTCTTCATTCATTTGGTTGCCATGATTAGTCCTTTCCTTTGGTCAAGGATCACATTAAGTCCAAATATTGTTTTCCATTTCTCTTTCCATGGAAAGAATTTTTAATTTGGGCATGAATTCAGGTTTTCCCTTCTTTATGTTTTTCCACATCTGTTTTCCTCTGTCAAGTTTTGTCCCAACATCTCGTGGAATCGTGGTCCTTTCTAGTTGGATGCAGCCCAACAGTCATTCAGTGAAAAATACCACTTTTGTCACATTTTTAAAAAATACCAAATTGGACCCGTGGCCCCAATAACATCTAATTGGTTATTCAAGTAAATATGAAGCGGCGGGTAAAAGTATTACTTTGACCCCGAAGAAAGACATGTGGCGTGAAATGATCCAAAACTCCACCAGGGCCCACATCAATAGTTAAAAGCAAAGAGACTGGTCGTTGGGGCATTTGGAGACTCTAAGGCGCACTTTAACACAAGTCTTTTCCACGTGGAGGGTCTCGTTCTCATTTGAGAATTCACCTCTCAGTTGACCTTTAGAGTTGTGCCAAGGAGACACATGGAGGTTTCCACTGGCCTTGCCTAGACTTAGACATTTTTTCATGCGGCTGGTGTAGCTTTGTTAGACCATGGACACGTGGAGGCCTGCGCTCATTTAAGGATCCGCCTCTGGGTCCTACCTTAACAGTTGCACCAAGGAGACACGTGGAGGCTTTTGGTGGCTCCACTCTATACTTAAACTTTTCAAGAAACTTTCTAAGGCCTAGGACACATGGAGGGCCCATGCCTATTTGGGGACCTACCCTTGTACTTTGCTATTGAAGAAGTGCCGAAGGGACACATGGAGGTTTCCTCTGGATCTTGCCAATACTTAGAATTTTCAACAGCCAAAGAAACTTTCTCGAGCACCACTAGGAATGTGGTACCTTTCATTGGTCCCTAAATTCTTTCAATAACTTTACCGGACCGAGACACGTGGTGTGCCCACACTTTTTTGGGGTCTCCGCTTTTGGGTACAATATAAAATGTGCGATTGTGAGACACATGGAGGCTTCCGCTATCTTCTTTTATATTGAGACTTTTCCAAAGGCCAAAAGGAAATTTTCTTGGGCCCAAGGGACGTGGAGAGCTTGCACTCATTTGAGGTCCCGCCTCTAAACTTCATCTTTGAAGTTGCGCCAAGAAAACACATGGATATTCCACGCTCATTTGGGAACTTGCCTCAGTACTTCACCATTACAGTTGCACCAAGGAAATATGTGGAGGTTTCTACTGACTCCTCTTTGCACTTGGCCAACTCAGACTCACAGCGTAGATATGTGGAATAATCATGCAAAGACATTCATTTCTAAGAGGCATGAATGAAGGTATCCATGTGGGTGCAATCATTTCGAGAGGCACAAATGCAGCATCCATGCGAGGGCGGTCATTTCTCGGGGTGTTTTCCCGAGGGCGAAGAGGATTGCTTGTCAGATCCAGCTATACAAAGCCACCTGAAAATGATTAAAGGGGGATTTCTCACATGATAGAATAAAAGAATGATTAGAAGGACTGTCAAAAAGGCTATGGCATGGCATCCTAGTCATGGTTGAAGGTCTGAGAAATGTGATCAATTCATGATTTGTCCACCTGGTAGCTTCGGGTGTAAATTTGTTAAACATCACTTTCTGAGACAAATTGGTAACAAGTAAAGGATTCCCGAATATTCTTCTTTTTGGGGAAAATTTGGGATGAGTGAGTAAGTGAAATGTATAAATGCAATGAGAATACTCTTGAAAAGGTCGGGGTGTTAAGTTTTATTAGAAAATTTGAGAAACCCATCTTCCTCAGAGACCATCTAAGAAACTATTTAATCTCTATTATGTTTTATATTTGATCCCATCAAAACGGTTGCAAGTGTACATCCATTGACAAGCTCTGATAATTTTCAAGAAACTTTCCCTTGCTGATAAATCTAATAGATCTTGAATTAATCTGTGTTGATCTTGGGAAAAATTGTGTCTGCTTTTATTTCAGAATGTCTTTCAAATGGTTTTGATGTTCCTGTTGCAATCTTATGTTAAAATACCTCCGAATCACATAGGATCTCATCCTTGTTATAGTTTAGTGGCATTAGAAATTTCATTATGAGAAGAGCCTTCATCTTGTAATGAGATAAATGATTTAAAATCACTTTACTATCATTTTGTTGATAAAGACTGTCTGTAAGCCTTTGAGTGTATCTTAGGCATGAGGAACTAGGGGTTTTTAATGTTTCATTATGTCTTTATCTTGAGCCTTCGTGTTGAATTCTCAAATATTGTGTGAAACCGTGCACATCTAGGTCTCCATTGATGCACACCTTCTGGTTGAAGGAATATTTTGGATATTTTGAAGCATTCTATCTGTTAGTCTACCAATTGTTTTAAAGGTTCTCAAAGATCATGTGAAATCAACTTCATCTTACCTAATCCCCACAAATATTTTCAAATAACCATCAATCCTACCCGAGGTACCCTGTTTGTCTTTGTGCATCCACAAATGAACAAATTCTACTACCCAAATATAAAAAAACAAACATGTTTTAAGTGTCTTCAGTAACCTAAACCCTGCTCAGAAAATATCCCCATTCTTTAGAAGTGACAACTCGTGAGAGTTAAATTGTGGTGTATTGATCATATTTTCTCAAGGTTCCCTTGAAAATTGTGTAAAAGAAGGATCTCTTCATGTCCTTCACCAACAAAGGTTACAAAATGGGTCCTCTCACCTTGGTCGAAAGGCATGACCTAAAGCAGTGAGGATAGATCAAATCCTCTTATATGGTGTTATCCATTTCTCCACCGCCTGAGTGATAAAGAGCTAGTTGAAATATCTTCCCGGCTACAAAAAAACTTACGATTCATCTATCTCTGAGTGTCTTGTTAAATTTGTGATGCTTCTCGGCTTCCAAGGGAAAATTAATTTGGATACCAACACTATTTTAGAGCCATTTCCGGGGATTATTTGAACACCACGACCTATTTGTGTGGCAACAAAACCTTTTTGGCACCGTTATTAGGGATTATTTGAACACTGGGACCTATTTGTGCGGCAAAAACACCTTTTGGCACCGTTGCCAGGGATTATTTGAACACCGGGACCTATTTTTATGGAAACAATACCTTTTTGGCACCGTTACCAAGGATCTTCAAAGGAATTCTTATATTTGGCCGAGGTAATGTTTCTTACATGATCTAAGTGCAGATACGTTGTTTAAACATCATCATGTGTTGAGATTTGTAATAATTGTGCAAAGTTACAAATTTTGTGTGCAATATTTGCAGTTTCTAGTGGTTATTGCACTAAATTTACATCATCAGTGATAAATACTGGTAAATGAAGGTCAGATCTACTAAGCTTTGCAAGAATTAAGTGCTAATAGATATTTAACAAGTCATTTATAGTGCATTTGCACAAATAAGGTGAAAATCGTTAGTGGCGACTCCGTGTTGATTTAAATTTTGATAAATACCAGTGCCTTAACCTATTTTAAGTGAGTTTGTCACTAGTCTTTGCGAATCTGGAAGGAAGAAGATCTTTCTTCACTAAATACCCTACTAGAAAGTTGTTTCCAGAACTAGGAAAGACAAATTCAGAAGAAAAAAAGTCTTGGAAAAAGTTGGAGATCAGGAATCAAGAAAAGAGTCATCCATTGTTAAAAGTGATCAACATGTGGTTGAGGATTACCATTCTTCTTCAAGTGATTCTGAATCAGGTAATTTTCATATAGATCTGAATTCTCCAACTAGAGAGGGGCCTTCATTTGTGTCTGATAAGTGTGCTTCTTAGTCTGTCCCTGTATTTTCCAAATTTGATAAGGTTTTCCATGAAACAAAGTCTTTAGAGGACATTCATTTTGAAAATCATACTCTTGTGTTCTAAAAACCCGTTGTCCCTCATCATTCTATTTCTCCTATAAGATCACCCCCTCAAGGCAATATGGCCTAGCCCCTACCCAGACCTCCTATTGTTGTGAATAATTTTGGTCCTATGGATTTTAGAGGTATGTCTGGATACCCAAATGTAGTGCCACAAGACGTTAGAAATAGACTTGCCTAAATTTCAAGGGAATAATGCTATCACTGCTATCAACATTTAAAACTTTTTTCAATATGATGGAAGACTTTGAGATTGAATTTGAGGATGTGTATATAAAACTATTTATTCATACTCTTGAGGAGGATGCACGTGACTAGTATAAGTCTTTGCCAGATAACTCAATAGATTCATGGATAGAAATGAAAAATTCTTTTAGATTGCAATATGGGGATAAGACAGATCCTAGGTTTCTTTTGTCTAAATTTGAAAATATTAAGAAGAATCCTAATGAATCTGTCCATGACTTCAATACTCGGTTCAATAAGACCCTGAATCTTTCCTGTTTGATAAAATATTCTAATGCTTTTGACAAAAAGGCTGCCTATTATTTAAGGGACAAAAACCCAAGAACTTTGAGGCAAGCCTTCACCATGGCTTTGCAGATTGAAAAAATATCAAAGCATTTGGTAAGCCTCCTAAGAGGGAAGGTATCAAGCTGATCAATCCAGAGAAGCCTCAGTCAAGTAAGTCTGTGGATCTAGAAGAGGTTGTAAAAATTTGGTGGAGTTGTTAAAGAAATATCTTACAAATTGGCGTAGTAGAGAAAGGGATTGGACAAGGTGCCCAAGGTCAGAACAAGCCACAAGGTCAAGAAATATTTACAAATAATCCTAGAGGTGATCATAAATTAGATGACAAGGGTAAAGGGCATGTGGGATTAGGAAATAGATAGCCCCAACCATGGGAAAACAGATTGGTGCCTGATCCTTTAGCTGTCAGAGTTGTTACTGTGAAAGAGGTCCATGATATGGAGTGGTGTGAAAGATGTTTCTTGCCCCATGCCCCATGTGATGAAGACAAAGAAGTTGAGGAATCTGATAATGATGAGATAGATGATGATGCATGCATGATGGATTTCTCTACAAGTTCACCAAAGGTGAGGGAGAAACCTTAATCGAGTGATAAGTGCTAGAACTACTACTTGATTTCTGGGATTGCATTCACCGGTATTACATGTTCCTCCCACTCATACTTTTGAAATTGATATGGTAAAATATCTTGAATTACCTAATAAAGATTTTGAATACTTAGGGGCATTAATGATTAAAAAATATGATGGAAGAATCCGTTCTGAGGAGGATAGGTAGTTGTTAATGAATGTTGTGGTTGCCCAAGAAAAATAATATAACACTAGGAGTAAATTTTTCAAAGGGGCAGGGCCTCAGGCCAAACCAAAAACTCCAGTTCTCACCAATATCCCAAAAGAAACTCCTAAGAAAGATACATCTGCAAAGGTCTTGTTTCCCCAAACAGATCTAGTATCCCTACCCATGCTCAGACCGTGAAAAATCATTTGCTATCGATGAGTTTATCAATCCTCCTCCAAATGTTGCATTGCCCAAATGTGTTCCTTATGAAATTTCCCAAGTCTTGAGTCAAATAAATATTTTTGTTCCTATTGTTGAGTTGCTTAGGATTCCCGAGCACAAGAAAAGGGCCTTTGAGTACTTGGGATTGAAAGAAGAAAAAGATTACCCAAGGCGTAGAAATGTAAACAATGTTGAGACTCCTCCTACCACTGTAGAGTTGGAAAAACCCCAAGTAGTAGAAGAACTAGGTGAGCCACCTGAAGTATATTTGGGAACATCCTTGGTTGAGTCCTAGCTGAATGTAGATCCATTTTTCACTACTCTAATTATTAGGGACATGTTGTTACACAACTGTATGTTTGATTATGGAGCATCATTCAATCTTATGCCTCCCGAGGTCATGAATGAATTAGATATAAAAGTGACAACAACTTATGTGAAGTAAGTGCGCCATGGATTCTAGAGATGTGCCAATGGTTGGATGTGTCAAGGGTTTGATAGTGCAACTTGTAGCCTACCCAGGAAAGAACTTAAAACTAGATGTTGTTATTGTTGATTTCCGTGCCAATTGGGGAATTTTGTTATAAAAAAATGGGCTGCTAGTGTGGGTGGGAGTGTGCAAATGGATATGTATTTTTCCACTATACGTATTGAGGGCTGCCTTGTAAAGTTGTATGGTGAAAAGAAGATGCTACATCTCATTGAGGATCCCAATAATGCTTCCTATGAAGTGTTATACACTAACATTGATGCTGATAACTTTGTTGGATTTGTTGATGGTAAAGAGAACAAAATTGATCAATGCAAGTCTCTTAAACAAGTAGGTTATCCTTGGACTTTTTTATTTGATGGGGCTTTCTCTAAATTTGGAAATGGTGCTGGTATTGTTATGATATCTCCATGCTAGGAAGAGTTTGTTTTTTCTTTTAAACTCAACTTTGAGTGCACTAACAATATTGCAGAATATGAAACACTGTTATTGGGTTTAAGAATTGCTTGGAAATATGGTGTTAGAGACATCATTGTTAAAGGAGATTTAGAGCTAATTTTCAAGCAAGTTAGAAAATTGTATGTAACAAAAAAATAGAGAATGAAGTAGTATAAGAATGCAGTATGGGATTTCATTTAAATGTTTGACTCCTTCAACATAATACATCATGATAGGAAGTATAATACTCTATCAAAAAAATTGGCCGTATTGGGGTCCAGATTTGAAAATTGTACTATATCCCCTATTGTGAGTATAATATTGAGATATTAACTAGGCCATTTATTCTTGACAATGTTAAACAATGGAAAGTGTTTGAAGATGACGCCTAGGTGCAAATGTTTTTGTAGAACCAAGGAGAATTTTCGATCAACGTATAGATTGGGAGCCAATGGTTTGTGCGGTTGATGGAAAGGAGACTTTATTTGCAAAGACATAATTCGCTTAAAGACTTTAATACTATTCCCGAGGTTTGGTAGCACTTGAATCAAACTTTGATAATACTCAGATTGTATTGTCAATAGACACATGTCAGCCTCAAGGGATGTTGAAGAGCATGACCTGGGCACGAAGGATAAACCACGTAAGATCTGGCTAGGTAGAAATCTGAGAAAGGAAGAAAAGTAGTCGTATGTCCAATTGTTGAAGAAATACCAGACTGCTTAGCATGGTCTTATTTTGAACTGAAATCATACAGAGAGGATCTTTTCTAGCACGAAATTCCCTTGGAAGCTTTTACCAAGCCGTTTAGGTAGAAACAAAGGCCGATCAATCCACTCCTTTCCCTAAAGATGCAAGAAGAATTGAAAAAGTTGAGGGATGGAGGAATCATACAGCCCACAAGGTACTCATCATGGGTTGCAAACTTGGTACCTGTCAGAAAGAAGAACAAAGATATAAGGCTATGTGTGGACTTTAGAAACTTGAATAAAGCATCAATGAAGGATAACTACCCTTTGCTAAATATGGACAATATGTTACAATTGGTTACTGGTTCGGAATTTTTATCCACCTTGGATGGTTTTTTTGGATATAACCTGGTAGTTGTGAAGGAACTAGAGCGAATCAAGACTTCCTTTACCACCCCTTGGGAACATATATATATGTCAAAATGTCTTTTAGTATAATGAATACTTGGAGCCACTTTCCAAAGATAACTGGATGTAGCTTTCTCTGGCTATATTAATGATTTCATTGTTGTATATCAAGATGTTGTGACTGTTTTCTCCAGAAAAAGGAGTTACCACCGCAACACTTAGAAAAAATGTTATTAAGATGCGGGAGTATGGTATTTCACTAAATCCCAAGAAGTTTCATTTTTGAGTTCGAAAGAAAAAGCTATTTGGACACATTGTGTCAAAGGAAGGGGTCATGATTGATCCCGAAAGGGTAGAAGCAATAAAAAAGTGCATATTCCAAGAACCATGAAGGGAATTCAATCCGTTTTTGGGTAGATTAATTTTATTAGGAGATTTATCTCCAACTTTGCTGAACTAACTATCCCAATCAATAGCATGCTGAAGAAAGATCAAAGTATCAAATGGGAAGAAGTATTTATTCAAGATTTTGTTTGGGATCAAAGAAGCATTAAAGAATGCCCCTATTTTAGTAGCTCCAGTTATAAGAAGAGTTTCCAAATGTTTTATTTTTCTTCGAAAGTACTATTGCATCTGTTTTGTTGCGAGAAGGATGATGAGGGAGCTGAAAGACCAATTGCGCATTACAAGGAGATGAAATGAAGTATACTATTATGGAGAAACATGATTTTTCTTTGGTCAGAGCCACAAAAATCTTTAGGCCCTATATTTTGAGTTCTAAAGTCATTGCTTATGTTCCCCATACCATGGTTAAGGATATCCTATCAGAGATGGAAATTTCAAGAAAAATATGTCGATGGGTAAATAAGTTGCAAGAATATGACATGGATATCAAAACTACAAAATTAGTCAGAGGTTTGGGCCTAGAAAAACTTATGGTAGAGAGAAATCTGCAGACAATTAAGGTAAATGAAGTTAAAGAAGAAAGGTTGAATGTCCTTGAAAAAGTGATAAATTCTGAATGGTACAAGGACATCATTTTTTATCTCAAACATCTACAGTTCCCTGAACATTTGAGAAATAATCAGAAAAGATCACTTAATTTAGCTTCCCAGAAATACATTATCACTAATTATGGGTTAGCTTGGAAGAACCCTGAGGGAGTTCTTTTGAGATGTATCACTGAAGATGAAGCCCTAAAAATAATTGGTGATTTCCATGGAGGAGTTTGTGGGGGAATTTTGTAGGTAGAGCAACAACCCATAAGATCTTAAGGGCTAGTTACTGGTGGCCAACTCTTTTCAAATATAAAACTTTGTTGGTTAGAAAGTGTGAAAGTTGTCAGCATTTTTTAGGGAGATTAAAAGATTCAGGATCCCTCCCATTGCAGCCTATATCAATTAAAGTCCCTTTTAAGCAGTGGGGGATGGATTTCATTGGGGAAATTTCTGATTCCTCAAGTGTAGGCCATAAGTGGGTATTATTGGCCAAAGATTAGTTCACTAAGTGGGTGGAGGCAATCCCCACCAAGAAGGCAACTCACCAAATTGTCATGGATTTTATCCTGAATTATATCATTTGTAGATTTGGAGTACCTACCAAAATAGTTGTTGATAATTCCATGAGCTTTCGAGATAAACCTTTAGTGGCTATGTGTCAAGAAGATGGGATCAATTTAACGTATGCATCAAATTATAATCCCCAAGGTAATGGACGGAAGAATCGATCAATAAAAAATTATTGAAAATAATTAGAAGAACCTTGGAAGTAAACAAATGAAAGTGGGGTGAGAAGTTGAAATTTGCAGTTTGGGCTGATAGAATCATTGTTAAAAGAGCTAATGGAAAAAGTCCATTTGAGTTGGTGTATAGAACTCAAGCTCTACTTCCCCTGCATATGCAATTATCTTCTTACCAATTTATCCAACAATTAGAGGACCAAGAGGTCAATCCATATGATGCTCGTATAAATAAAATTATGGAATTGGATGAGAAGAGAAGAGAGTCCCACCAAAGACATGTGAAGTTCAGGAGAAATTGAAGAAGCTATTTGATAAAAAGGTGAATCCAAGAGCTTTCAGTGTAGGATAGCAGGCACGAGGATAAGGAAAACATGGAAAGTTTGATGCATTGTGGATGGGCCCTTATTCAATTGACATTAAAATTGGTGAACATACCTACCTTCTTCTTAAAAGACCTAGATGGGGAATTGCTTGAATTTATTGTTGATGGTAGGCATTTGAAACATTTCCTTGACTAATTTCTCAAGATCAAGACACACACCATTGTACAGTGTATAGTATTTTGGTTTTGTTCCACTTTCATGTTTTTCTGTTTTGGTTTGTCTTGGTCCCTGGTGACAAGTTTTTGTTGGTTTCTTTATTCATCTTGGGGGATTGGTTATTCTCTTTCAGATTTCTAAGCTTATTCTTTGAATCTATTGCCCAATGGATTTTTGGCACATGGTCTGCTCTTTTATTCTTGTGGCACTCGCAGGGAGTGCCCATCCCCGAGTCGGAGCCGATGTTGGTGCTCAATTTAATCTCACCTGTTCATTCAAAAATGTCTCACTCCAATTGGTTTGAAGTTTTCTCTGTCTCCTTATATTTATGCGTAAAATATTCTTCATTTGTTTGGTTGCCATGATCAGTCCTTTCCTTTGGTCGAGGATCGTATAAAGTCCAGAGATATTGTTTTCCGTTTCTCTATCCATGGAAAGAGTTTGTAATTTGGGCGTGAATTCGGGTTTTCCCCTTCCTTTTGTTTTTGCACGGTCATGTTTTCCATGTCAAGTTTTGTCCTAACATTTGTGGAAACGAGGCCCTTTACGGTTTGATGCATCCTGACGGGTCTTTTTGGTGAAAATTGCCACTTTTTTCACGTTTGTAAAAATACCAAATTGGACCTACAACCACGATAGCATCTAATTTTTTTATTCAATAAATATGAAACTGTAGGGAAAAAGTCTTACTTTGACCCTAAAGAAAGAAACGTGGCATTTTTTCAAGTTACAAGTGGGGAGGCAGGTCTCTGAAGCATTTTACATATTTTTTCCTTTTGTACGAAGGAGCGAAGTTATGAAATGATCCAAAACTCTACTAGGGCCCACTTCAAGAGTTAAAAGCAAAGAGGTGGGTTGCAGGGGCATTTTAAGACTTCAAGGCCCGCTTCAACTCAAGTCTTGTCCACATAGAGGGTCTGCGCTAATTTGAGAATTCGCCTCTGGGTTTGAGCTTTGGAGTTGTACCAAGGAGACACATGGAGGTTTCCATTGGCCTTTCTTAGACTTAGACATTTTTTTCATGTGGCTAGTGCAACTTTTTCAGACCATGGACACGTGGAGGGCCCGTACTCATTCGAGGATCGACCTCTAGGTCCTACCTTAGCAGTTGCACCAAGGAGACATGTGGAGGCTTCCACTGGCTCCTCTCTATACTTAAACTTTTCAAGAAACTTTCTAAGGCCTGGGACACATGGAAGGCCCATACCTACTTGGGGACTTGTCCCTATACTTTGCATTTGAAGAAGCATGGAAGGGACACGTGGAGGTTTTCGATGGATATTGCCCATACTTAGACTTTTCAACGACCGAAGAAACTTTCTCGGACCTTAGGCACATGGCACCTTTCGTTGGTCCCTAAATTCTTTTAACAGCTTTTCTGGGCTGAGACACGTGGTGAGCTCGTGCTTGTTTGGGGTCTTCACTTTTGGGCACCATATCAAAAGTGCGCTAGTGAGACACGTGGAGGCTTAGTTAGCTCCTTTTATACTGAGACTTTTTCAAAGGAAAAAAGGAAACTTTCTTGGGCCCATGGCATGTGGAGATCTTACACTTGTTTGAGGTCCCACCTCTAAACATCACCTTTGAATTTTCACAAAACAAACACATTGAGAGCCCACGCTCATTTGGGAACTTGACTCGTACTTCACCAAATGGATAGAAGCTATTGCGCTTGAGGAATCAACTAAGTCAGTCATCCGTGAATTTCTTAAGGGTACCTTTGTAATAAGGTTTGGAATTCATCAGACGATTATTACCGGTAATGAAAAATCCTTCCTTGGTATAATAATTTGTGATTAGGCACCTAGTCTTGGCATATATTTAGAGAAATCTTCCAACCACTACACTCAAGGTAATGGCTTAGAAGAATCTAATAACAAGAACATGATTAGAATCATGGGCGAACAATGAATATTAAACGGAGGAAATGGCACACAAAGGTTTTCTGTTCCCTAGAGAAGACATAATTACGGTGAAGAAGGCAATAGGCACTTCACCTTACAAGCTTGTTTATGGAAAGGAATCCAAACTTCCTTTATCTCTTGATTTTCCTTCTTTCAATATTTCCTAGTAGTTGGAGTTTGAGGACATGGATAAGAGATAAATTATAATGGCAGAGCTTTTTTAACATGAACAACTAAGAAACTCTACCATGATCAAGCTAGAAAAACATCAATAATTGACCAAGAATTGGTTTAACATTAAGGCTAGACCTAAAGCCTTCAAAGTTGGTGACTTAGTATTGAAATGGGATGTTGTGAGCCAAAAATGGGCACCATTCAAATTTTAATGCACTTTAGAGTGCCACATACACTATTAGTTCTTGCAAGGAGGTTAACTATTTTGAGTTTTCTCACCTTGATGGAAGCGTGCTACCATTCCTAGTCAATGGGATTTATATTAAGCACTTCGATTAATTCTTCTGCATCATTGTACATATTATCATAATTTCACTCCTCCAAGTACATTGCACACACATTGTTTTGTTTGTATATAGTTCTTTCCTCTCACATGTTCCTTATGTGTGCTCTTTTGTTGCTTCTAGGATGCAATTTCAGTTAAGAAATATTATAAAAAAATTCAATAGTTTTCCACCCTCATAAGATTAAAATTATAATATCTTCACATGAGGATGACAAATTGCTCAAAGTTTAGATAGTGCTTTAGGTGATATCAAGGGATGTTCTTCAAGTTGCAGATCAAAATCTATTTTTTGGTTGACTCCATGCCCAATGGATACTTCTAAGGAAACTCATCTCCTTAACAACTAGTAGGCATATGGACCCAAAATTCGTAAAACTATTGTCCAAAATAACCCCTATTTATTTTGAACAACTTACATTCTCATTTTGGCTATGAGATTCAATATTGCAAGTTACGCGTGCTTTGGTTATTACCTTGGCACAATTTTCTTAGTTGAAATTTTTCTAGGTGCCCTTACGTGCTCTTCTTTCTCTCATGTTCCTTTACCTTCCCCTTCAATCTTCTATCTTCTTCCATTTTCCCTTAAATGCACTACTTGCATGCCCCTTCCGACCGACCTTCCATTTTTCCAAGTCCCTTGTATACTTCCTCCACGTACCCCCTTTCCTTTATTTATGTGTCCCGTTTTCATACTTGTATCCTTCTAAAAATATGCACCCTCCTCTTTTGTGCACCTCCCTTTGTATCCCTATCCTTCCCATTCTCGTGCCCCATTCTCTCGCGCTCTCACCTTGCACATTCTTCCAAGCCAATCACCTAGCCACGTGGCAACTTTCTAGATAGAGTGTATCACACACAACTTATCAAATCATGCCAATGGCACTTTGAATCCTTGTCATGAAGCATTGCATGACACATGGTATACAAGAAAAACCCAATGAATAGTCAATGGAATCCTTGGTGATTAGAGCACACCATATGTCATTGCATATTTAGCTTTCCTTGTAACCTTCGAGATCTTCGTAAAATTTTATACGAGCTTGGATCCATGTGCCTTTTGTCTTGTTGGAAAGATGTTGAAATGGGAGACATGATAGACCATTAAAAATTAGATTTTGGCGGGATTTGATAGGTAAGAAATAGGAAACACATCTCAGAAATTAATGCACAAATTCGAGTTAGCTCAACCACCCAATTTTGATCTTATTTTCCCTCCTTGTTCCACAAGAAAAAAATACACGGGGAGGTGGATATGACATCTTTGCAGATAGATTTGTAGGCATTTATTGCTTGTTGTTGGTGGTTGAACTTCTGAATCTAAGTTTCCGTCTACTTTCTCCTCCTCTTCTCTCCTTCTTCTATAAAAATAGAGCAATGCTCATTGTAAAAGGTTGGATTCCTTTAGTTTGTAAGATCATTATTTAGGTATTTCCTTGCATTTTGAGTTGCATGCCTTTAAATCTGGTTCTTTGCATGTGGATACTCCTGTTTTCCACCATTATAATCGATTGTGCATCTTTCGAAGCAATAAAAGTTTGTTTTGTGGCTATTCTCTTCCCTAGCTTGTTTTATTGTATCTTCTTGCCTTTCCCTTTGCGTTGATGGTTTGTTGTACATTCTCACATCCCTTACAGGCCCCTTTTCTATTTTTCTCCTTAAAAATGGAGTCTCATATGTGTTTTAGACTATTTTACGCATGTCTTCCCTCTCCTGCACATTTTTTTCATTTTCACTCAAAGCTGATTGTGTTCATCCCCTTCTTTCTTGTGCTATCACCTCCCCTTAGTTTATATTTCCCTTTTCATGCATCTCCTTCTCACCTTGGTCCCTTGGAATCATAGAGTACTAGTAGGTACTTACATTTCTGTTCCTAGGATTAGTTTTAGCAATAAAAATAGGTAGAGGAACTAGCCTTCTCTGGATGTTTTTCTAAAGTGCACAAGGTCCCACAACTTGGATACAGTCCCATGTTGCATCAAAATCCCACTTCATCCTAATCAGGGACAGTACATATTTTGAGATCCAACAATCACCAATACAAATTCCTCATTAACCCAATAATGAGCTCAAAACAACAAGCTATTAGTAAAAATTAGGGTTAACTTGTATAAGGAATCATACTCGGGATACTTCCAACATTTATGAAAGTATAGCCAAAAAGAAAAAAAAACATTGAACTTCTTACGTGGTCGAATGCCGATCTTGGATGAGGTTAAACAACATGAGTTAAGTAAGCAAGTATTTGAGCTAATTACATGATCTAACCGAATGAATCACAATAAGAAATAGAGGCTCCAAGAAAAACAAAGATCTGGGAAATACATGAATCCCATGATGTAAACCCTCAAATGTAAGTAGCCTCATGAGTTGTAACCATTCAAGCGGTTCCATGAGCTAAACATCCAACTAAAGCCACAATAAGCGGTGCAACAAAGCACAAAGTCACAACAATAGTGGCCACTCAAATTTGAAAGCATCTTAAGTATGAAGTGAGGAGAGAAAAAAGTAGGTCATTTCTAATGAGGAAATGGATCAAGCTTATTTGAACTCGGGAGAAAATAAACGAGTTCGCACACACAAAAAAAGATAGCTAATAGAACTCTTTAATGTTGGAAAAATGATTTTTTTGAAATAGTTGCTTAAACATGAAGCTTCAAGAATACCAAGAGAAAATGCGGCGAGTTTTACTTTTAGGGTTCTTACACTAACTCGAACTTAGTGAAACAAAGGAGTTAACCATCATTATATAACCATGGTAAAACATTTTTTCAACTCGACCAAAGGCCCACGTAGGTGGGGTATTCTCTATTATGCCTTCATAATCTTTACAAAGTTAAGAGTGAGTTATAATTGGTCGATGTCCTACATGTAATCCAAATGGAGCCATTATTAAACTATGCATGTGAGACAAAAATGGATTTTTCAAATAGAACAAAACTTCTATTTTTTACCTTATTATCCTCAAGACAGTCCATACTATTCCTCAAATTTTGTAAAAACATAGTCAAGGGTAGTTGACTAGGTCGAATTGGAGGGAATAGACATGATAAAATTATTTTTAGCTTTATTATTATTGTATTTAATTCAAAAGAAGGCTAAAATTTTTGTTGATGGCGAATCACAAAGCACTTCGAATGTCTACAACTCGATGGGTTGAGACTCTCAATGCGATTGCATAACATGGAGCTTTTCCCAAGTGTGGGACCTTGTAAATTGGGAAAGCTCTCCGGATAAAGGCAGTTCCTATTCCTCTATTCAGATGCACACATAAAAATGTAGAGGGTTTATTAAAAACCTAATCTAACTTTCCAAGGAGACAGGGAAGAAGATGCATAAAAATAAACCTAAACTAACGAAGGTGATGCACCGAGGAATGAAGAATACATGTCTTACCAATAAACACAAACCATTAAAATGCAATGCAAGATCATGCACAGATAACCAAATTTGCAGTAAAAGATCAGGAGGATGAAAATGAACACAGAGAGGGTTGAGAATCATCCACAGACATGCATTAGTTTCTCCAAAGATTGATACAATACACTACAAAATGCCAAGAGGAAAAGTTGCATTACAGTTTTAGACAGGAGGTTTGAACTCCAAAATTCGCCGCAAAGAGAAGAAGGGAGGGGAAAACAAGAATGTCCAACCTTTAGAAAGAAGCCCCTCCTTACAATTTATAGGAAGAATGAGAGAGGGAAGAGAGAGGAAATCCAAATCTACCCCAACCACCTCCAGTTGTATTTAATTCATCTCATTATGGCAGTAGGTGAGAACCCTAACAAACCCAAAAAATGGCGAACTGTATTTTACATTTTGAAGAAATTTTTCTCACCCAATTAAATATATCCAGTCGTAGTTGGACAGAGGACCTTGTAATCTTTCTAAAAAGTCCAACCTTGTGTGAATCCGAGCTCCCTGTGAAAAGTTATGGCCATTTGAATATTCCCCAAGTCAGGGTCTATTTCCAGTCGGGTTCGGGGTTCTCCTTTGCATTTGCATCGGGTTTGGAGGGTGCCTCAACATGTTTTCACCCCATGCTTTCCCGACTCCAAAACCTGATTTTCCTAGGTAGTGTTTTGGGTTTTCGGAACTCCCAAGCATCGGGACATGCCTTGCGATTTTCATGCTTCATGTCTCATGTTTCCCAAAACCCAAACCCAAAATCCTTTGTGTCGGGTTTTTGAACCTCTCCAACATATTTCCTTTGTGTCGGGTTTTTGAACCTCTCCGACATATTTCCTTTGTGTTGGGTTTTTGAACCTCTCCGACATATTTCCTTTGTGTCGGGTTTTTGAACCTCTCCGACATATTTCCTTTGTGTCGGGTTTTGAACCTCTCCGACATATTTCCTTTGTGTCGTTGCCTATATCTCTCTAGAGGGTAGATATATATAACAATTGTGTATGTATGAGGTTTATTATTAGATGCATGTGCTATTTTTGGAGCTTGGGTAAATCGGTCTTTTAATGTATTCCTTGTTTTTGCAAGAGTATGGGGGATCATTATTCGGTCATGTGCTTAGGCCATGGCGGTTTGTATTATATCACCTATTTGATGACTAAAAATTGATTTTCTCCAATTACAACTTTCCGAAGTATGTCACAACAATGTATTAGTATTTTTCGGTGAATATTTCTTTCCTTTGCATGTTTGTTAGATATTACAACACCTTCTATAAGTTATTGAAAAAGCTTTTACAGGTCATATTAAGTGCAAATTTAGTGTATCAATCATCTTAGAATGGAAATACACCCTCCCATGCCTAACTAAGAGCTTATTCCTAGATTTTGTGAGTATTAAAGTTAATCAATATGCAATCGAAGTGAACCTTGCGGTCTTTTCCTATTAATTAGTGTGTCTTCTAAAGATTTGAGTTCCCAAACGTTGGTGTATTCTTTGTATATTTCCCACTTACGTTCAGTTTGTGTTGTTTTATATCCAATAACCCCAATAAAATAGTAGTTTTAGGTGATCCGTCAAGGCAAGCGGCCCACTCACGAGGTTCTCCTCGGTCCAGGTACCCACAACTCGAAGGAGATCCCATTGTATCGGCCAAAGTCGATTCGGATAACCTATCAAAATTGAAGGTACTCTTTGGACCAATAATTTTTTTTTTTGGAATGCCCTAGTGGGACTTAGAATTCATATTTTTGCTAAGTTTGATTTGTGCTTGTTAATATTTTAGCCTTCTAGAGGTATTTTTCAAAACATATTTGGTTATTTTATTGGTCCAAACAACCTATTTTTATTTTTCACCGGACATGTTTTCCCCAATTTCCCATCTTTTCGAGCCCATCCAATCATGACATCAATTCCTCAATAGAATTCCTCTGTAAGAGCTATATCATTCAAATCCAAATCCATTTTACTTGTATCCTCCTCTAAATCAGTATTATAACCCTTATCACAATGAGTATTCTCATGACCCAAGTCTTCGTAATCAGTATGGTCATCATTACAATCATTATGTTGTTTAGGTATAAGGTTATGCACAGGAATATGTAGGTTATGGAAGCAATTTCCAACCGGAAGAGCATTTTCAAAGCGATGTTCAAGAATTGAATATGATCTCGTAGGATGAAAATGAGAGACTAAATTTTTGCAAGCTAAACATCCTAGTGTAGAAAATCCCTATCAATGGGAAGGTCCTCTACTTAGTTGGCTGAGCCCAAAACATAAGCTTGAGGTAATAAAAAACTCTCTCCCTTAATTGGATCATTGTACTACATATTTTGAATAATTAGAAAATGATAAACATAAGGTTGATGAACCTTGTAAATGGGATGTTCCCACTTACCTTCCTCATCAAAATCTAATGCCTATTCCCTGCAATTGCTTCCCCCTCTCTTCCAAAATTATATATTGATCCCTTACCCATTATCTGAACATTTCTAAATTAGGTTGAGACCTGACCCACCCCTCCTCTCTCATTCCCAAGCCCAATTTGGGAAGGGGACAAGCAGAAAATCATTCAAGGAGGGCAACCTACTGAAGAAACCAAAAAGATGGATATATGGAAAGTTTGAATAATTGGGTTTCTAAGTTTGGGTTCAATCAGATTCCGTAGTTGGAAAAAGAGTGCAAGAAAGAGGTACATGTTATGGAGCAACAACAAGATTCAAATCAACAAGAAAAGGTTAGACAAGATATTCATCTTTCTCTTGAGTTAAAAGGTACAATTAATGTTTTGAATGAGCATGCAAAAGATTCAAAGCTGCAAACCAGTACTTTTGAGGTTGTATTATCTTCTAGTTTAGAAAATGATCCAATTACAGTTGTTGATTTAGAAGATAGATATGTTCTAACCATGCTTGCAAGGATGTCCATAAGTGATCATAAATCAGATTTGAATTTAGAACAACTTTAGATCCAATCCGAAGAAGGATTAACATGTTTAAGTCTTCCTCTTGATAGGGAATAAGATGATTTGAGCATCATATCATGTTTGCTAGATGAGGGTAATGATAAGAGCGAAGAAGATGAAGCAAAACTCAACTTATATCAACTTGTAGAAAACTATGTAGATGAGGACATTGTAGAGGATCATGCTGCTCATGAGGAGCAAGAAGATGATTTTGAGCTTTTAAACCTCATGATAGATCAGAATAAAGAACAAGAGGTTGACATATTTGCAAAATCAGTTCATGAGGACTTGGAAAAGATGCATATTTTTGAAGAAGTGATCATAGAAAGCTTCTTACTTCCTTTTGAAGATGAAAGTTCAAATTCTTCTTCATTTTCACCCTCGGTTGACCACGATTTTGTTAAAAACCTTGCCACACAAGTGGATAGTATAGAGGATCATGTTGCTTAGATCGGTTCTCATGAGGAATAAGATGAAGAGTTTGACTTTTCAAACTTCATGATAGGTGAAAATGAGGAAGAAGTGGAAGAGGTTGTCGTTTGTTCACAAAAATCGAGTTATGGATGACATCATTGCAAGATCATTCATAATGCATGAGATAGAGTAGTTTAAAGAGGCGAACCAACATTCCTATCAACTTTAGAATGTGCTCAAAGATGAAGAGGAAAGAAAGTTTACAACGCAGATCTGAAAGGACAGTTTACTATCTTTAAGAAGACCATGCCCCATTAGATATTTATTTGATTTGGGACTAAGATCAGTTGTACCAGTAGTTATGCATGATTTGAAGCATAAACATGAGCTTCACATTCTCAAAAGGCAGCCCCAATACCTCCCAAAATATATTAAAAATACGAAAGATGCTTTTTTTTCACATTCACGGAATGATCTTTTGAGAAATTTAAAGGTAAAAATATCGTTCCCATATTTTCCACATGACCTGATTTTCAATTTGAGCTCATGATCACGTTTTTAGAGTAGAGGAAGCTATTTCTCTCAAAGCATGTATCGGGATT
Source organism: Taxus wallichiana var. yunnanensis (assembly GCA_018340775.1). Lineage (NCBI taxonomy): Eukaryota > Viridiplantae > Streptophyta > Pinopsida > Cupressales > Taxaceae > Taxus > Taxus wallichiana. Next base: position 795,476,912 of record CM031237.1, on the reverse strand, counting down.
TTTTTAGCTTCTCATTTTCAACTGGTTAGAGTTCATTAGTATAGATTTATTTTCTATAGAATAAGTGCTTTCATGCACACTCTCCATGCTTCACTTTGAAGCATGTATGATCTTTTAGTCTTGTTAGGAGTTTATCTTTCCTCCAAGTATAGTTCTACACAGTTTTCAATCATTATTTTTCATTTTTCGTGAAGGATTTTAAGTCTTTATCAGTACTATGTATCCTTCAAAGACATGCATGGTGAGGCTTGTTATAAAATTTCATATTTCCTTCATGGATGGAAAAAGTATTTTCGAGAGGTTCTAACCTAGGTTAGCGAAAACCAAGTCAACAAAATCACCAAAGATGTTGACCATTTTTGGTCAATCATCAAAGGGGGTACTAATTTTTTTTTTTTTAGATTGCTTGATTTTGGACAGAACGGGGATGGATTGTAGGCAAGTCAGCATCTTTAGGTGTTGTTCCAAAATATAGTGCTTCATGTATACTACCATTCCAAGGTGTTTCCTTCAATGAGACACAGCAACAACCTTGGAAGACTAATGTAGAGCTTTGATGAAGGCGGGAGGGTAACATACATCAAAATTATACTCAACGAGATAGAAAATATAGTTTTTGATTTATAGAGTGGGATTTAGTTTTGGTTACAATCAGTGGTGTTACTCATGTTTTGGAGATTAAGTCAAGTACATGTATAATTAATTTAAATTATTTCCTTATGGTTAAGTGAAATTACATTATGTGTTGAGTTGTTTAAGTTCATTCCACATCATGATTATAAAAAATAAATGTAAAAGAAACATAGACAACTCATAACAAAAGATAATTTCATTTATTCATAAAGAAAGAGTACATTCATCCCACACAAGTCGTGGGATATGGCTATCAAGTAAGGAAATGCATATAAATAAAAAACTCAAAGCGTAAGGAAAAGTAAACTCGTCATTTCTTGATCTTGAGGCAAATCCAAGATTGTTCGACCACTTCATATTTATGCTCTGTTGTACCTAAGAAAGAAAAGTCGAGAAGGTTAGAGCTTAGTGTCTCTAAATCCTTATGTTTCCATTTTTATGTATACATCCATCATCTTAAAAGGAAAAGGAAAAAAATTTAGTTATGCAAATTTCCGGAAACACAATGATTAAGTACATATTTCACCTTACTTTAATCCAAAGTAGTTTCAAAAGAAGTTTTGGTGCTCAATTTAATCTCACCCTATTCATTCAATAAATTTCTTAGTCCACTTGGTTTGAAGTTTTCTCTGTCTCCCTGTATTTATGTGTAAAATCTTCTTCATTCATTTGATTTCCATGATCGGTCATTTCCTTTGGTCGAGGATTACATTAATTCCAAATATTGTTTTCTGTTTCTCTGTCCATGAGAAAGAATTTGTAATTTGGGCATGAATTCGGGTTTTCCCCTTCCTTCTATTTTTCCACAGTCATGTTTTCACTGTCAAGTTTTGTCCCGACATCTGTGGAATCGTGGTCCTTTCTAGTTGGATGCAACCCAACGGGTTATTTTGGTGAAAATTACCACTTTTGTCACATTTGTAAAAAATACCAAATTGGCCCTGCGGCTCCAATAACATCTAATTGGTTATTTAGTAAATATGAAGCGACAGGGAAAAGTCTTACTTTGACCCCAAAGAAGGACACGTGGCATTTTTTCAAGTCACAAGTGGGGAGGAGTCTCCCGAGCATTTTGTAGATTTTTGCCTTTTTTGTACGAAGGAGCGAAGTTATGAAATGATCTACAACTCCGCCGGTCCCACATTAATAGTTAAAAGAAAAGAGGCAGTCACGGGGCATTTTGAGGCGTAAGGCCTCGCTTAAACTCAATTCTTGTCCATGTGGAGGGCCTGCGCTCATTTGAGAATTCACCTCTTAGTTTGACCTTTGGAGTTACGCCAAGGAGACACGTGGAGGTTTCAGCCGCCCCGCCCGGAGACTTAGACATTTTTTCATGCGGCCAATGCAGGCTTTGTCGGACCACGGACATGTGGAGGGCCCGCACTCATTTAAGGATCCGCCTCTTAGTCCTACCTTAGCAGTTGTGCCAAGGAGACACGTGGAGGGCCCGTGCGTATTTATGGACCTGCCCTTGTGCTTTGGTTTTGAAGAAGCACCGAAGGGACACGTGGAGGTTTCCTCTGGATCTTGCCCATACTTAGAATTTTCAATGGCCGAAGAAAATTTCTCGGACCCTAGGCACGTGGCACCTTTCGCTGGTCCCTAAATTATTTCAACAAATTTGTCGGGATGAGACACATGGTGAGCCCATGCTTGTTTGGGGTCTCCGCTTTTGGGCACCATATCAAAAGTGTGCCAGTGAGACACGTGGAGGCTTCGCTAGCTCCTTTTATACTTGAGACTTTTCAAAGGCCAAAAGGCAATTTTCTTGGGCCCATGGCACGTGGAGAGCTTGTGCTCATTTCAGGTTCCTCCTGTAAACTTCATCTTTGAAGTTGTGCCAAAAAAACACGTGAAGAGCTCGCACTCATTTGGGAACTTGCCTTTGTACTTCACCTTTGCAGTTGTGCCAAGGAAACACGTGCAGGATTCTGTTGACTCCTCTTTGCACTTGGCCAACTCGGACTCATAGCGCAAGTATGTGGAATAATCCGTGCATGGACATTCATTTTTGAGAGACACGAATGCGGTATCCATGCGGGAAATCATTTACGAGAGGCACGAATGCAGGCATCCATGCGAGGGCACTCATTTCTCAAGGTGTTTTCTTGAGGCGAAAATAATTGCTTGTCAAATCCAACTATACAGAGCCATCTAAAAATGATTAAAAAGGGGATTTCTCACATGATAGAATAAAGGAATGATTAGAAGGAATGGAAAAAGACTATGGTGTGGCATCCCGGTCATGGTTGAAGGTCTGAGAAATGTGATCAATTCATGATTTTTCCACCTGGCAGCTTCGGGTGTAAATTTGTTAAACATCACTTTCTGAGACAAATTGGTAACAAGTAAAGGATTCCTCAAATATTCTTCTTTTTGGGGAAAATTTGGGATGAATGAGCAAGTGAAATGTATAAATGTAGTGTGAATACTCTTGCAAAAGGTCGGGTTTTAATTTTTATGAGAAAATTTGAGAAAGCCCTTCTTTCTGAGAGACCATCCTAGAAACCTAATAATATCTTATGTTTTAGATTTGATCATGTCAAGATGGTTGCGAGTGTACAACCATTGACAAGCTCTGAGACTGTTCAAGAAACTTTCCCCTGCTGATAAATCTAATAGATCTTGGATTAATCTGTGTTGATCTTGGGCAAAGTTGTGTCTTCTTTTATTTTAGCATGTATTTCAAATGGTTTTGATGTTTGTGTTGCGATCTTATGTTAAAATCCCTCTGAATCACACAGGATCTCATCCTTATGATAGTTTAATGGCATTAGTAATTTCATTATGAGAAGAGCCTTCATCTTGTAATGAGATAAACAATTTAAAATCACTTTACTGTCATTTTGTTGATAAAGATTGTCTGTAAGCCTTTGAGTGTATCTTAGGTGTGAGGAACCAGGGGTATTTAATGTTTAATTAAGTCTTTAGCTCGAGCCTTCGTGTTGAATTCTCAAAGATTGTGTTAAACCATGTAGATCTGGGGCTCCACTGATGCACATATTCTGGTTGAAGGAATATTTTGGCTATTCTGAAGCATTCTATTTGTTAGTCTTCCAATTGTTGTAAAGGTTCTCAAAGATCTGGTGAAATCAACTTCATCTTGCTTAATCCCCATCAAAAATTTCAAATAACCATCAATTCTCTTTGGAGGTACCCTTACTGTTTGTCTTTGTGTATCCACAAATGAACAAATTCTACTACCAAAATATACAGAAGCAAACAAGTTTTAAGTGTCTTTAGTAACCTAAACCCTGCTTTCAGAAAATATCCCCATTCTTTAGAAGTGACAACTCGTGAGAGTTAAATTGTGGCGTATTGATCATATTTTCTTAAGGTTCCCCTAAAAATTGTGTAAAAGAAGGATCTCTTCATGTCCTTCACCAACGAAGTTACAAAATGGGTCCTCTCACCCTGGTCGAAAGGCACGGCCTAAAGCAGTGAGGATAGATCAAATCCTCTTATATGGTGCTATCCATTTCTCCACCGCCCGAGTGACAAAGAGCCAGCTGAAATCCCTTCCCGGCTACAAAATGACTTACGATTTGTCTGTCTCTGAGTGTCTTGTTAAATCTGTGATGTTGCTCGGCTTCCAAGGGAGAATCAATTTGGATACCAACAAGAAGTAAATGTAAAATTCACAATTCCAAACAGCCATGATTTTATGAAAAAGAATATAAAATTCTTTACATCACGAATGAAAGAGAGGACAGAATAAAGTACAAGTTTTTATCATGCCTATAAGTACATGGTTACACACTTGCAAAGAAGAATTATACAGTGATCAAGGAGTACAACCCTTTTACTAAGAAAATATTTTGCATTTGGGATAACAAAGGACAAGGTTGCAACATTTAAGGAATACAGTTAGTCAATCTCCAGGTACATATTTTCAGTCACAATCAAACATTGCAGGATTTGTCAGAGTTTATCATTGTTACAAATAATGTTCTAGAACAAGGCAAATTTCAATCCTAGAGTTTCTTCATGGCTAGCTCAAGGAGAGGTCTTTAGTAATATTTTTAGCAAATGCATAACAAATGAATGAAAAAACACTAGTAAAGTTTCAATCACATCCTTACAGCTTCAGAGTGCATTTCCAGATTTGCAAAATAGGATCTCAAAAGTTCAGAGTTTCTAAAGCCCCAAATGGACAGCTAAGGAGATAAAATACAAAGATTCGGAAATGAAGAGGAAAAGGCAGTCACTCACAATGTGCGAAGTATTTTTAGAATGAAATCTAGAAGTATGGACTTAAAACTAAAAACACGATTTCAACACAAGTATCAGATTTGCATTGTTTATTTAGATGACAAAGCTTATAAAACTTCAATATTAAATGGTTTAAAATAGTTTTCAAAAGGAGCAAGAAGGTTTCAAAACAATCTTACAGGCCCAGCAATGAAGGTCTTCAGATATGAAAATTACATAAAAAAATGTAGCATTTTTTCAGAGGTATAATGTGCTGCAGGGATTGTAAAAGCTACAGAATCTATCAACAATCAACAGTTCGAGTAGCCAATTTGATTTTAAAATTATATGCATATATGTATTGGTTGGAAATATTAAGGAAACAAAATGGAAATGAAGGAAGAGAAAGGACTAAAAATATGATCATGCAAACATGTATGGAGCACCGAATACAGAATGAATACAGAATGACATAGTAATCAATACCTAGTTGGATACAAGCACAAAATTTCAAGTGACAGTTATATATAGGTAAATCCGGGCATGTTTAGCCCCCAACTTCTAAACATAACAAGTACATGGGTTTCAGATTCACAAGATGTATACGCCATACATTTCAGCAATGATTTAGTTTTCAGAAAACATAATGAGAATGTAATTATCAACAAAACTACAATTTACGAAGCCATTATAACAGTATATTGCTAAATCCGAAAACACAGGTTGATTAAAGCTACAAATAGCCATGTATTTTCCAAGAAAAGTCGAATGTTTGTCTTCAGAATTAAAGAGGTTTTCTTTTTATGATCAAATTTCAGATATCAAGTAAAGTTCAGGATCAAGTCCAATACTCAAAATTTTGGAACAACCAAGCTGGAAAAGATGAGATCTAGGTTAAGAATTCTAAGCAGTGAGTATAAACATAATGACTCCAGCTCAGGTTATTTTAAAGCGATGCAATACAAAACGTCAACCCAGCAAATCAGATAAATCAGTGAACTCATCTAAATATCTATTATGAGTCAGTGAAAATAAACACTATCTAGGAAAAAAATGGCAAGTTGAAGGTAAAAGACCAAGCCATAACAAAGTAAATCATGAGAAGTTTGTGAATAACTATCTGTAGCATGGAAACCTTACACTAAGCTCTTCAGGGGTAGCTCAGTACTAATATCAAACACAATGAAGATCTCGTTTCTAAAGGGAGAGGGATTGATGGCCGAGATACAGTGAGGGGTCAACAAAAGGGGAAGTTGCTAGTTGTAAGCCATATCTGGCGAGTTCAACTCCTCGAATAACCAAAAACAGAACAAGGTACGGTAAATGTTGTTTATTCATAATATAAAAAGAGCATCAAGAACATGTATACTTCAAATGCACGCATAAAATGGGTTCCGAGTTGCAAGAGTTGGCTTGGTCATAGACGAGACGAGAATCACACGAGACGAGTTGGTTGTATTTTCTAGCGTGTTAAGTGGAAAGAAAATAGAAAATAGAAGAGTGCAAAGGTAATATGACCCATATAAAGAGATATTAGCAGATGCCAGAAACCATGGCCGGAGCTAAGCTCAGAAACTAACTCTTAAGGCAGAAATGGTGACCGCACTCGAGTAAAACTCATGGAGTCAGCTCGTAGGGAGACATGGCGAGTCGTTTCAAGCAAGCCGAGCCAGGTAAAGAACAACTTGTGAGATCTTGACAAAAATCCAAGGCCCAACAAACAAATACATAGTCACCAATACAAATTCATCATTACCCAACAACGAGCTATTAGCAGAAATCAGGGTCAACTCATACAAGGAATAATACTCGGGCTACTCCCAACATTTATGAAAGTAGATCCAAATGGAGACAAAACAACGAAATGCTTACCTGGTTCAATGTTGTTTTGGGATGAAGTTAAACATCATCGAGTTACGTAAGCAAGCGGTCGATGTGATTACATGAGCTAACCGAATGACTCATAATCAGAAATAAAGCGTATAAGAAAAACAGAGATATGGGCAATACACGAATGCCATGATGTAAACCCTCAAATGCAAGTAGCCCCACGAGTTACAACCATTCAAGCAGTGCCACGAGTTAAACGTCCAACTCGAGGCACAATAACCAGTGCCACAAAGAAAAAAGTCACAACAATGGCGGCTGCTCAAATTTGAAAAGCATCTGAAGCATGAAGTGAGGCAAGAAAAAGAAGGGTATTGCCAATGAGCAAAAGGTTCGAGCTTATTCGAACTCAGGAATAAATAACCCAGCTCGGATGCACAAAACAGAGAGCTCCCAGAGATCTCTAATGGCGGCAAAATGATTTTTTTTGGCAGAGTTTCTTTAACCCGAAGCTTCCAGAATACCAAATGGAGAAAACGCAACGAGTTTTACTTTTAGGGATTTTACCCTAACTTGAAATCAGTCAAACAAAGGAGTTAACCATCATTATCTAACCGCAGTGAACCATTTTTGTCAACCTAACCAACGGCTCACGTAGGCGGGGTATTCTCCTATTATGCATTTCATGTGGTGGGATTCATAAGCTTTACAAAGTTAAGAGCGCGTTTTAATTGGCTGATGACATGCATGTAATTCAAAGGGAGCCATTATTAAACAATACATGTGAGGCAAAAATGGCTTTTGCCAATAGGACAAAACTGCTATTTTTACGTTATTATCCCCAAGACAATGATCCGTAGTATCACTCAAATTTTGCTAAAAACATAGTCAAGGGTAGTTGAATGGGTCAGACTCGGAGGGGAATAGACATCATGGAGTTGTTTTTAGCTTTCTTATTATTGTATTTGATACAAAAGAAGGCTAAAATTGTGCATGTAGGAGGTTTATTATTGGATGCATGTGTTATTTTTGAAGCACAGGGAAATTGGTTTTGCAAGAGTATGGGAGGAGAATATAAAGGGGGCACGTCTCCGAGCTCATGAGCGACCGCCTCCCCTAGGATGGGCTAATTATTCGGTCATGTGCTTAGGTCATGGAAGTTTGTATTGTATCATCTATTTGATGAATAAAGACTTATTTCCTCCACTCAAATATTTTTGAAGTGTGTTATAACAATGTATTGGTATGTTTCAGTGCATATTTCTTTCCTTTGAATGCTTGTAAGTTGTTACAACACCTTCTATAAGTTATGGTGAATCTTTTACATGTCATATATTAAGTGCAGATTTAGTGTATCAATCAACTTGGAAGTGGAAATACACCCTCCCATGCTTGACTGAGAGATTGTGCATGCCTTTTGTGAGTGTTAAAATTAATCAAACCGAAATTGAAGTGATCCTTGTAAGTATTATCTAGAAAATTAGTGTGTTTTGTACAAATTTTAGTTCCCAAAACATTGGTGTATCACCGTATTTCCCTACTTCCATTCAATTTGTGTTGTTTTCTATCCCACAACCTCGTCGAATAGTAGTTTTAGGTGATCCATCAAGGGAAGCAACCCTCTCTACAAGTTCTCCTCAGTCTAAGGCACCCACAACTCGAAGGAGATCCCCATTGTACCAACCAAAGTTATATTCGAGATAGCTTATCTAAATCAAAGGTGCAATTATGACCGACAACAATATAATATTTTCTCAATGTTAGTTGTTTGGTGGGTCCTGTGAGTTATTACAAAGTGTGAGCTAATAAAAAATCTCCAAGTTATTTCAAAATGGTTATTCTCTTGATAAAATGCACCACTCTACATCCATGCCCCATATTGATTCATCAACACATTCATGCCATGCTTGGGTGGGCCTGCTAAATAGGTGGGAATGTGCACTACTAGATGAAAGGTCTTCGGTTCAAATCCCACAAAAAAATGGGCGAGTTTTTACAAAAATATGTTTTTCAAACACAAAATTTTATGTAAAAAAAAAGAAATTGTTAAATGCGCCCGCCACGTGGAAGTGGATGGACATAGATGGATGCTTTTATGTAGGGAGGTGAATTTTATCGGAGAATAGACTCGCCCTTCACGATTCGTAATGTCAATCCTTTGATTAAATCAATGGATTGCAACTTCAAACTTCAAACCATAACTTTATTACATCTTTCAAGACAAAATATAATAATGTATACGAGAAAAATGTGAAAAAAGTATTCAAACATATGAATTAACGAGACATGGATATGAAAAGACAAGAAATATATATGGGAATACATGGAGAATCATGAAAATTGTGTTTTAAATCTACATCATTTGTAAAAGCCATGATTACTAGTATGCGGTAGATCGTAGTCAAAATCAAATCATATATAACATATTAATCTAAAAACATCACCGTGATTATTATTTATGATTTATGAATGGGTTAATAATTATTTGGTGGTGTCACACATTAAATTCTAATTATAAAAATATTCATTTCTCAAAAAGCAAGACCAACTTTAAATACACTTTTCTATTTTGTCACAGTTCGCACAAGTTTTAAATAAATGAATAAGTGAAAAATGTTTTGATCTTCTAGTTGTGGTGAATTCTATATAAGGTTAGAACTAGTATAATTCATAAGTTGTATAAGCATGCCAATTTGAGATCTTTCTCTCTTTTCTCATCCTATGTTTCTTAATTTTTATAGTTTCCCATTAAAATATGTTATTTTTGTTTACCCACTATGGCTGACATTCCAAGGAGCTTATTGCACACAATACTTTATGTCAGTGATGTTGAATTATAATTTATCAATCATGTCTTAATCTTGCCTAATCCCATGGAGTCATTGGAGGATTTTTCTTCTTTTGAAATTGTCTATTTTATTTTTATTGTAAGGCTAACTATTATTACCTCTATCTTTCAAATGTATCAATTCCTTTTTCAAAAAAAATTTCGAAAAGGATATTTTACTTACAACGATGGCGTGAAGCATATTTGTAAAAATTCCACCGAAAGGTTAAGACATGGGTACAAGGATTTTCTTGTTGGAATTGTCGGAGGGTACGATGTGCGAAGCCTAATGTACACTCTCCGACAAAAGCCATTTTTGAGTTGTCGAAGAAATTAGGAAGATTAGAGCGAAAGGTGTGCAAGGTCGTCAAAAAAGAAATATTATTGTGGAATTTCTTGGAAGGGATAACTATGAGTCATCATCGTTGGGGGAAGGGGATGATAAACCTTCCCCTATGGTGGAAAAATGATGTAAAATTGGCTGGCCAAACTCAAAGGGAAGGATGATATTCTAAACATTTTAGTGGCCCTCCTCTATCCCGGAGAAGTTTGATTGAAAAGGGGATGTCTACTTCCTGCATCAGTAAAATTTTGTACGTATTTCAGGCCATGGATGATTACAAGGAATTTCATGAAAGGAAGGAGAGACTACTCTCGGCTTTACACTAGTCTCAAGTTCTCTTGCTCGTATGGAACTAAGAGAAAGAATAATCTTATATAGTTCCATAATATATATCTATTTTTTGATTTGTAAGTTTTTATGTCAAGAATTTTATTTCCTCCTATATGATATATTTTGTAACTTTAGGTACTATATTTATATTCTTAAAATAATAACATGTAAAACACTGAAATAGTAACTTTTTTCATAGGTCAATCTTTGTTGGGGCCTTTCTTGTTGTTATTGTTTAGTTTTGTGACTGTTGTAACATTTTATTATTAATAAAAGCATTCTCAAATTCGCAGGATGGGCGGGAGAGGAGTTTTGAAAGTTGCACAAATGAGAGGGTAAAGAACCTAGGATCTACACTTCCCTCCCACTCATCATGGATATGCAAACAAAGTTTGGAGTCTACAATAATAATTTTGTTGGCTTCTAGAGTCACTAGAAATGGAATAGGTGTTAGGAGATCCGATCTTTCTTACCTTCTCTCCCCCTTCCTAGGATTAAGTGCCCTTCCCTTGTTATCCCAAATGAATTTGTGGATAGATCTGAAAAGAGGTATGAATTTTCCTTGCAGGGGAGATTTATGGGGACCCGTCTCAACATTGAGGCCGTGACAAGTGGTCTCAATGAAAATGGAGGATAAAAGGTAACATGGAGATTATTATCATGGCTCATGAATCTTTCCTTTTTCAATTTCTACTTGAAGAATTATTCCTCAAGGATTTATAGGTGGGTCTATGTTGTTTAGGGAAAATTGTCTTAGATTTAGGCCAAATAGACCTCAGGTAATTTTCTGGGTTGCCCCATGCCGGTTCTTTCCCTATTTAGGTAAGGTGCCAAACCTACCTTCAGAATTTTGGGAGTTTTACGTGCTTTAGGGTATTGCCAAGGTAATGGGTATCCTTTTGGCTATGTATCCCTCCACTAGGGCATGCAATAGGATGATTTATGCTCACTTTTTTGTTACCATATATGCTTGTAAAACTGCCCCTGCTTTTATTATACACTTAACTAAACACTATGTCCGGAATCAAGACTTGGTTTATGAGGGTTCTAATGTCTTCTATAAGAAATACTTGGAAGCAGGAGATGGTATTGGGAACTGCAAAAATCCTAAGGATTTGGTTATGAAGAATCCCCTTATCGGCGTTGACCCACATAAAAATGGAACTACTTTAGAGGAAATTTGACCATGTCACCTACATCTCCTTTAGGATCTATGCAGGGAGTATCTCCCTATGTGGTCACTTCGTGCGGTGAGAACATGGTTCAATTGAATGGAAATAGCCTCAATAGACATGTGGAGGATGGCGTGATGGATGGTGTGAGGGAGGATGTAATTGTTTCCAACACACAACTGGAATCACTTGATAAGATAATTGTGGATTTGGATTGTTCGATCTTGGACGAAGCATGGTGGAAAGCTATGAGCCACCTACCTTGATTTTGATTTTGACTACCTTGTTTTTGGGCTTCTCATGTAGGAAAGCTACATGCTATGGTGCATACCAAAGAACCATTCAATTTACTAATCGTACATCCGAAGTGGTGAAATATTATTTGATTGTTAATTTGGTTGAGGAGGAAGTGTTTAAAGAGTCTTTTGAAGAAACGAGATTGAAATTAGAAGAGGAGAAATTCTCAAAAGGTAAATTATAATTTTTCATAAACATTTATTCTCTTAATGTACCCAAGCCACTCTTAGGGTCCAATGGTGTGTTGGCCCCCATTCCCATTGGCCTTAAATCTCTTAAAATATTTAGTGTTTGGGAAGGCCCTAGCTAAAAATATTAATTAAGGATGACCTTTGGATCTTAGAAGGATATCAGGGGATCCATTTTAGGATAATGGTTGGAATCTAGTCCACCATAGGAAGTCTAAACTGAAATGATTATCCGGGCTCTAGTTTCGCTTATGCTATCATAGCTAGGATACTTGTTTCAATTGGTTTTTCTTGCTCTTTGAAGTATTATCTTGGCACTTGAGCATTTTATTTTCTCGGTAGGGCCCCATTTAAAAACCTTTTATCCATAATATTTAAAAAAACAATGAAAATATCATTTTCTCTTGTCAATATTTGGCAAAGTTCATTCTTCTTCTTAATGTTGGAACATCAAATGAGTGTTAGTGAAATAAATGTAATTTATAACTCTAAATGGAGAAGAAATTCAACAAAGGTTATTCATCAAACTAGTTTTATGAGTTTCTCCATTCAATCTGCAACTATTTTTTACATTTTTTCAATTTTCACCACTAAAATGAAACCCGACATAACTAGATTCGCCAAAACTACGAAACTAGTTACAAGAACATTTTCCACAATTTCTAAAAGTTTTTTTCATGTGTGTTCCTTAAACTTTTCCCTTCTTGTGCTAGGGATTTTATGTATTTATTTTTATCTCTACAATAATAGGGATATTATTATCAACCGACTTTGGATTTATATTGGCCATTATCTAGTATTGAACCAAGGTTCCCAAGCTTCAATCCCATAGCTAAATCTTTTATGGAAGACCATTATGGGTTAGATTTGCATATCCTCCCCACAATTTTGGTCCGAATCAAGTATTATTTCCATTGTGTCATCTTTGGGGAAAATTATTTTTATTAAACTTATTATTGAGCTCATGTTTCACCATATGTATGCATGCATTCTAGATGAAATGGACACCTCGAGCCCTCCTTGCACAAAGATGATTCTTCATATTCAAGACCAATCCTATACCCATTTGATTAACTATGAAGGGTTACTCTTTATATTTCAAAGTTTTTTTGTCATGGTCATCTTCCATTAGATTTTTAAATTATAAAATGTAGGCATGTGGGACTAGCTCCATGGCGGTGAGATGCTCTTCCTAAACACCCGGGGTGAGTCGTGTAGCTTCTTTATCGAGGTGTCGAATTAGAGGATGAAATTGTGGCGAAGGAACACCCTTTGGTGGAAAGGGTGGATCTTAAAAGTACATGTACTACAAAATGAATTGATCATTCTAAAATGTGTTAGGAGGTAACAAACCCTATGGATCTTAAAAGTCCTAGTACTTGATGTGGAAAAGTCCTAGAAATGCATAAGAGCCTATAAATATGGATACTTGAGGACATTTGATTTCGCCTCTATGGACCATGGACAATATCAACGCAATATTGAAAGGGAAATTGTGATCCTAGTGAACTGGGATGATGAGGATTCAACCTAGATGGTTGTGGGTAAGATAAAATGTACAACCCAAGAAGATACCTAAACAAGTCAAAATGAAGCTCCACTCTAAAAAATTTGGTGACAAAGGTGATCATTTTTACATGGTGTTCGGATGTTGGGATTTAATTTCTCTCTTTTTTTTTTTTTTTTTTCATTTACCCTTTGGCTCAATCTCGATTGAATTTGGGTGGCCAAAAGATGGGTTTGGTGTTTCTAGTTTTCATGATTTTTTCCTTGTAAGGCCTCTTTGAATATACATCTTGTTGTATATGATACTTGGATCCTTTTCCAAATTTTATGTATCAAAATAAAATTAACCCTTTCACACTATATTTTAAATTCAAGTCTTTCTAATCAACCTTGTATTTATAAACAATTGTTATTGCCTTAAAATATTTCCTAGTTCCTTGATACATTCGTGCAAGTGTTGTTCAACAATCATTCCAAGCTATGAATGGATTAAACACCACTTGTTAGCCCAAATTGGGTATAATTATTCTAGAAATTTCATTACGAAAAAAATTCCACCATATCTTATGTTGTAGATGGCACTTTTGATTATTATATAATATTAAACAAACAATGGATTTATGATGTAGAGGATGTGCCCTTAACAATTAACTAATGCATCTAGTTCATAGATAATAAACATAAATAAATAAAATTGATTGATGAGGAACCCTTTAAATATTTTCAAATAAATCAATCCTAATAAAAAGAAACCTCAATCTTTCCTCTATCATAATTAATTTTAATTATTCACTACATAGGTATGATGTCATAAAATCCAAAAATCACTAATAATGAAAATTAACGAATTTTAATTATTCATTTAATATTAACAATGTTATTGTTAATAAAGAGTGTTTAAGAAGATGATATCTTATATAGGTCTAGAGAGGATAATGGTATCTTCTCGATTCGAAGTGCTTACAATGTCTTTTTCCTTGATGAAGTTATTTTTGATAGCTTCAAATGGGAAATTGTGTGGGTCAAAGAGGTTACTCCCAAGATCAATATGTTCTGGTGGTTGGTTCTCCATGATAAAATTCTTACTATCAACAATCTTAATAAGAGAAATTTTCATATGGTGAATAGGAGTGTTCTATGTGAAAAAGATATGGAAGAATCTTTACATCTATTCCTCCATTGCCCTTTTATGATAGTGGTTAGAAACACCCTTCTTTACCTATTTGAAATCAACTGGGTTTTCCCATGTTCCACTAAAGAAATCTGGTCCAAATGGTTCTCCCCTTTTAGGAGTCAAGGAATCAAAAATCTAAGGACTCTTTCTATTATGCACATAGCTTGGGAAATCTTGAAAGAGAGAAATATGTATATTTTTAAAGGAAAGAAGGAATCAAAAAATAAATTTGGAACTCCTTGGTTTAACATTATTAATACAAACTTCTCAAACATAGCCCCACATAAGAAAAGTATTCTTCAACCTGAGAATAAATTATCTAAGAATTGGGGTTTATGCCCTACTCAAACTGACCTTCCTACACACAATCCTAGGCTCCAAGGTTGGGAGAAACCTAGCAAGGAATGGATAAATCTGAATTTTGATGGGGCCTCCAAAGGAAACCCCAAAAATCTGGTTGTGGAGGGGTATTCTATGATTCTGAAGGTAGATTCGTTCTGGGGTATCATTGCAATCTTGGTATTCAAACAAATCACATTGTTGAAGTAACATCTATTTATTGGGGTGTATCTATAGCTTGTGAACACGTATTTGTAAGATTGGAAGTGGAAGGAGACTCATTGAACATTATTAACAACATTACTAGTAAATGTACTACTTCTACATCTATGTAAAACTCTATAACTAGTATAAAGGAAATGTCTAACTTGTTTGAAACTATTACTTTTAAATATATCTATAGAGAAGTAAACTCGTGGGTGACTATTTTTCTAACAAGGGGTTAATTTTCATGAGATGACATTAATCCATGATGAATAAGCTTTAGAAACTAAGGTGCGAGCACACCTCCAAAAATATCAACATGGACACATCACAGCTGGGTAATAATGACAAGTCATGGTATGGGAAGGAAATAATGTATAAGAGCCATTTGAATCGTGTGAATTTATGGTGGGATGATGTGAAGCTTTGGGCTTGGATACACTCGTCTCACCTAAGGGCCTTTATTTCTGTCTGTGCTTGTAACATCAACATTGTTGGGATTGTTCGTATCATTCTGAATTATCTGAAGTTAGGTTTTTCTACGAACTGGTACTCGTATTTCCAAATGGGGGGTGATCTTGTGAGAACTGAGCCTTTTGATCTAGATGGGGTTAAGCTAGAATCCATGGAAGTGTTCAAGAGAAATGGTTTCTCACCTTTCCTCAAAATATTTGAAGGTCATTATGAAAACTGAGTAAGGACTTTGTCAGGGCTTGGAAGATGAACAAAAGGGGGCTGTTGTGGACATGAAATGTGTTCATATCGAGATTAATGTGGATTATTTTTTGAAAGTGATGGGTGTTCCTGCTGATGGTAGGGAGGTTTATAAGCCTAAAAAGGAAGCCATGAATGAGCTAAATCTATTCTTTCAAGGTAATGAGAAACTCACCACTCACTTTTCCATTTTTCTCTGCTCTACTTTACCTAGGCCTTTTGATGATGTGGTGTTATCCCTTATTCATTTTCGAACCCTAGAGGGCCGTAATAAGTGTATCTATGCCTACAATATTCTTATGTTTATTTATTTCCGCTATGGCCATAATTTCGATTTTCGGTATTTTATGTTTCTCTCTCTGAGTGTGTCTATTTCCACGTTTACAAACAATAGATCTATTTTCCTCCTTCACCAAGGATTTATCCTTTCCCTAGTTAAAATAAATACTCTTGATATTGATAAATCGAGTACCCTCATGAAAGGTCTTGAGGCTTATACTTGAGGGAAAAGACTCAAACTCGGAGGAGGAGGATTCTAGTGAAGGTACAAATTCTAAGGAAGGAATTCATCAAGAGATGACAAGGATCTCATGGAAATTGATTCCGATCGAATCTTAGAGAGCTAAAATCGATGCATGTTCCTAGTCATTATGTCAAAAAAAAAGGTGAATAAATCATGCCAGAAAATCAGGTTCTTGTGAATGTCCAATTAGAGTAGCAGATGGAAGATTTAGGAAAAATGGGTCCCGAGAAAGGGAATAATCATCTGGTTAATATGGTCATGGATATTGAAGAGCTGAAGGGTGATATGAGGCTCACTAAGAGTTCTGTTTAGTTCTTCTTTAATGACTAGTACAAAATGAAAATGTAGGTAGAAGATGTTGCAAAAATCAATAATGGGGGAGAGCTTGAAATTATGAAATCCAACTGCAACAACCTCTCGAATGAGGTGGATCACATCAGAGCTATTTTACATAGCTATATTATGGAATGCTTACAAGATTGTGGATGAGCAGGGAAATTCGAAGAAAAGAAAAGGGGATGTTGTTGGATGTGACATGGCATCGTTGGGGGTCAACATTGAGTCTCTATCAAAGGAATGGGAAAAAGTGTTGGATGGTGCGAAAAGGAATAAAAGTGAATTTTGTTGGGGTGGCTATTATTATAATGTCACATGCTTTTAATTTTGCATTTAGTTAGTCTGGATTTTATCGTTAGTGTTATTAATCTTTTTGTTGTGTTTTAATCTGGTCTATATGCTCATGGAGGAGTTCGGATGTAATAGTCGTTGTATTTGTCTCTTTTTGAATGATATGTAATGTCTTATCTTCTCTTTTTGGAGCTTTGACTTGTATGGGGTAGGGCCACCTCAACCGTGTTTCACCTATAATAAAATAATAATAATCATAAAATCACCACACAATAAAATATCTACAACTACAATTAGTTAAGAAATGATTATAACTACTAGTTTAATTATCAAAACTACAAAAATAACTATAAAAAGTTTATACACTATGCGATAACAACATAATTTACCCCATAATACACATTCATCTAGCTCAACTATTCCATTAGCATATCTAAGGAAGAATACAAAGAAATATTCTATGGACATTCTTGACTTACCATTTATAGTAAATTCGAATAAAAAGACACCATGGTTAATAGCTTTTATGATAGGGACGAGGGCACATCTTATAATATATATGAGAATTTACAACAGTTAAATTTCAATATTATTAAAGACAAAAAATACAATTCCAACGTTTTCAATTATTTCAAAGACAACAAATCCATATTCAACATTTGATTCAAATCTATAGGCCCCTGGCAGTATTAAATTAGTTCTTATAATGTGACACTTAAAAACCCCTCCTAGAATGAAATAAGAATAAAGTCCAATGAAGGAAACAAAAACATCATTTTAAAGAAGGGGTTCTTCGAAAGGAAACACACCACCGAACTATATCTATTGAATATATTACTTTAATAGAGCCCACTATCGGTTTTAAGTGTATGGATGATGAATTATGAGATTTATAAAAAGTAAAATACATCAAGCAAGTAGCTTCAATATAAAACTATGCAATTAACACAATTATGGATTTAGACACTATTACACCCCTCATGTTATCAAAGAAATAAGATACCCTATAGTGTTTACTACATTATTTATAGAGTATGATCTTTTGGCCTTACTTGTATATGAAAAATATATATCTAACAAGATTTCAAATTAACTTTATTAACACTTTTTTATCACCATCATATTCTTGGACAAGATAATAATCATTATCAACCATTAATATCTGAGATACAAATGTTTAAAGCTAATAATAGCATTGAAATTGTCTAGAGTGACTCAACAAATACAAAATGAGCACACCCTAAACATGTAAGAACCCTAGATTCAATAAATTCATGCTCACATTGTATGAACATATAAACTATTGGGAGAATGTACCACTCAATACAACTATGAAAAATGATATATACATTTGAGGAATCAAACACTACATGCCTTACTCTATTTAACATTATACACATGTGATCACATGGTACAAATGAAAAATCTCAAATAAGGATCCAATGAGGTCAACAAAGTCTATATGTTGAGATATAAAATTTTACATACTAAAATGACTAATTTAATTTTGGACTATAAGATTAAATATTTGTTTTCATAGGCTATACTAGCACCTTTTCATGAATATACCATATTTGAAAAATTTCAATATCTTGATCTATGCCATACCCTTAAAAATGATAAATCAATATATTAACGTAGACTCAAGTATGTGCCTACTATATCAACTACATACAATAGTAACTTTCAAGGAAAATAAAGTTACTAAGGAAAATATAATGAATTAATTATTGAAAAAATAAAAATAATCAAGGATAAATCTCAACCAAGTACTAAGGTTACACTAAAATATCCTACTAGGTGACAATTCACATCACTTTGAATTCAAAGATGCATATTATACTTACAAAGTTTCTTGAGTTTAACCATTTATATCTCCCTCAGCTTATGCATGTTTATACACATAGACCTTACCCTAAATATTTCAATTATAATTCATATTTTGATTATCATTGGTTAATAATATATTTTAGCGATCAATGTTTTAAGATAAAACATGTGATACATTATCTTAGTAACAATTATATTATTGAATTAAACACCCCTCAAGGATACTCTAGGCCACAAGTAAATGAGAATGCAAGTCAAATATAATGAATGATACACTATCCAATAATGGTATAACAAATAACAAAGGATATTCCAATATTAATCCTACATATAACACGTAGCCTCCCCAACTACATATTATCATCCCACTAACTCTATTATTGGAACAATTACTAGTATTTCACCGCTATGACCTATGATTACAATAAAATTTTGTAAAATTTTGTGTGATAAATTAGATAGGTATTCACTCTTTATTCATAGTTATAGTAATCAACACCAAATCAATAGTGTTATTGTTGTTAATGATTTAAGCTAAAATATATGCACCATTTATTTTCTTCCAACTTTGGGGTATACTAACTTGTACAACATATCTTATGGATTATTTAAGGGCTTAGCAAATATACACATTATTTATTCTATATTATTTTGTTACCTTTTCTAAATGGATCAACTAATTCAGCCACACCAATTTTCAATTATGGAGAGTTCAAAGATATGTGACATGTTTTTAGGGTGGCCCTACATTAAAAGTCACCATTCCATTCCATATACCATACATCAATACCTCACTACAGATGTTGAAATAAATATATTAAGGTTTTGGGCATCCCTTATGAATATAATTTTCCACCTATAGTATATACTACACCTTATGTTAACAATCCTTGTACATAGATGTTAATATAACATTTGGAAAAATATATCTCTTCAATTGGTATCTAATATAGTTGTAGACAATCTTTCATGAACACCTATAGAAAAATAAGTATATATCTAACTACACTTCAATGTGTTTTAAAGTCTTCTATGATATATTTTCAAATAAATAACCATGTCTTAGAATGTAACGTTATAGTGATCCAACCTCCACCAATATATAAAAAAGGTAATATAGTTATATATTATTTACATCCTCCTCTACACATGCATACATTTTCCATTATGGAACTTGATTCCTTGTCCAATTATCACACACATATCTATCACTCTTTAACTAAAAGACATCACTTTTCGCATGGGCATGCCTTACGGATCACTTCATCCTTTCATATGATCATAGATTAAATATTTTCCATAGATATTTTAAAATACAAAGAAAAAGTACAACATCCAAAAAATAAAATAAATCAAATTATAATAAAAGTTAAAAAGAGAAAAACATGATACGATTTTATAGTTTCTACATAATTACGTATGTAATTTGTCATTTTCTATGGTAGATAACATACTTTATTTTTATATACACGCACATGTGTTTTATAGTGTATAAGAGTTGTAGATATTGACCTTCCATTTTTGTAGTGATCTTGCCTTACTATGGATATCATTATCTAAAGAGAGCAATATAGAAGGTTATATATTTATATATTATTTCAAAGACATCTCTATTTCTATAACATATTTTACTTATGTTTATGACTTAAATTTTTATATGATTATACTAGGATTTGATATTAACACATATGGATTATATAAAATAGTGTTTGTTCTCTATGCACTTATTTATTTACTTTTTATACAATAGAACATTTATTACTTGTCTCTTGTGTATCACCCTTGGACCTTGCTTATATGTGAGACACTCTTTTTTCCTTTTTCCCTGTCAACATCCTTTCTTGTATGGTCCTTAACTACTAATGTTTTGTGGTAAAATCTCAAACAATTTTTTTGGATTTAATGGCCTTTATTTTGCACCATTTTTACCTTATTTTATTGCACAAAATCCTTGTGTCCGTCGTATATTACCTATTGGACTTGTATATGACATTTTATATGAAATTGTGCGTAGATTTTTATGACTTATTGTACTTGTTATATTTGGTTGCATGATTCATATCATGAACTTATTTTGTGAAACGTTTTATATATGAAATTGATAGACACGTGGTTACCCTCTACATGCCTACATGATTTTACAAATTTATATGCTCTTTAAATGGATTGGTACTATTTGTTTTTTCTTTTGAGATTATCGATCTTTAATATATCTCCCTTACTTCAAAAGAGGGGTAGTTGAGTGTGCATATTATAGAAACAAATTATTAATTTACGATATATTACAAAATAAAAGTAAAAAAATAATATGAATCGAATAAAAATATAGGATATAGGGTTATAAACACATACTTTAATGATACAAAAGACACCAGGTTTGGATGAGATCGACTAGTTTATTATGTCATCTATTGTCTAATTATCTTTAGCATAGTTTGGAGAATCAAAATCAAAATTCTTCAAAAATTAAAAAATACAAAAATGATTTAGTTAGTGAATAAAGAAAATAGGTATAGAATTCCATATGAGATATTGTATTTCGATACAAATTTAAGGGGAATGATACTAATTCAATGGATAAATTTTAATTTATAGATACGTTTTATTTATATATTCTTTGTAACACATTTTTCTCTTTAAATTTTCAATGTTATCATTTATACATGGAAGAAATATTATTTATCCCCTTTAGTGAATTTCAATTCTTGTAAGTATGGAGGTGGCATGAGTATACTTAATTCCCTTTCAATAAACAAAATTAGAATCTAGATCCTTTAGTAATGATGTGATTTTATTGGAATGGGTGATGTAAGTTGGAGTCGATGACACCACTTGGATTTATCATCATTCTTAGAATATCTATAATGATTTTCCCTTTTCGAGTGGTACATTTTTTGTTTATCGTAAGAAATTATCAGTTTTGGGTCTTTTGTAGTCGAAACTCATTTCATAGTGTATGGTTTCTATAAATTGGGGATTGATCACTCCAAGTATACAATTATTTGAAAAGAGTATCCTTCTCCGGTTCTTGAACCAAGGAGGATAATTATCTTAATATTTTCTACGAGAATCCTAAACATTCACAAGGAAAAATGGGCCTCTATACATATAGGTGTAATCCTTCCTTACTCTTTCTATTTTTCAAGATTTAAAATAAAATTTAAATATTTCGAGTTAAAATTTAAAATTCCATATATCGATATTGAATAAAATAGTTATAAGATGGCCTATCAAACACTTAAGCAATCAAGATATCATGTAAAGAAAAAGTGTTATTACAAAATTAGGTAAAATTTTATTTAACATAAAATATGTATTTACTATATTAACCCCTTTAATATAGAAACTAAAAATTGGTTATGTGGTAGTTCATAATGTTAGTTTTAGCTTATAACCTTTAAACATGACTCGTGTGCACAAACCAAATTCAAACACACTATTATATGTTATATTATATAATGAAGTATCTATTTATAGTAGCCAAACATCTACATGATAACCTCTATCAATAAAAAAATAAGTTTCATATTCTTATAAAACACTTCTAGATAATAAAGTGACATTTCTACTCTAATTGATGGAACCATCTAGTACGGACATGATCAACTGGTTGATTCTATCCTTGATAGTCAATCTTCTCCTTTTTCTCAATTTTTAAATAAATGTGATTCAACATATTTATTTGAGTTGGTAATTTTCATATAGGCTACTTTTAGTGTGAGTTACTACCTTGGATATGTATAACTAAAAATCAAACACACATCTACTCATTTTAAAATCACCTAGAACTAATCAATAGATCATTTAGAAAATACCTATCAGGTATCAAACAATCTTCACCTTTTTTTTCCAATTCAAGAGAAGACACTAGGATAAGATCACATGCATATATGAAGTACTCTAAAAAGGTTAAGAAAAATTATTCGAATCAAAATAAGGCATTATCAAGTGTTAACAACATAAATTTTAGTTTCATATAAGTATGTGAAAGGACACAAATTACACTTCCAATAGTTGGGAGAACTACATCTAAGTTTGTGTTCCACACAAGGCTATCTAGGTGATATGATGGTTCTTCAAATAAAGCTTACATTAAGCATATTACCTCCTTCGATACTAATTGATGTACTTCTAAAATTAAAATATGATTTATTTTTATAAGAACACCCATGTAAATCTAGAGTGATTGCAAACAACAAGAGTAGACAATATTGAGATGAAGATGAAATAATTGGAACAAAAGTATAAAGAAACCTAGAAAAGAATATGTATAACAGTATAAAGAACCATAACTTGAGTCATTTTATTTTAAGGAACTTTTACCAGCAACATGTTTCAATAATTTCATCAATCCCATTATCTCGATTAGGTTTTCCATGAGATTTTTGTATATAAAATTTGCAAGACCATTAATCTTATCTTTTCATTTAAAATCATGTGTTACCATAGATTCCTTCATATGTCTTATGAAACATTCATCACACCATAAATAAAAGTAACAAAACATTTATTCATAAGCTGAAGGAACATCATTTGGTAGAGAATGGAAAACTTCTAATTATTTTTCAAACAATAAAATTAACCAACAAAATCCATGGATCCCTGATTATTTCTAGTAGTTTTTCTTATTGGATTCTTATGTCTTATCAATCGTATTAGTATTATATAAGACCAAGCATTGAATATACATTTTCATGCATGTGTCTAAAGTGCGAAATAAAACAAAATGTTATAGTGTAATTTGATTTTGGTAAAAATAATTGAATAATCCCTAGAAAAGATATATAAAAATATTAATATATCACTAGAAGATAGATCTAATCATTAAGGTATGGAAAAGATAGAAATTTCAACAACATGCATTATGAGTAAATTATTTAATGCTTACATGAGACAAAACTACGTATAATAAATACTATCACATTATTGGGGCTTAAAAATATATGAATCAACAAATTAGACCTATTTATTTGTCAAAAGTAGAATACGACATGAAGGGAATAAATTTGCATAGCTAGAAGTCCAAAGGAAGTTTTTCGCATATGTCAATGAAACCCAAGGTTTTTAGAGAAGATAAATATAATCCAAAATAATTATAAAAATAATGTAATAATATATATATATATATATATATATATATATATATATATATATATATACTTTATTCTAACTCTAATCGAATGCCAACATGTATACCTATAGAAAATGGGGTTTATTTTTGGGATTTGTGCTCTACCTAGTTTGATTCTTAACATATCCCTTCATTTTAAACAATATTGAAAACAAAATACCAAATATAATTCAATGATTCTTTTGCTAGGTAAGATGATATAGTGCAATGGTGCATTTTTTATTGGTGTGATTAATTTTCCACATCATGTGGCAAGTCATCTCACTTAGGTGAGATCATAGGTATAAGTGTTATAGGGTTCATCATGAGATTACTTACGCATCATTATGTGTCAATGCGTCACATGGGAGTTACTTCCATTCAGGGAATGTAACTCCCATTATCCACTGAGGGGTCATGATTGCATGCATGGGGATTACACAATAGCCCTTATTTATACACATTCCTTTTTTAGACTTGTGTGGAATGAGAGTCTTATGATATTTTCCCCCTTTCAAATCCTATCATGCACATTATGGTTGATTTTCTCTCCTCATACAACCTCGTCATCTTCTTTGGGAGTGCAACTCGGTTGATGTTTGCATTATCATGAATGATCCTCATGCTTTGTATTTTCACCTTCTTCATTATTTTTATTATGAATAGTAGTTCTTGAATGAATACTTTCCTTCCCTTACTACTTGTAAATGATTAATGATAGCCTTTTCATCCTTTCAATTGAAGACTCCTTGAGAGAATTTATGACATTAGATGTTTTCCTTAATAAATAGTAGATGATAGATGGATAATAGATTGTTAAATGAGTTAGGGTGAGTGTTGATGTATATACCATTAAAATTCAAACGAGAACCTAATGACAGGGAAAACCTCCAACAATTTCAAAAGGAAAAATAAAAAGATAGAGAATAGGTGGGGTGAATGAGAGGAGGGACCAATTCAATCATATACAAACCATACACTTCATACATGGTACATGATATATGGATTTTATTCTTAAATTACTTAGGTGATTGTGTATTTATAGATAATGAAATTCAAATTAAGACCCTAATGGCATGCAAGATCTCCAATGATCAAAAAAGTGAAAATGAAAAGATAGGGATTAGAATGGACAAATGAGAGGAGGACCCAATTCAAACATAAAAATAAATATTCAAAGTCTTTAACATAATCATTGTATAAAATTTAATGTTGAATTTGGTTTTGATTAATTTTAATTTTCCATTAGACTCTCACTTAAAAAAACATTTATAGGAGAAGGATATATTCCCAAGCGTAATTTTCAGCCATTTTTAAGGTAACTAACATCACTTGTAAAAATATGTTAAATGATATTTGAATGTAATGTGGATTTATAAATACAAGTTTATATGGATGTTAATATGTGTATTATGTAATAGTGTTGTCATATGTTTGTTTCTATTATGGGGTTAGATGAAAAAAATGGGAATGGGAGGGTACAACAAAACTAGAAAAATCATAAGAAAAGTAAATTTGAATGTATGCATGTACTTACCTGTTTTGGAAAAGGCGAGGAAGTGCTTTTAAACACAAATGCATATGTTAATTTTTATTACAAATACATGAAAATATTTGGACTTGCATTTATAACATTTTTATGAAAATGAGGGAGACACATGCAAGTCTATTAGTGAGTACTGATCATGATAATGCTGTGAATTTATTCCTTGGAATTCAATATTTGTAATGTACATTGTTACCTTATCTAGTGTCATACATTGTAATTTATGTATCAAAATTTCCCACACCTTTTTGAGTGGAATTTTAAAATAAATTATTACATATAACATGAGGTATTGGTAAATGTGCATGGTGCAAGATATCCCATGTTGACCAGAGTATTTTGAAATCATCAACTATATAAAAAGTGCCAGTGAAAGTAATATTCTTTGTGGATGGTAGAAGATATGAAAAATTTGGCTAAGGGTGCCTTTGTTTAACATGTTCTAAACCTATAGATTTGTTATGAACATAATTTCCTTTTATTTGAACAAAATATCATTTGTATCCAACTCGGTGTCTTTGATTTCTATTAACACTCAATTTGATCTCTATTTGAATTTTTTTATTGCAATAAGAACGTGTATCAACTTGAGCATTTTCTTGTCATGTGTTGTAATTTTACATACATACATACATACATGTAAGTATGTACGTATGTATGAATATATGTCTAAATCCTTTAAGCATTTCTTGAACATTTTCTATTCGGATGTGCGAGTCGGTTCTTAACACAAGATGATTCTAATATTGTTTTGTTTGTTTTGCATTTTTATATTTGATAAATTAAATCAAACTTGTAATTGTTTTGCATTGAATTCCTCTTGATGAAATATTTTTTTATAATGTTATAAATATGTCAAATGTTATTAAGAACATATTACTATTTTCTTTTCTGCATAAATCAATATCACCTTCATAGGCGGAAATTTCCTTTAAGTCTCCCATAAGCACAATAGAGTAGCCCCTGAAGTTTTATGTTGTTACATCCAGGAAAACCTCACACAAGCGAGTATTTATATTCCTAAAGAATTTGTGCATACAATACTCATCTCACCTATGATAATGTATTTGCATCATGTTTTCCTTGAATATTACTAACACTTTCGTCTCTCACGGAACTTCATTTGCTATATAGGAATCCGAATCCTGACATGTATAGTGTTACTATTAATGTTGAGTTGAACATTTCTATTTAGAATTAAGAGAGGTATAGGATGATTAATTCTAATTAGGGTTTCTTCTAGTGTTTGTTTAATGTAATAAAAAATTTAAATTTTCTTTTCCAAACGTACCTTGAATAATCATCTTAAGGAGTGAGTGGCATTCTTGGTAGGTGGTGTGTGTACTAAAATTTTTGTGTGGGACATAGTTGTTTGACATAAGAAGCATTCATTTAGGTTGTTTGGAATCAACATTAAAGTTATTTTAATTTATCAATAGGAGCCAACTCTATGAAGCACAATCTTGTATTGCAAAAGTTGCTTACCAATACATGTTGTGATTAATAATTTTTCTAAGTATCGAACCTTAACATGTCAAGGTGATTTACTATTGTAGGTGCTATTAGGCGCATGAGAGACAATAGATCTTATTATTGTAGTTTAATTTCCATCTAGAAAACTCCTTATATTTTGGTATCATTCGTTTATGTTTCAAATTTGATTTCATTAATTTCAATATTTCTCTCTACATGTCATGCATTATTATGTGTTCCCATTGTGTTATAATTATTTATTTAATAACATATATAAGTGAATTTTTATGTGTCAAAATGGTTTGTGATGAAAACATTATGAACAAGAACAATATGCATATACGGGTGAGTCGATTAAGGCATACACAAAAGATTTTAACAATATTACATTTTCCCCATTGCACTCTTTTTCTTTCAATAATGAGATAATAATACATTTCAAACACAATGAGGAAAATGATTCAAAAACACGGGTTTTTCATATAAACTTTGATGAAAGAAGGTATATCAGATTCCTCTATTGTGTTTCCATTCACACAATTGAATACATTTTTACCTATTGAGATGATAACGAACTTGTTCCTATGTATTTAGAGTGGGATTTTTTCAAGCACGTGGAACATCTCATGTATGTCGGTGTCATAATAGGTAATATTTTTTTAAGATATGTATTGTATGTGACCTTTATAGGAATTTCACTTTAAAATATATTAGATATTCTTATACACATATGGTGACATCAATTCGTTTTGTGAGACTATTGGTTCATATTCAATATTGACACACCATATTAAAATAATTTATATTTTTCAGATATTTATTCTTGTATATTTTGGTGTTTGTGTGTATATTTACACACTTATTCATCAATGCACATGCATGATGTGTGATGTTCTAGACATGGGGCATATATTTACATGATAACGTTGCGACTTCTTTCTTGAGGATGTTGTCTCCTTGTATACGGTTTACAAGATCTTTAGAATTTTTAATAACATTGGTTATTAGAAACCCATCGATGTATATCATCTCTAATGGATTCCATGTTGTTACAAGATGATCGAAGAAACTATTAACTGCATTTAATTGAGGATGGGTATTCCAATCTAGTGAACCTATGTTACATGTATTTTCTAGCCATAGGACACCATAGAGATGGGTGGTCCCTCTTTGTTTCCACCCATACCTATTCATCACAAATAAATGAATTTAGAAAAAAAAATATTTTGGTGTGTGTACATAAATACAAGATACAATGTGTACAATATTCTATACCAATAATATTTTCTTGGGAAGTGTTTCTTTAGTATTTCTTCACAAATAATTGTTTATAGTTTTCCATCTACAAAGATGCAAGATAGGGATTTTTCAATTATGTTTTTATTTATCCCGTGGTTTTTTTGTAGATGATAATGTTAGAGTACTTGACACGATTTAATGTAAATTTGAATACTTATTGTTTTTGTGCTCAATTTGGAAAACAATGTATGGCTACCAAATTATTTTATCATATCTATGAGTTCATGGTTATACTTTTGACCACTTACTCATAGGCAAAGCAAAAGCATATTAATTGATATACAATGTGTGCATATGGTATGGTTTTTAGTTGTTGGCACAAGGATGTTATTTTTGTAGGAATACTATAATTAATGTATTCCTACATAAAATAGGAGACGTAGCCTAGCTTTAGAGGTGTATCATAAGGTTTTGCATGAAATATTAGAAATATTGATGTTAAAAATTTATTATCATTGCAATAATATGTTTTATGACTAGACGTTTTTAATTGTTTCACCTTTGTGTTAGATTCTATGCCACATTTTTGTCATGTTATGCTAGATATTTTGTTTGGTAAATTACTATCAAAAGGTAAAAAAATTGTTCAATAATTGTAAAAAATGTAATCTAATTATTTCATAAATAATTACATTACATTAATTTTTGTTAAATATTAAATATACCTTAATATTATATAAATACACAAACGCACACGCACACGCACACGCACACACACGCACATGCACACTCACACACACACACATGTACATACATACATTAAAGTAAATTTTAAGGACCCCTAACAAAACCATATAAATTATTTGGAAAATTTTCAAATACCACTTTCTAAAGTATCTTGAATCACTTTGAAAAAAATTGTTTCAAAGGGTTTTTAAATGTTTGGAACATTAAGGGAGTGAGGGACACTAGTATAAAGTTAGAGGTTGGTGTAGTATAAGGAAAAATATGAGCTAGTAGCCTTAAATAGACTACTTGTATGTATAATTTAAAAATGCTACCAAACGTTAGCATGTTCAATGCTACCATTTGATAGTATGTTTGATGCTAAGGACCTATAGCATTTAAACACACTACTAACTGGTAGCATGGTTGATGTTCTTGGTTGGTAACATGATTAAATGCTACCTGTCGATAACTTGTTTAAATGGTGTTACTGCTTTAGTATCGTGTACCATGCTACATGTTGGTAGCATGTCGACACCATGGGATCATGATGTTAGGAATGCTACTAGCTGGTTACCTTTGTTTCTATCCAATCAAAAAGTTGCAACTAATCAACTAATGCCGCATCTCTACATTTATATGAGACAACCAATCTAGTTATTTTCACTTACATAATATCTTAGCTATACTACAAGAGCTTATAACAAAGGAGAAAATTAATCTTAGACATTACCTAACAACCAAATAGACCATCCATCGATTCCTAAGCACGCATCGATTCTAAGAAGGCATCGATTCATTCTATTTCAAAAATGCACAAAATGAGTACCAAATCTCTCGCCAACCAAGTAATGCAACTATGTAAGTTTACATACAAGACCCTTTGTTCCCCAACTCTATAGAATTTTATCAGATCCCAATTAATTTTCATAATGGATTGAAACTACAAGTTTAAAAATTCAAATTTATATTCCCCAATTTCAACCGAGACGTAAAACACTCATCTACCTTCTAACAACTTATAACCGTTTCTCTTGTACTTTTCAATTTCAGCTCCCATCACACACAATATATTTTGGAATGTCCCTTAAAGAAATTGAGAATTTGAAAAGACTAATGAAGAAATATGTGAATCATATCAACAAAGGAAATTTTAAAAGATGAAGACATCAAGTTTTTGGAGTCTCGGTATGAATTACATATTGATGCAACTACTGGTATGTTTTTTAACTATCATATTACTTTCTATAATATTTTTGTGTTACAATTTTGATTTTTAGTTTTATTAAATGTTTATCAATTTTATTTTTCATTACACTTAAAAATTCACCAAATCCTTTTAAAATGGGAATTCCCCTCAAGGATTTCACTCACTTGTTTTTGCAAGCTATTTTTCAATTTTTCGGAATATAATTATTTTGCAAGGTTAACATACGTATATTCCAAACCGGGCCTTGAATTATATCATGTGCACCATTAATGGATGGAAATATAATTGGTGCAATTTATTATCCTCAAGGATAAGAAGTGAACTAAATTATGTTGTTTTGAATGAAAATCTTGCTACTAGTTCCAAAAAATATTCTTGCATTATAATATGAATCTCTTTACAATTTTCAAAATACTCTTCTCCAATTGTACTCCTCATCAAGCTAACATCTATGTTGTTAATAATTAAGTAGTAGGAGCTGATTCCATTATTTTGGTTATTTGTTTCATAATAATTACCATTAATTTTCTTCATATTTTATTTTTTATATTTAGTATTAATAGTTTACTAAATTATAATAGGGCATAACTATTACAACTACTTCCCAAATAGAGGCTTCTATAAGAGGACATTTCCCACTGATTCAAAAATATTTAAGTAGTTTTATAGAAGATCCGGAGAAAATAACACCATAGTTAATAATTTCTTAAGTGAAATGAATGAGGAGTTCCTTAACTCCTCATCGAATTGACATGACAACCATGTTCTTGATGAAAGGTATTTATTAATTATATATTTTGATATTATTTTAAAGCATATATAATTTAATATAAATATAAGTTAAACATTTATAAGTTGTTTACAAAACTTTCCTGCAAAAACCTCTAAAAGTGCATGTTTATATGAATGTGTTATTCGTAGTCACAAAATCACACACTTACTATTATAACTATCTTGCCAAGTATGTTGTTTTATATATGGATCTTGAATACGAAAAGTATTCGATGAATGACCCATACCATAGTCCTATCATCGGTTGGTCGGCCGTCATCTTCATTTGTCTTACACAAATGTCGATTGTTTACATAGATTTAATCATATCTTAGGGAGTCTTAGGTGTCATTATTTACTTGTTTTTCATCTCTAGTCAGGCGGGATTAGGGCACCCATGGGCACCTCGGTCCTTAATTTTAGGCTCCACGGTCCCCAGTAGCACTTATATCTAATTTATTTGTTCGAGGTCAATCTTTGTCATTTTCCCTCTCATTCCCCTAGGCACTAGTTAGCATGTCAGGTCATTAGAGTCAAAAATTGAGAAAGAGATCCCTATATAAGCACAACATACTAACTATCTTATGGGTGGACTATCTACCACTAAGGTCTAGTTATCTACTAAGGCAAGGAACTTCTACAATTCGGTATCATTCCATCATACACATTGTATAAGAAAGGGATGTCTATTCTATTCCATCCACAATTTTGCATTTACATCTAGCTATTGCCCCTATCTCTATGTCATTGATGCTAGGGCACCCTAGCCACATCATTTGCACACAAAAATAACACAAAAATACATTTTTCCTAGAATGTAATGCATCGCTTAGTTGTAAGTCCACCATTTTGGCCACTAAGGTCATTCTGAACCCTTCATATACATCTTTATTTTATAGGGGTTTGATAATTTGTATGGGGTTTTGCAAGTGAATCTTCATTGCATTTTTATGATGTCATCAAAAAAGTTACTATGAAACTAATGAGACAAATATCAAGACATTGTAAAGATCTAACGATAATTCCAGTTCGAGTCCCGAGTTGTTCTACATACGAGCACCCATATTGTAGACTAGGGCACCCACAGGTGCACTGATCCTCCTCCAGGAACCCCATTCTAGTCAAATCCTCATCTAATGCAATTTCCTAGGTTGTGCCATCATACTCTGCTTTGTCTGCAAATCTCCTATTCGAGTCTCGAATCACGCGAGGTAAGTAATTTTTAGGTTATTACCCTACCCCTCCTATTTCAATTATTTCATTTCATGTAAATATCAAATAAAATTAATTAACATTCATATTTCAGGTTTGTACTGTTATTATATTTGTTGTACCTACTTAGATTAACTTAGATAGAGATATTATTTCATATTTTAGTTAATCATTTTGGTGAACTCGTACTTTAGAATATCTTTCCCTATGATCCATTTCAAACCCTAATGGCTAAGTATAGTTCATATTCTTCACCCATCATGTCTCATTACGTGTTAACCCTATCTATGATGAGGATGTCATTGCTAAGCTCATGATTACGTATGGTAATCCTAATCATACGCCAACTCATATCAAACAAAAATTTTTAGATGGTCAACAATATGTGTATACTCATTTTGAATATTCTCCCATTGGCATTAGTATTTTTGAGGATCCGATAGCTTTCACTCATTGTACACCATGCTATACGACTACTAGTGATCCTCCTTCTGATATTTCTATGGAAATTATAGATGACTCTCTTATTGATTATATGCTTGGAATTGATCATTTTTCACATGTGCATACTGATTCTTCATCTACTTAGAACACCACTATAGTTTCATCTCACGATTCTCCTACTTCTGATATTTCTTCGATGATACATATATTTTATACTATGTTGATTATAATATTGATAATATCCTTAGTGACATTCTCATTTTTGAATATTTATCTAATGTTGATGAGGCGGTTGATAACCATGGTTCTCCTTCTTTTCATACCACATAGTGTGAATCTCTTATTCCATCATTATCTTCTCTTGAGATTGCATGTAGCACTATCCATGAGTCACCTCCATCTATCACCTCTTCTTCTCCTATAGTTTAATCTCCTCTTATTACATCATATATATTTATCTCCCTTGGTCATCTCACCTAGTAGGTATGTTTCATATGCTATATTCCACCTACATCATCTACTATAGATTCTTCGGCACCTACTAGTAGTGTTTCTTTAGCATTGGAATCTCCTTTGTCATCTCTAGATATTTCTATGATAACTCAAAATAAAAAATTACAACCTCTTAATACATTATTACCATCTCCCACTATAACTTCATAGGATATCATTTCTCTCATGCATGTCATAGGTCAATTACAATCTCAGGTTTAGTCTCTTACTTTAGAAAGTAGGGATTACTATGCTTTTATTGATAACAATTCATTACATGGTAACCCTATCCTTGGGAAGATTCATAATTCTACATTTCCTAAGGACATTATCATGCCTAGTTTCACATGTTTTGATGGTACTGGTGATCCTCATGCTCATATTCTACATTACCACATGGCTATGACCTCTTATTCTAATGATAGGTTATTACTTAAGGTTTTATGACACAATCTTACTAATGAGGCGTTGCACGATGGTACACTCATATTACATTTGGGTTCATTAGCACTTACTATGACATGGAGGACATTTTCCTCCATTGTTTCATCCTCAAAAATGGCCCTAAAGTTACTTACGATTGCATACCTACCTTAAATCAGGGATCATCAAAATCAATTAAGAATTATATCTTGCAATTTAATGCTTGTATGCACAAACTAGTATTCCTACCTATAAATCTTGAGAAACAATTCATTTTCTATCATTGTTTGGTTCCTACGCTCAAATAGAGCTTACAATATGATACATGTTAGTAATTCATTCTTCTATGTTACAAAGTCCTAGACTTAGAGCAAGATCATTTTTAGCTAATGTTATTGACCCTCCACATACGTCTACTTCTATTATATCATCTATTCCTCCTTTGTAAAAGTTGGTTGAGAATCCTACAAAGTCTCCATATTTTGCTCATAAGAAAACTAAACAAGCTCAACCTACTCCTCCACCACAGGATACTTCATCTCCTCCTCTGCGATAGGATAATCCTCATTCTTCTTCGCTTGTGGCATATGAGCCATTACACTTCTCCCATCATACTAGACCTCATGATGTAATATTTACCTTACTTGAAAAGCATCTAATTAACTTACCATCTAACCAACATCATCCAAAACATAAGCTACAATGTTAGGGTGATCAACCATACTATAATTATCATCACATAAATGGCCATAGGGAAAATTATTTCCTTGCCATTTTTGATAGATTACAAAAATTATAGGAAAAGGGAATCATATCCTTTGGCTCTCACTCACGTGAGAGGTCCATCTCTCCTCTACCTCATCAACAAGTCTATACTCTACTTGAGTCCTCTTCTCCATCAGGTGCTCAAGTCATAGTTCATCCATCACCATCATATGTCACTCATGCACACTCTCCACCACATCCATCCATTGCTCCACCATCACATCCAATCCATCCATTTCATTCACGTTATCCATTACATAATGCTTCTCCTTCACACCGGCTTCGACAACCCTCTTGCTTCACGCATCCCACCTGCAACTCCATACGACATTAAATTTGGCACATATTTTCACACTGTTTCCATCCCACATGCTTCCACCGCTTCATGTCACCTCGGTCTCTGGTAGGTGATTCTTATCACCTTACCCCCCGATGATGCACTTGTGTTGTTTCATTTCTTACACGACTATTGAGGGATTTTTTTGAAGAACATATCATCATTCACTTCATTGTCTCATCTAGCGCACTCAATCATTTCTGATGACGCACTCTTACTTACAAGGCTCATCCTTGACTACTTGAGGGTATTAACTAAATAATCTTATAAATCTACATCTTGTGGGGCATTGCTAATTTTCCCCTCCTAGTTTCATTGCACTAACATTTTACGATCACATCATAACACGTTTACTTTATAATTATACATATTTTACATCTATCTCACTAATTAATTATGTGTTACAAATTCCATTTCATTTAACACACCAATCAAATTACATTTCTTATCTATCATCATTTAGATTACACATTTTTTCTACCATTATCAACATTATGCTATCGGTCTACATCAATCAAGCTTTAATAATATATAATACATCACATACAATACAACAATAAAACTCGAATCATACATCATCAATAAAATTATGACATCAATACAACATAATCTAATCATAGATAAATCACATGTGTCCATACATATATAGTGAATACAATCATCATTGCAAAAACATTTCATCACCTGGGAAACTCCCCTACATCATATACAATAGTACAAATCAAATCTCATCATCGTTATCACTCTCGGGTACTACGAGATCTCTTGAATGAGATGCCTCACCACTAATGCAATGCCATTGTTCACGGCCTTGATACCTTTCGACTGCCTGCAGTAACAAGGTAATATCCGTAGATTTCTCAAAACATTGATGCTATAAATCCACATATCGTGTAAACACATATTGCGCCAAGGGACCACCACCTACTACCTCCCTAGCTCATCGAGTCTCCTCACATGCCTCATCCCTCTCACCTAACCAAACCGTGCACATCACATCTTCTATGGCCACTAGCTCAAATAAATGGGCATACTTTCCTGCTATATCATCCACTTGCTCAAGTATACCTCAACTAAGTACATCCATTGACACATTCTGCATCAATGTGCGGATGTTTGTTTCTACTATTAGGGACAAATATGCATCACCTATAAAAAAAATAACACAATGCGTTAGATAACCATCGATAAAACATAGCCAAACAAAAAGTATAAAACACAAAAATATAAATACTAACACTCATTATAAGCGCCACTAAATCTTTGGGACATGGACTTCCCCTTCTCCTCCTCCTCCATGTGGTAAACTTTGTTGGACCGTCAAATAATGGGAGCAATAATACCCATTTGATGTGCCACCCACCATGTGTGGTACTCCTCTTTGTAACTCATATCATCTAATTCTATCGGTGTATCATAACATCTACCTCATCATCCCCTAGTGGTACTAGCTGCTCAAATCGGATCTTGGTCGGACTCGGCCCTCTAATGTGCTTTGATATCTCTCAACCATATATATGGTTATTGGGGCACATATTGATCCATGCCAAACTATCATGATAATTTATCTACATGAGAAAGCTTAACCACACACGGAAATCGATCCTCCCGCCACATAGTCCTCTGAATACAAGGTAACTCTATAGAATCATCAGGCCATCCTTCATAGTCGCGGTATGGCCTCCATGTAACTACCTCGGGCCCCATCCTATCTATAAATTCCTTATAGGTATTTGTATCCATCCTACGCCCATAAATATTAATCCACCTCCTCACATATATCTCTTTCATAGACCACTCTCCTCGTGGACCTCCAAATGGTCTCAACATGAACATATGCTCATAACACCATACATGTAATAGTGTTGTGTCTCCTATACCACCACCATTCTCATTGTGAGTAAATCGGTATAGATCTATGTATAGGTGCACCAACACACACCATGCCCACGTGTATCTAGTACACTCATCTTCTATCCACAAACACATATCATGCATGTTATATAAAATGCCTACACCTCCTCCCTCAAGTGCTATAGATGAAGCTATCACAATAGAGATGAAATTCATCAAATATGGAAGCCCAGATTGTAAGATAACATCTAGACTCATATGGGCCTTATCATGTACTCGATTCCACACAAAATACCTTCTAATAGCTTGCATTTTCCTCTCCATATCCTCTAATGGCATAACCTGTACTCTCTCTCCAACAACTGGCAACAATAATATACGATATACATCCTCCAAAGAAACAGTCATCTCCCCCACAGGAAACCAAAATGTACACATACTCACACACAAAATCTCACACAATGTAGTCAACATGGGAATATTGTGGTGTACATCCCCTATCTATGCTATGTGTCGAAGGCTAGCACGGTCCATGACATCCTAATCATCATCGATAGCCCCGATCCAAGAAACTTACTCATATGAAGACCCCGTGGAACTCCCTAAAGTGAATATCCCTCTACACACCACAAAATGACAAAAAACACAACGTTAGAACACCTTAAAAGACCAAATACATTCACTTATCACATTCTTATACACTAGAAACTTTTTTAACATTATATACCTATTACACACATTTTGGACCAGGGCACCCACATGCACGATTGGGCGCGCCTTAAGAAGGACACTAGTTCCCAATCCTTGGTTCTCCTATCGCAGGGGTCACCAAAGCACCATAAACACATTTTTCCAGGGACTAAAACACCAATAAACTTAAAAATCTCAAAATTGCAAAGATTTAACTAAAACAACTACTTCGCCATTCTTTTTTTCGGAAAAATAATACTTACCAAGTCCTTGATCATGCGTGAGGTTCTGAAATTTGTCACCATCTCAAACTGACTATGATATGCTGCTCTAACTTTTCATTTTTACTCACTTCATGCTTAATCTCATAATCACGTAAAAGAATGAAGTGACTAAACACTTTTTCACTTTACTACTTATAGTTACTTTTTCATAACCTACTTTACTATAGTCATTATTTCATGTTTATTATCACAACCAATACACACCACACCATTTTTGTCATATGATGAGTGTTACTACTTCTATTTACATCGGGCCTTTTTACGGAATTCTTTTCAGAATTCCTCCTACCACCATACCATACACATTTTGCATGCATTATCTCTCTTAGACATTGTTTTCCATGAAACTTATACACTTGTTTTCAATTTCTATCACTTTCTATCTATTTTGTCCTTACTTTTGACTCAATGTTCGTTCTTATCATCACTTCCCCTTTCATAAAAAAAGGGGGCATATCATTGGATTCATCCTATAATTCCCCTTACATTACCATGTGATTAATAAACACTATCAACTCATCATTTTCAAACATTTACTAATTCACCATGCAACATTTCACCATTAATTCCCCCTTATGACCTAATCTTGGGTTAACATGCATATAATTTTTATATGCAAAATTTCATTACTCTCTCCTAATGACCTAAATTTGGGGAAAGAAGCGACTAAAAATATTTCCATGAGATTATTCACTTATTTCTATTGATTACCCCGATTACCAAACCTAGGGGCAACTAGCATAAAATATCTCCACATGTAATCATTCAATCAATCAATTAATCAAGCAAAGCATTAAAAAATCTATCAAATGAAATCATATAATTCAATCAATAAAAATTCAACACAATTTGGTGCCGAGATGACCTAACTTGGGAGTTCCATATGGACTCTAGATGACCTAACTCAAAAGATTACATCTATTACTTTCTTAGATGACCTAACTGTTGGATATCACAAGCACTGAGAGGGGGTGAATCACTGCAATTCTTTTATACCACCTTTAAAACTTCTTAACTAGAAAAATAACTCAAACCATGAACAAATTAAAGTACAATCAAGAAGACAAGTACACAAGACACCAAATTTATAGTGGGAAACCCATAGAGGGAGAAAACCCACTTGAAATCAAGGATTTTATTAGGAACACCAATTCCTTATATACAATGATTTCCACTTTGGTTGAGCACCCACACAACCTATGAAGCACCTACTTCAAAATCCTTCAAGCACCCACTGGAAGACATCCAAGCACGCACTCAGTTGGTTTAGCAAGTTTCAACTTCTTTGGAAGTTCCTACTCTGTGATGTAAGCACTCATTGAGGAAAAATACAATGACACTTTACAAGTTGATCATTTAGTTCCTTGTTGTTTTATAACCAGATCATGATCCTTTACTAGCTCTTTATTCCATAGATAAAAATTAATCCATTTATTTTCTTTTCCAACATATACCCTATCAAGAGTGTATGAAATTGATCCTAATATAGTCTTATTTTAACACTTCAAATCTATCTATGACCTCTATTTTCCAAAGCCTTGCACAGTATATAATTTTCCTATCTTACTTGCATTCAAATCACTGTTCTTACTCCAAAAATTGACCTTAATCTTAGCATATTATCTTCCCTTCATCTCACATCCTTATTCATGTTTGAAACACTACTTGAAATCCTTATCATTCTTCTTTGATCCCTCTATTTCCTTTATTTGATACCTACCTTT
The DNA here is from genome assembly GCA_018340775.1 of Taxus wallichiana var. yunnanensis. Lineage (NCBI taxonomy): Eukaryota > Viridiplantae > Streptophyta > Pinopsida > Cupressales > Taxaceae > Taxus > Taxus wallichiana. The sequence continues at coordinate 795,437,887 of CM031237.1, read as the reverse complement.
TGTATATAGTTCTCTATTATTCTCTACATTTTCATTCATTAAATCAATCAAAATTCATTTTCAACACCTTTTATATGTAATGTTATCTCGGTTCTTGGGTCTCAATCACACCTCTTTGTGCTCTCTCATATATCTCATCATGCTCACACAAAGAAAAGGCCTCTCATAAAGGATTTCAACCATCAATCTCTTGTATTCCAAACATTTCAACTAAAGTCATCTATTCTCTTCTTCACACCCTTGCATTTTCTAGAATGGCCTTCAATCAATCATTCTTTCCTTGATCATAGTCTTGTCTCAACTATTTTTAGTTCTCTTTTTATCTTTTTATATCCTCTATGTATGCATGTTATGCCTTTTCATTCAATGTTCTCACCTATGTCATCATACCACCTCATGCTCATATGTATCTTCACTATTTTCTCTTTTGTATCATTGTCTCTGTCTGTTCATTATCACCTCTCATTATATTCTATTAAGGAATTCAAATTCTCCACATGCTTTTCACCTCTTTATCTTATATATCCTTTTATTTTCCTTATACTTACTTGAAAAAAATTGTCCACCTTTAAAGGACTGATCAACTTCCTTTTAGTTTTTCTCTTCCTCAAAACCTTTCAATTCCTCTTACAAATTGAATTCTAGGTGAGAATATTCATCTTTCATATTGCAATGACAATTCAAGTTGACCTTAGCAAAATGTGTATATCATAATGAGGCTGTTCGACTTCCATTCAAGCAAAAAATTGAGGGAAAGTAAATTACTAGTGACATTCGAATCCACCTCAAGTTGCATTAGGATGAAATTCACTTTTTTCTTCACCCTTCCAATCTTGAACACATTCGGAAATTTAGACATTAGATTCTATATGTGGCATTCCATTCTTGGCTCCATTACACTTGTGCATATAACTAAATTCTTTTAGATAAAGAATGGAGACCTCTAAATTTAAACAATAACTCAATTTTTTTTTAATTCCTATCATATGTGAATCCTCAATAAAAATGATCTCCAATCAATGAATCGCTTTGAAACTAGAAAAAAAATTGTCTAGTTGAGACTCGAGCATGATTTTAGAAGATTTACGTAAATAGATCTCCCATGAAACTCATCCAATTTAAAAATTTACTTTTGAAAATGATTTAAATTTAGTCCATAGAGAATATTCAAAAATTTCACAATTTTTTGTTGGATGACAAGTGAGGTTCAATAAAATATCATAGAAAACCCTAGTTCATGGTTATTGTAATATAGAATGGCCCTAGAACTCTAAAAATGTGATTTTTTCCTTGGCTATGGATGAAATTAAAATATTTATTCTTCTATGGGTATGTGGAAAGTTTTTTCATGTTCCTCCACCTCTTTACCTATTTGAGACTCTTTAGTTTTTCTCATATACCTCAACATTATTAAGGTGCGAGAGTTGAGGAAGTCACTGTATAGTCACTTGTTTGATAAAAAAACTGTAAAATAGAACCCTATAATTATTCTCCAAAATAAATAGATACCTTAATTGTATATATTTTATAACTAATAACTACAAATGAGGTAAGCACCACATATTTCAACTTAAATTTGCACCTTAAATCGAAAAACAACTCAGTTGCATGCCATAGTGTGAGCAAATCAAGACTCCAAGAGTCCATGACAACATAGTAAGATGTGTTTAAACCTTGATATTCACCTATCAACCATTCCAATGTACCAAATAAATTTAAAATACTTGTAAAGGAGGTTTGAAATCTTGCAGTGACCTTTTTACCACTATTGGATTGTTGTACAAGACCAAACTTGAGAAGGCAAACTTGCCAATCTAAGACCATTGAAGAGATTACCTGAGATACTCACCTTGACCTCTTATGCAAGTCATCATCTAAGCTTTAAGGGACTCTTATAGGTTAAAAATCACTGTTAGCACTCAAAATATTGATTAGAAGAACAAACAAATCATCTTGTCCCTAAAGACTCAAAACACATGCCCAAAATGAGAATAATCTTATCTAAAGAATGTTGATAATTGTTTCAAAACAATTCTAATTGATCTAAATTTTTTTGCATTACCTCAAGTTTTGAATTTTATACAAATATTTATTCTATGATTTATCTGAAAAAGCCCTCATATTTTTTTCTTGAGTCTAAGAACCCGGAGCCTCAAAATGCATTTTTCAAGAAGGTTATTTTAGAGAAAATTGAATAACTCAAAATCCTCATTACATAATCTGATGAAATTTGACCTAGAGCACTACAAGACATCCCTATACACATTACATGTGTTGGTTAGCCATATGTTTTCATATTACGTTCGAGCCATCTCATTTACATGCAAGAGCATTGTCAATTCTTAAATCCACTTTCTATGCATTCTTGAATTTTGACTCCAGGGGGTTAAACTGAGCCTTATTTTACCTCACACATGTTGTAGACATATTTACCCATGCTTGCATGACTATTCCATAATCTGCAGCAGCCCGCCACATCTCAACATGCACCTAAACTATCCTGAAAGGGAACTACCAATCAACCTTCATATCCCTAACTTGTTCACCTCACATACGAGACCCTTTTTTCCATGAAGGCAACTTGAAATAAATTAAAACACCTCTAAAATGAATGGGGTCCAAAAAAACTCCCCTTTTTTATTGATGGAAATATCTTAGAAACCTACAAACTTTGATGGAAAAAGCATTTGCATACTTGGTTTCTAATTGCAAACTCTCCCCCTTTGACATCATTGACAAAGGACTGAAAAATAACCACAATGAGAAACACACAATCATGAACTAACCTCTAATATCTCCCCTTTGATGATGCATGATATTCTTTCCATCATTTTTTTGAGTTGGCAACTAGATTTCCTTTTGCATAGACTCCCCTAAGATTCTAATCCATCTTCTTTGACTCCCATTGAGTAGAAAACTGATCCATGTGGTCTTCTCCATATCCTTTCTCTTCCAAGATAGTATCAACACTTTATTTTCAGGTAATTTTACTTAAACAAAATGCTAAACCTGCTCACTTCATCAACACTGCCTCTAGAGCTATCATGGTCACCATTGAATCTTCCTTGTTGAGCTCTATCATACTTTCCACCTCTTGATGAAGAACCATACTCTTCCCTCTATGGAAAAAACTATAGTTATGCCTAAATGAACCACTTACATCATGATATCCAATTTGATCATAAAAGAGTAATGATATCAACTTGACAATATTGATTTCACAATATATATTGTCTTGACTGCTTTATCACTATACCTCTATATTCTACCTTTCAAGATATGTCTTTGTTTTTTCACAATGCATCATGGATGTGCATTTACCATTTAATTTGCATCTTTAGAGTAAGATAACTCATATGTAATCTTGTATGACTCTAATATCATTCATGATGTTTTAATCATACTCCTCAATTTGTAGTTCATTACTTGTAGCTTCATATTAAGCTTACTTTACCTTATGATTTTATCAACATTCCGAGTACTCTGTCAATTTGCAATCCATCATAAGACTTTCACTTTTCTTGCCACATTTCTTAAGGAGATAAATAACCCTTAAGAATAGATCACAGCCCAATAGATATACTTATTGCAAAGAAAAATTTGCACCTTTGATGACTGATGCTTCACATAAGAATTCAAGAGAAACTTTCAATCCTTCATGGTAGAAATATTTTTAAGGATGTTTAAAAGCTTAGAAAATACATGAGAAAACTCTTTTGACTTTACAAGACAAAAGGTGCAAGTACTATAGTAATTTTCATTTTCTGAAACCACCTTGAATGAGACTTTCACCTTACTTACCTCAAATCTCGACATGATATTAGCAAGTCTGCAATATTAATTCATCGATCACTTATTGAATGATAATTCTATGAATATATATATATATATATATACTTGAAGCTTAAAAATACTAGAATCCTTGATATCTACGAGCCTAGAAAATTTTGTCAAGATTTTGGCTACTAACTCTTCCACCTTGACTTCCAAAGGTGATTTTCCATTTTTACCGCTTAGAAGAACTATGTAAACATAGTCGAGACAATGAATTATCAACTTGTCTTTATTTTGCACTAGTCACTCCCAAACTTGCATAAAAACCTTGCAAAATCATCTTCAAACATGTTGAATAGCTCATAAATTTAGATAATTCAAGAACAACCATTTCTCATACTTGTAGCACCTTAATATTTTCTTCAGAAACAAGCTAGATAGATCATGCAATAATCATAGTCCACCTCTTGCAATGTAAACAGATCAAGTTACCATTTGTTCACATAGAAACACCTTCAAGGACATTCAGAGGTCCAACCAAGATACCTAGAAATAAAATTCATGCTTTAGATAACTATCTTACATGTACCTTATTCTTTGATGATGTACAACACTTGGATTATCTATAGATTCAACCTTTCACACTTTAAGACAAATAACATATTTAACTTAGATATTGCATAGGAAACTAACACATCTCTTCCCAGGTTATAATCACTTCAATACCTTTGATGAAACATAAATAATCTCATAACCTTGCTTAGGAAGTTGTGAACTCCTTAGAAACATCACTGTAGTTCCTGATTTTCTCCATTCACAGACTTACCATCACTATGCCCAAACCTTCTTCGAGCTATATGCACTTGTAAACCTCCACATATTTTAACAGAAACATAGATACACAACCACTTGACTCAAAACTTATGTAGACACCTCAAGATAACCACACATAGTACTTTGTGACACTTAGCTATTTTCAACAACTTGTGGTGCCAATACACATCTTCACCCTTAGACATGAGGTATAGAATAGACTCATGACACTTTATTATCTGACAAGTAGATATGACAAACTTAATTCCGACCTCATTATGTGACAAAGACTTGATTATGGATGACAAAGTACAACATGATTTATTTTAGCATCCATATCATAGATACTTTCACATATATGTGGTCCTTCCTCTTGGAGCACATGAAAAACACAACATACACCTTTGTATGAGAAATAATACTAGGGAATACCACAAACCATAGACACATGATGACTGTGCATAACCTACTTAAAGTCCATTTTACATAGATTTTATGACACTACAGACCCCAAAAGAAACATCAATATGACTCCCGAACACATTGAGCCATTTCATACTGAGAATATGATAATGAAATCACTAGCTTGTTTACATAGTCATACTCCATTTTATACAAAGAGGGAATGAGATCATGATACCTCATCTTGAAGAGAAACCAAATGAACCATGACAACACAGTTGGTAACACAAGATTCCATACCTTATGCATCATAGAGAGGACTCATCCGACTCCATTGATTTTTGATTAGAGAACACTTTCCGAGAAAGCACACAAGATGTCCGCATGGGAAAGAAGGTCATATTAAAAGGCGTAAATAGATAGGGAGAACACGCGCACGGAGTAAAAGTTCATCTTTCAAAACTTAGTTGTTTTCGCTCATGAAGGTCTATTTTTAGAGATGGCATGCAAAACACACAAATTAGGTAGAGATGTGCGTGCCACACATTGGATATTTTTGGAGGATCGAGATACAAATATCTTTACATGAATACAGACGGAAATAGATCTACTACTATCGGTTAACTACCGTAGTCTATAGTTAGCACACTTGCATGTGGGGATATGTTTGTAAATGGTGCATGGCTATTAATAACATGCAACCTATTTTGGGATTAGATAAGCGGTGAAGGGAAATTACCCACCCTTATAAGTATGTATAAAATGTGTAGTAGAGATATGGATATAGAGAGGAAATAGAGAGGGATAGATATATGCATACATAGTGAGATTATGCTTCTAAATCTATTACGCGCATACTACTATTATTGTATACTTATTGCATTTAATATAATGAAGGGTATTAGCTGAACTTGAGTGTTATTCTTGTGTGTAATTAGATATTGCATGTACTTGATTCCATCATGATTATTGTTTAAAGTATATTCTTCCTTAGATCCAGAAATGTCGTGCACTATAGAATGATGTATTAGTTATGGATCTATAACTTTTAAGTCTTCATCATGCTAACATTCTAAAAAAAAAAAAAAACCCTAAAGAGGGACTGGTAGCTTTGCGCACTTCGGATTAGCGCTCAATCTAGGCCGAGTGATGTGCCGAGCGTGTCTAGGGTGTTACTGGTAAATTCTAGGCTGCATCTTTGGTTACATTTCAGGACCTCTTTTTCATTTTTTTCGGGATGGTTCGCAATGAAGACATACCGGTTGACCTTAACAAGTGTTGAAGAATGAATACACGATCTGGAAGAAGAATATGCACAGTGATTCAACATTGGATCGAGTTTAACACATGCGTGTGGGTGGAACAGAATGTATGATAGTTTATATGAGAGCTTTTTCACTATCTTTCCAAAGGAGCTATATGAATGGATGATTGCATATGAATCTAAGCGAGAATTGGAGGTATCACGCACTTGAATGGATGCAGGAATAATTCCAGGCCCTTTATGATGTTGATCTGATTTGGACTCGAGCTATGGATACGTGGTTCCGTGGTGTCTTAAACAACTATATCTTGGAATACTCAATTTCCACTTATTCGTGTTCTTACGATATCCAAGGGGAGATTACCTATAAGGCATTCCACTAAGCAATCAAGATTTTAATGGTAACCTTGAATTTGGAAGACAAACCTATGGCTAGATAATCTCCACCACATGCGGGGAAGGAACAGATTGGTGAAGGATGGTAGACTTAGCGGTAGAAAGGAAGAGGGAAGAAAGGCGGTCAAGTATAATGAGGCACACGAGAGGGATATAGAGAAACAACATGACATTACAAATAAGATGGAGTTGAGGAGAGATATGGCTCGTGAAGGATTTGGATCTCAAGTAGAATATGCGGAGCTAGAGCATCGTGAACTCCCCATATGGTAAATCATGGCGCAGTTAACCCTCACTAGCCTCATAAGGAAGCGTGCAAGAGAGATGAGTCAATCACGAGAATGCATCTAAACCTAGCTGATAACCTAGTCCTTGCTTTTGGTTTTCTAGTATCTAGTACAAAAAGTAATCAAAGTGAGTTTGGGAAGTAAGAGAGAAATTACATCAATGGAAGGGTAGACAACTTCATTTTTATTTAGAGCTGTATTTTTAGGCACATCATCTACACAGAGCATGAGCATTTATAATGTTGGATTCACCTTTGGAAGTGGAACTACTTCACAAATAGTAGGGGTTTAGTATAGTATTACTTTGCCGAGCATAGGGAGTATTTCTACGGGTCTTATTCCAACTACAGTCGAGGATCGGGAGGTATGGGTGGTTCTACTTCTAGTGGATCTAGTGGTTCTGGAGGCAAAGGAAACACATAAGGTTCTAGATCGGGTGGGCAAGACCTGCTGCAACCTCATAATTTTTACATGGAGATGTCTCTTCATCTTCTAGAGTATAGAGGAATAGAATATGTTGTTGAACATGTGCACATGTGTGAAATACTATGGCATGTAAAAGGGATCACGACTTCAGAGTGTAAGGCAAGCCAATTTTCTACCTCATTACAGGGACATGCACATAGCTGGTATAGGAAGTTTGACCTTAATCAAAGTTGCCTAGATTATATAGCATTGAAGGATGCATTCTTGAAAGAGTTCTATATTCTGGAATTTGAGTAGAAGAGTATAAGCGTGCTCAAAGATATCAAGCAAGGCACTACTGAGAGTGTGCATGAGTATGATGCCCATTTTAAAATTCTTTTGTCTAAACTTTCCTATGATATTCATGCAAGCCAACATGCACAATGGTTCATTGGAGGATTGATTACACCATTTAGAAGGGTACTTGTCACATAAGACATATACTTGATCCGCATGAGGCATTGGAGGCAGCCCTACATGCTGAGGTAGTTGGGAGTATTGACACTGGTGTTAGCCCATTCTTAGAGGCACAGATTACAGCTATGGAAAAATAATTAGAGAAATTATCGGTGAATTCAGCCCATGAAACATGCTCAGGGATTTGGTTTACAAATTGTGAGGTGAGAGGAGACACCAAGGATATTTTTCCTCATAGGTTCATACATTCATTACTTGTTATCTTGTGAGATCTGTCATGTGAATCATGATGTTAGCCACTATCCTTTGCTATAGCATGTGATAAGGAAGAACATATCCTGCTATTGTAAAATCGAAGGTCCATGACTCATGACACGGAAGACTGCCACTGATTGGATATATTCATGATGCTATAGATATTGGTGTACGACAAACAAGAGTTTCAAATAACTCTAAGGGAAAGAATGAGCATCAGGACTGGGATCACAATCAGACGTGCTATGATCGGAATGAAGGGTGTTTTGAAGGAGGTCGTGGTAGAGGTCGAGGATACCGCGGTGGATTTAGAGGATGAGGCCGTAGTGGTGGAAGAAGTGAGTTCCTCGTGGAACATGTTATACATGTGGATCTCCCAACCACTATAGGTACGAATGTCCTCAGAATATTACATGTTATTTTTGTAGAAAGAACCATAGCTATAAGGAGTGCCTAGACTTATATGAGCATCTAAGTAAGAAACATAAAAAAGAAAACAAAGGCACAAGGATGGTTAGGATATAGTGTGCTATGAAAAATCAATAGATGCCCAAGCTGACAGCAGAGTCCAAAGAGTTGCAAGTGAAGCTCACGACTTGCGTTGAGATGGCACACGCCGAAAGAATTACGGTGAAACCTACCATCACTAAAGAATAAGTTCTTCATGAACGGTACCCAAATCCTTCCTATCAGAAGGAGGTTTATCAAGAAACCATGGAAGTTCTAAGGAATCTTAAAGGTGAGATACAATACTTAAAGGAGTAAAATAAAGCATCAGAGATGGTCCAAACTAATATAGATGACTTGAGGGAAGTGTGTAAGATGTTGCACCAGAAAATATCATTCCATTGTTAGGGAGATGGTTAAAAGGAAACACTCGTGTGCAAGTCTCGAGACTGACGGAAGATCCTGCATGCGAATCTTCCCCCTCATATCCTAGATTATGACAAGGAAATCACTTGTGAATGTTGTTGTGGATGAGTGGCTATTAAGTAATATACTGATTGATACAGGCACAAAATTCAATGTTATTACCTTGGACGCATGGGTACAAATGGGAGGACCCCCATTGCATCCATCCTCTAATGTATTATTCATGGCTAATTAGACTAAGGCCACTCCTATTGGAGTTTTGAAGGATGCATCCATTACCATACAAGGAGCCAAGTTCACTGGAGACTTTGAAGTTTTAGCGCTGGCAGAGTCAGATAGCTTCCCAGCTCTATTAGGGCATCCTTGGTGCTATGCAAATAATGTTGATCTTCAGTTCAAAAAGGGCTATATCAGTTTTGAAAACAAAGAGGAAATAGTTATTATCCCTTTGACAGATGGAAAATTTGCACCCTATGTTGAGCCCTTAAGTGAAGAAGATCTGAATAGGATTTATGTACGTGCCATTTGAGATCCAGAGATGATTCAACCAACCAAAGAAGGACTAATTCAGTGGGAGGATGCGCAGTCTATTAGCGATACTACAAGTGTTGCTTGTGATAATTGGGCTCACGACACTTACGAGTTGGTAGCGCGCAAAGTAAAGAGCATATTTCCTCAAGGCATAAAACTGCGTTATGTTAGGAGGATAGATAAAAACTGTTAGGAATTCATATAGTTAGTGCTCCACATTTATGTTTATAAGTTTGGGTGATTATTATATTGGGTGAGTTGTTGAAACAACTCACGTATTGTATTAGTTGAGTTGTTTGTGGAGAGAGCTATTATAGGGAGAGTTGTTAGAGCAACCTCCTTGAGTATAGGAGCATCTTCTCCTTTATAATTGTAATTTTCCATATTGAATATCAATACATAGAATACAAAAATGATTATTATTGTGTTAAGTCTATTCAACTTTGTCATTTGGTACCAGAGTGATTAATGGAGTCCTGAGATAATCTACAGGGCAAATCCATTGCTATGCTATCCATGGTGGCCCGTGTATGAATATTTTTTTGGTATGAGAACCTATTTGTGAAGAGTTGCACTCAGATTTATCAGACCAGTCTTCAAACAACCAATAGATCCTCGCCCTCTATTCGGCCATCCATTGCCAGCTTTGTTAATAAGGAGCAGATGTCCAAACGCATAGAAGTTCAGATGCCTGTCTAGTTGCAAAAGAAAAAACCGTGTGATTTGTGATTGATGAATATACTTGGGAGTGGCTGCCATGGAGATTAGAAAAAGGATCCCAGAATTAATCTTTTGTGGATTTATCCTATGTGTCACTATTGATGGAGAGAATAAAAGCATTTGAGTTGGTTGTTTAGATGGATACATTTTTTGCAGATATACGACCTGTCAAAGAAAAGAAAGCATGAGTTTTTAGTGAGTTGGGCGTCAAAATAAGTCAAGAACAGCTTTCAGATTATGTAATGAAATAAAACAAAATTACTACCATTGCGAAGCTATCAAAATAAGCTTTTCGGTGCATTAAACGGTTCACAAATCGGAGCTCTGGATCTCCAGTTATGAATAGATCTATGCTCTCCCAAATTCACGTGAGTTTTTTGCACAACCAACTCTGATTGGGCAATTATTTTAATTTTTCATAAAGACTATAGTTTTGAAAAATCAATTTTTCCTATATTTTTGTTTAATAATTACTTTTTGATAGCAATTAATATGTTTTGGGTGTCAGTTCTATGAAATATTGGTATTTTTGGAATCCTCATTTCCTCCCGATTCCAACGAGTGGTCACACGATTAATTTTCTCACCATTTTGAGAAAAAAATTTAATTGTTGTATCAATTTTAATTATATTATACCATTTTATGGGAAATTGTAACCTCCATAACTTTTGCAGGTAACTCGAAATCAAGCATCATTTTTTGCAAAAGTGCTTATTTTTAATTCCCGTTGCATTTGTTATAATTTTGGGAGAAAATATCAATTTTGAAAATACCCTCTTTTTTGGCCATCCAATGGAAGTTCCATTGAAAAATTCAATGGGCTCAACTTTCATACTTGGAAAGTGAAGATATAGATGCAATTAATGAATAAAAATATTTGGAGGATAGTAGATGGAAAAGAACCAACACCTATAGATCCGACCAAATTGGCAGAATGGGAAACAAGAGATGATAAAGCCAACGTCATTATTGGTCTTTCTCTCTCAGATACTGAGCTACACTATGTTGATCTCGAGAAATAATCTCATGAAATGTGGGAAAACTTGAACAAAACCTTTGGTGCTAAAGCAGTGAATGCAAAATTTTCTCTCAAATTACAATTGTTCAAGTTAAAAATGGGTGGAGCTATAATGTCCAACCATATTAATGATTTACAGTCTCTCGTCTAACAACCGGCAGAAGTAAAAGCTCCAGTAGATGATGAAGATGCAAAAGCTATTCTATTGAATAGTTTGCCTCCCAAATACAGTAATGTTGTCTTCACACTTGGTCAGATGCCTTCCAACTCATTAGAAGATATGATATCAGCTCTCCTAGCTGAGGAAAAACAGACCAAAGAAGATGTAGAAGAAGAAACAACAATGTATGTAAAAAGGAAATACAAAAATGTTTCTAAATATAAAGAGGAAAGAGAATGTTTCTACTGTAAGAAAAAGGGACATACAAATTCATTTTGTAGAGCTCGAGCTCAAGATATACTTAGTGGAAAACTCAAAGGAATCGAGGCCAATTTCATTACTGAAGAAGGATTAGAGAATGGGGAAGCACAAGTACACGAAGAAAGTGGCTCTTAATACTTCTTATACAAAGCATGACACTGGAGGTTGGAGGTTACTCGGCGACCTCTCGAAATGCCGCCAACGACGGGGCCACATAGATGATTTGGTGGCATTTTTTTCATTGTTTGTTTGCTTTAGTTTGTAGTGAAAATGTTTTCAATAAGTGAAAATTTCACATTGAGGGGGGAACATGATCCAATGTTCCATTTCCATTATTTCATTTTTTTCAATGTATGTATGAGAAACAGATTTCAGTAGAATTTCTTATGTTATTCCCTACAAAGATATGTGATGAGAGCTAAGAACAAGTACTTGGCATATCATGATGTGGTTGTAGGTAAGCCACTTGAAAACATTTATTTGTGGTTTGTGGTAAACCAATAGCAAAACCACCATTTTTGGTTTTTGGTAATCCATTCGCAAAACCATCCCTTTGTGGTTTGTGGTAAACCAATTGCAAAACCATCCTTGAGGTTTGTGATCATCCTATGAAAATCACCAAATCATGAGCAGGTGCAAGTACAAAGGAAATTTTTCCCCATGTTCACACTAAGGGGGGAATGTTAGGAATTCATATAGTTAGTGCTCCACATTTATGTTTATAAGTTTGGGTGATTATTATATTGGGTGAGTTGTTGAAACAACTCACATATTGTATTAGTTGAGTTGTTTTTGGAGAAAGCTATTAGAACAACCTCCTTGAGTATAGGAGCATCTTCTCCTTTATAATTGTAATTTTCCATATTGAATATCAATACATAGAATACATAAATGATTATTACTATGTTAATTCTGTTTAACTATGTCAACAAATTTGTACCTTGTTACACAGAGAAGGGGATCCCATGGTATTCCTTCGTGTCATGGAAGAACAAAGTGGATAGACAACCCGGAAAGAAGAACTATGGTACATATACACTATGTGGGACAAAAGCACGGTGGTGGGTGACCCATAGGGATAATCTTGTCAGATGGAATGAAATTGGGATTGTTCTTACTACTAGGTTATTCAGGAGCAATGCACCTACTCAAATCAAAACTTATCACGGTAATCAACCCTGTTCAAAGCACCACGTTCGAAGTGTGAGAGACTCGGAAAAAGGGAAGGAAGATTTACCACCTTCCCTATGGGTGCACCGGTTTTATTCCACTTTACAAGGCTGTGTGCGTGCTTGGTATGAGTATGCATAACTCCATAGAGAAACTGAAATTGCGTAATTTAATTACAAGAATGGCCTATATGTTTGACTTCTTCTCTATGAAGCCTTCAAGGGAAGAAGCATTGAAAGTCATAAAGTTCTTAACTATGGGGATAGTGCCAAGACTGAAGAACTCCTTCAGGATTTATTAGGTACAGAATACTCGGGAGCGCATCTTTATGAAGAACCGCAGGCCGATGTAACATTACATCAATGGGTTTGTGTTGAGAAAGAGAAAGGGAAAATTGTCTACTTCGTGGATGATGAAGAAGTAGATACTCCGGATGTAAACCATTCAACTCGGGAGAAGTGAGGTATTAGAAAATACAGATAATTCCACACATGCCTATCATGAACCTTTGAGGACAAAGTGGGTGAATATTATAACAAATATTGAGCCTAAAGAAGCCATAATTGGAGACTATTGGTCAGAATCTGAAGTGGAAAAAATCATAGAGTTACTAAGGGATTTCCAAGAATTATTTCCTAGGGGGTACCATGAACTTAAAGGCGTGCATGAATCGTTAGGGGAGATGAAGATGAATCTTAAAGAGGGTGTGTGCCTAGTAAGAAGGAGACCCTACAGGATGAACCCCAATTTACGCAAAAAGGTAAAAGAAGAGATTGATAACATGTTGAAGTTTGGGATTATCAAGACCCTTGATGAGTCGAATCGGTTAGTCCAATGGTGATCGATTATCAAGAAGGATGGACAGATTATGATATGTGTTGAATACAAGGAGTTGAATGATGCCTGTGTAACCGAGCCATTCCTATGCCATTCACTAAGGAAATACTAGACGGAGTTCCAGGAACGAAATTTATTCATTTACAGATGGGTTGTCTGGGTATCATCACATTCAGATTGCCCAGGAGGATCAAGAAAAGACTAAGTTTACTACTGAATGGGGTAGCTTTGCCTATACTGTAATTCCTTTCAGTCTGAAAAATGTGCCTGATGTATTTTCATGCATAGTTTTCTAAGTTTTCAAGGAATGTATTCATAACTTTTACGGTATATTTAGATGATTTGATGGTGTATGGATTAGTTAAGGATCACTGTGACAATCTGCACTTAATGTTTAAATAGTGTAGATAGTTCAAGATCTCTTTAAACATCAAGAAGTACATATTTTATACACCATTTGGGATGCTTTTAGGACACATAATTTGCAAGGAGGGTTTGTTGGTTGATCTGGAAAAGGTTGCAGTCATTATAGGCCTAAGGGAGCCTATCACTCAAAGTGAGGTGTGTGGATTTTTGGGTTATATGGGATATTACGAAAGTTTATCAAAGGATATGCCAAAGTGGCTACACCATTAGAAGAGTTACTGAAAGGGAAGGGTACATTCTACTAGGGAGAATAGAAGCATTGTGCATTCGAGACATTGAAGGAGAAACTTACTACTGCGACTATTCTACGTTTTCCTTTGTTGGAAAAACCATTTCATGAACATGTTGATGCCTCTGGCATGGCCATTAGCATAGTGTTGGCTCAACCTGGAGAAGGTATTATCAATCATCCTGTCTGTTTTTCTAGTAGAAAGTTGACTCCTACATAAGAGAATTACACAACTAGAGATCGTGAAACTTTTTCAATGATCTATGCACTGCATAAATTCCACTAGTACCTACTAGCTACACCATTTGTCTTTTATACAAATCACATGGCATTGAATTATTTGGTAAATAAACCTATTTTACAAGGGTGCATATGTCAATGGGTGCTCTTATTTCAAGAATTTGATTTCACAGTTGTGGTAAAACCAGGAAAAAGTAATTCTAGACCAAACCATCTATCAAGAACATAGTTAGGAGAAGAAGCACAAGAAATCGATGATACCATGCTAGATGCATAGTTATACGAGTTAGAGGACATTTTTTTCTTTTTACAAATAGGGATGGCACTAGAAGGAATGAAATCCTTAAATAAGAAACAACTTACTATACGTGTCACACCTTATATGTTAATTAGTGGTGAATTGTACAAATTGGGATGAGATGAGGTGTGAGCGCATGGATATTATGAAAGAATCTCATGGTGGTATTGCAGGTGGCCACTATGTCAGTGATGCCACAACGTGCAAGATTCTACTCACCGGACTATGGTAAGGCATGCAATCATTGTCAACGTCCTAGAAAAATAGGTTGACGAGATGAAATACCTCTGAGAACTATTGCTAGCACAGATCCATTTGAGAAATGGGCTATAGATTTTGTGGGTCCTATTTCACCAGCTATGTGAAGAACTGGATCATGCTACATCATAACTTGCATAGACTATCTGACAAGGTGGGTAGAAGTAGCACCTACAAAGGACTGTATAATAGCTACAATAGCTCGGTTTCTATGGGAAAATATTATTACAAGGTATGGATGTCATTTGAGTTTGAACAATGATAGGAGGACACATTTTCTTAATGAGACAATCAAAATTTTATTGGATGAGTTCATGATTGCACACAATAAGACTACACCCTATCATCCTCATGTAAATGGAACTATTGAGGCTTTCAACAAAATTTTGAGCTAGACATTAACAAAAATCTATGATGTTGGAAGAAAGGATTGGGATGATAAAGTATCTGCAGTACTTTGGGCATATCAAACAACATATAAAAGGCTGAATAAAGCCACACCATTTCAATTAGTGTTTGGCATAGAATCAGTTCTTCCTATGGAATTTATGTTACCTTCTTTGCGCATTGTGTGTGATGGAGGTCTCGCTGATGACAAAGCTTTAGAAGAACGGATTGAAAATATAATTAAGATGGATGAGCAAAAAGACATAACACATTGGATTCATAAGCAAGAAAAGGTCAGGTAGAAATCTTGGCATGATAGAAACATAAGGGACAAGAAGTTTGAGATAGGTCAAATGGTACTTCTCTATGACTCTAAGTTCTTACACCATCTAGGAAAACTTAAGGTACATTGGTTGGGACCGTATGTTATCAATTACATCCTTGAAACGTGCACTTTCTAGTTAGAAGCACTTAATGGAACATAGTTACCCAGTTACTTTAACGGGAGTAGGTTGAAGCCCTACTATAAATAAGTCTTCTTGGTGTTTGTAATAAGGTAGTATTGCCATTTAGATTAGGTTTTCAATTCTGCATTCCCTTAATGTGTTTTCTTCTTAGTTGCTATAATTTGTCAATTTAGTTATTGTTTTTTTTTAATAAGCGCGCTTGTGTGCATGAAGCTAATTACTATATGAAGCATGTTTATGTGCAGAGGACTGCACATACTTTTAGTGTGGGGTGGTTGTTACTATCTAGGTACAAGATTGTGGGAATTGAAAGGTGAAAGGAATAAGTTACTATGGGTGTTTTTCAATTCAAAGGATTTCTTCTAAAAATTGACCAAAGATGGAGATGGAGAAAGGGACAGATAATGTGAGGTAAGCGAGAGGCCATGACAACTACCAGTGTAATGTAAAATGATAAGGTACTTGGGGGCAAGGAAGCATGCTAAAGAAAGTCTATGACTAAAGGGTAGGAATGTGCACTAGAAGGTTATAGTTGGGGCGTGAAGATGTACCATGCGGAAAGAACAAAGTTGGTCAATTAATAAGAGGACATTGGGTAGGTGAAGGAGTAATAAATGCATCAAAAAATTTAAAATCTATATAAGGATGGGATGTGAGTTCATTTTTACCATTGTGATTAAGAGTATTTGAAAAAGAGCTAAGTGCGAAGAGCTGAGTGATCGAATTGAGGTGCGAAAGGTGTGTATCCGGTGAGTGACGAAGATATCTATGCATAGAAAGATCTTGTTTACCCGTTGGTGAAGGATTTGAGAAAAGCATGGCGGTAGAGAGAAGCAAGGGAATGTGATTTCACCTAGGGAACGCTAAATTGAGATAGGGTTTGATTCACACATTGTAGAATTCAAGAGGCGAGTATTTACAAAGGATTGCAAGGAAGAAATGACACCCAAGAAAGTAGTTGCAGCAGGAGTGAAGGGAAAGAAGAAGGTGGTCGTAGAAGAAGAGGAGATGGCTCCCGAAAGAATTTTTTTGAAATGCAATATCTAGAGGGGGTCATCATAGGCCAGGAGTGGGATTCTCACATAAGGAGAAGAAAGGTGAGTGAGTACAACCACCATACCACAAAGAATAAGAAGGAGCTTGATGCCTTGTTGAACACAAAGATGAATAAACGCACGGTGGAAGACATGCCGGTGTACGATGATAATGGCGAGAAGCTCTTGAAGAAGATTGGAGTTTACCAGCTATACAAGCTCTCTTACTTTGGGAAATATGAGACCTTGTAGCAGAGTGCATGAATATTTTTTCTACTTTGCAGGACATAGAGCTAGAATTTCAGCCA
Source organism: Taxus wallichiana var. yunnanensis (assembly GCA_018340775.1). Taxonomy (NCBI): domain Eukaryota; kingdom Viridiplantae; phylum Streptophyta; class Pinopsida; order Cupressales; family Taxaceae; genus Taxus; species Taxus wallichiana. Next base: position 795,420,597 of record CM031237.1, on the reverse strand, counting down.
CGCTAATCTCCATGGTAATAGGATTGAAGGGCACAAGAGAAGATTTGAAGAATGATTTAATAGAAAAAGATGCAATCTTGGAGACCAGAAAGGGGATGGGGTACACAAAGGGTCCACACGATATGGACATAGATAAATTGAAGAAGTATCCAGTTGTGCAAGTAGTTGCACATCTTGTTACAAAGGTAAATGACTAGGAAAGGTGGTCATAAGTGAACACCATGTGGCTACATGTTGTGAGGAGGATGTCTGAAAGGGTAGTCAACAATATTTAAAGTTACATTGTAGAAAATATCATCAAAGAAGTGCACACGGGAGGAAAGATCAGTTTTGGAGTTGCTCTATTTTCGCTGGGTGGTCATAGAGATCGAGTACTGTTGGACCAAAAGAGAAGATATGGGAGTATCCCATGGAGCATAAGTCACTAGTGGAGCGGGTCAGAAAATACCTATGTGAAGGATCCATGACATATATAGCTAAGCAAATGGCTTAAAAGTGGCACGATAGGCTCCGCTACCTTTGAAGAAGAATGGTGCATCCCAAGGAATTTCGTTCGATGGTTGGAAATGTAGTTCATTTCATTGTATACCATCACTTTTTATAAGCACGGTTCTCCATGAGGATGGATCATGGATGCCTTGGTGTAAGTTACCATATGGCTTCACAAAGAAAAGTACTTCCAGGAATTAGTACATAGGTTCTCGACGCGCAATGCCTAATGTTCAATGCAGACAAGCTAGATTGTGACTACCACACGCTAAGGAATAAATATGTGTATCTAGGACGGGGTGCATATATTGAAAGGATCATTTCAGATGTATTGAGAATTAAACTAGTAAGTTTGGTTGTGGGAGATATTGGAGCAGCACTGGTGTACCTTCAACTAAAGCCCAAGTTAGAGAATAACAAGTACGTGGAGGATAAGTTCGCACTCCCAAGGCTGCAAAAGGGTAAGCATACCATGGAGAACATTCTAGTGCCTAAGCCCACAGAGATAATAAAAGTAGAGGATGAGGAGGATGAGAGAAAAGATAGTGGTGGTTTGGAACATAGAGGCATAAGACATCCTATGAATAAGGATGAAGATGAGCACACAACTACACCACCTCAGCCACAAGAGGGGAATGATGAGGACTTGGATGCAGTCCAAGGAGAGCACCAATTAAAGAGAGTGTTCAGGAGAACAAATACCCAAGGTATTATTATGAAAATAGTGCACAAATCACCAAGACTCTCTCCACGAAGGAGGAAACCACAAAAGGAGAAGAAAAATAAAATTGAATGAGGAGGTGGAAGATTTAGAGAAAAGCATGCCTAATTCTCCTACACCTCCAAAGAATGTAGGACAACAAGATGAAGAAATGAAGGAAGGAGAAGAGGAAGAAAAGAGAACAGATGAGACAACTACCGAGATTGCTCAAGACATGGAAACACAAGTTCCAAATCTGGAAGCTCAAGTTCCTAAGTATCCTAGATCAAGAAGAACAAGTGGGGAGCACATTCCACCAGCCATGGGTTATGCTGAGGACATAGGTAAAATTTTCCATGCCCATTTCTAGAGCACACTGACACAAAAGGACTTATATGGCTGGGAATTAATGGATGAAGATATGGAAACAATGTGCACAAGGAAGCAATTATCATGGTCGATGCACATACACATAAATGAACCGGATTTTGATGTGTGTGAAGATTCATGCATGTTGAAGAGTTGAAAAAGACACCTCAGGCTAGACACATAACAATAGAGCCTCTTTGTTATGTCGGTGAATAGGTGAGTAATGCACCGGTAAAAGTCTCAATAGAGGTGGCAAGGTGGAATATGGACAAGTCTCGCACACATTAGAATCCTAAAGGAGAGATCAAAATTAAGGATGGGGGAATAGCATGCCTAACGTAGGAAAGAGACTTAGCACGAAAAGATTAACTCTATATTTATCAAAGCATTCCAAAGTAAATTTGTGATAATGTCATAAGAGCTAGGCCACACTTAGAGCCAAAGGTACCAAAGACGTTTCCTTCGGCAATACACTATGTAGGTAAATTGGTGGACCTAGTTCTTGAAGATGAACCTATGCACATGCCAGAGCCAAAGGATCCAACGCAAGATATAGAGTGAGAAAATGCTTCAGTGATATGAAAGATTGCTTCATATGAGGGACTAATGCAAGTGCTATAGGAAGAACTAAAGAAGGAAGACCAAGCCTTGAACATCTGTATAGCTCCAAAGGCACTCATCAACATAAAAACCCTAGAGGAGAACAACGAGGTCTAGAAAGTGATGAAGGATGACACATTGGGTCGCGTAGAAATATTAGCATTGGTTAAACAGAAGTGTGAGGCCTTTGCAGCAACACAAGAACCACACAAAAATTGGCTACAAAAGCTTGGAAACTCATTGCACAAAAGATGGATTTGCTAGAGGGAAGTATGACTGGAATGTATAGTAATGTGTTGGTCTTATATAATGAGAAAGGAGAGATTGTGAAGGATGAACTGGAGTCCATTGTTGTGGACATTCTAGAAAAAGTAGAGGAAGCACTCATTGAGTGGCAGACCTTGGAGGCCAAGATAAAGGAGGAATATCCTAAATTAATTTGTCAGGTTGTAGAAGAAGAAACTACAAGTTAAAACATTATTTCATTCATCCAAATTCTTTCTATTCTTCTATTCTTTGATTCATTTTGGAGACAACCATTATCGGGGTGATAATGAAATTAGTGTGGGGTAATGTTGATCAAAGAACACTTGATAGAAAGCACACAAGAATTCCATGCGTTAAAGTGGGTAATATTCAAAGGTGCAAACGGATAGGGAGAACACGCACGTGGAGTAGAAGTTCAACTTTTGGGACTTAGTTGTTTTCTCTCATGAAGGTCTATTTTTAGAGATGGCGTGTAGAGCACAAAAATGAGGCAGAGACATGTATGCCATGCATTGGATATTTTTGGAGGATCGGATACAAATTTATTTGCATGGATACATGTCGAAAATAGATCTACTAATGTCGATTAACTACCAACAATCTATAGTTAGCACACTTACATGTGGGGCTATGATAGTAAACGACGTGTGGCTATTAATACCATGCGACCTATTTTGGGATTAGATAAGTGGTGAAGGAAAAGTCCCCACCCTTATAAGTATGTAGTAAATTGTGTAGTAGAGATATGGATATAGAGAGGTAATAGAGAGGGATAAATATATACCTACATAGTGAGATTATGCTTTAAAACTGTTATGTGCATACTACATTATTATTGTAATGAAGCTTCAGTATACTTATTGCATTTAATATAATGAAGGATATTGGCCAAACCCGAGTCTTTTTCTTGTGTGTAATTAGATATTTTATGTACTTGATTCCATCATGATTATTGTTTAAATTCTATTCTTCCTTACATCTAGAAATGTCATGCACTTTGTATAATGATGTATTAGTTATGGATTTGTAAGCTTTAAGTGTTCATCATGCTAACATCATGCAACAACAACACTAAATAGGGATCTGGTACCTTTGCACGCTTCGGGTGAGTGCTCGGTCTAGGTTAAATGATGTGCAAGTGCATCTAGGGTGTTCTTGGTAAATTATAGGCTACATCATTGCTTCATTTAAGTGAATATGCCTCCTAGAAGCCTAGAGAAGGCATATTGTGAGCCTTGAATCATCTCAAAATAATAAGAAGTCATCAAAACAACATGATGAATCCATTTTCCCTTTTATTTTCCTTAGAACCCTATTGACCTTCTTAGTTGCTTTTCTAGGTAAGATAACCTCATTACCTGAGCTCTCATCTTCTGATTACATGAAAATGATAGGCATTGATGTTGCAATTTATAAACCTTCTCTACCACCCAGTTAAGGAAGGAATTTATCATCCTTGCACTTTGAGTTTTTTTCCTATTTCTTTCCTTTTTCATCCTTTGTTAATATCTCATGTAAGGTAGTTTCTCCTAACATACTATTAGCTTTCTCCACCTCTTCCATATCTACCCATTTCACCTTATTTTAAGTCTTTTCTATCTCAACTTCTTACTTTTCTTTCTTGATCCTGTATACCCATTTCATTTCCTTCTTTCCAGGAGCTGCTTGAGGCTTGATTGATTTTGTCTCCTTTCTATAATTTATCTTCATGTTAGAGGCTTTATTTTCTTTCCATATGAAGGTATAAAACTTTCTACTATGATTAGGTTGTCCATAGTTATAGCAATGCTTTGAGAAATGTCCAACTTCATGACATGTATAACATATGACATGATTTATTATTTTTCTTGAGTAATGACTATCATTGCTAACTTGACTTATAGGTTCTTCTAGGAAATTCTTGGCAGTATGACCTTTATTTCTATAATTGAAACATACTATGTTCCTTTCATATTCAGGATCACAAGATCTCCATGAGAGCTCTTTATCATATTTTTTCTTGCACTCTTTAGCTCTATGTCCAAATTCATAACATGAGAAATAATATCCATTAAATTTCATCTCATACCTAGATGCATTTGGATTTTTGTTTGACTTGGATCTTCATGTCTTGGTCTCCTTTATCTTCTTCATGTTTGTTTGCTTGCTGAGATCAGCCTTTTCATCTTCCTTGTTTTCTGAAAACCTTTGACAAAATTCATGAATTGATTCGAATTTCAAATCTCTTTTCCTTGCTTGTTCCATTTCCTCTCTAAGAGTATTCAAATCTATATTTGGTCTCTCACATCATTCACTTTTGGATTGAATAGATGCATGACATACTCCATGGTTTATTTCATCTGGTTCTCTCTATTTGCTTTGCAAATCATCAAGTTGGTTAGCTACCTGTTCTAGTTCAATCTTCGTGGTCTTTGATTCATTTTCAATTTTTAGCAAATCATTCTCCTTTTGTTTCATATATCTTGAAACATTGTCTACAAATGAATCCACTTCATTTAGTTCTTCAACATGGTGAGATTCCATGTGCTTAATCTCATTCTTTAGACCTTCTATCAAAGATTGAGAAATCTCATACTTTCTCTTCAAGATTGATTCAACTAAAGAACTCATGCTTGTGTCTTTAGGATCACCTCCAAGATGTTAGGATTAACTCCGGATGATCATGCTCCAATACCAATTGTTCGATATCATAAACACCGAGAGGGGGTTGAATAAGTGCAATTCCATTTTATGACCTTTAAAACTTCCTAACTAGAAATAGAACTCAAAACATGAAAAAATTAAAGTAAAATGAAGTTCAACTAAGTACAAAGGACACCAAATTTATAGCGGAAACCCATAGAGGTAGAAACCCGACTTTAAATTAAGGATTTTTATTGGGAACAAAAATTCCTTGTATACAATGATGATTTCACTTTTGTTGATCACCCAAACAACCTATGAAGCACCTACTCGAAGATCCTTCAAGAACCCACCGGAAGGAATCCAAAGACCCACTCAACTAGTTTAGCAAGGTACAACTTGCTAGAAGCACCTACTCCCGTGAGTACCCACTTACAAAAATACAATAACACCGTATAATTTGTTCATTTAGTTCCTTGTTACTTCATAAATAGATCATGATACCCTACTAGCTCTTCATTCCATAAATCAGAATTTATTTGTTTCTCTGCTTATGTAACATATACCCAAATAATATTGTATGAACTTGATTCTAATATAGTCTTATTTTAGAACTTTAAATATGTCTATGACCTTTTTTTTTCCAAGGCTTTGTACAGTATATAATTTTCCTATCTTACTTACACTATCTACCCTTCATCACACATCCTTCTTAGTGTGATGAGATTAAGGTCAATCACACTATCTACCTTAATCTCATCACACTATCTACCCTTCATCACACATCCTTCTTCATGTTTGAGACAATTCTTGACACCCTTATCATTCTTCTCCGCAATCCCTCTATTTCCTTTGTTTGATGCCCACCTTTTGTATACAATTCTCTTTTATTCTCTACCTTTTCATTAATTAAATTAGTCAACAATCATTTTTAACACCTTTTACATGCAATGTTATCTTCATTCTCATGTCTCGATCACACCTCTTTGTGTTCTCTCTTCTATCTCACCATTCTCACATAAATATAATGCCTCTCATGAGGGAATTCAACCATCAACCTCTTGTCTTCCAAACATTTCAACCTGCAATCCTCTTTTCTCTTCTTCACACCCATACATTTTCTTGAATGGATTTCAATAAATCATTCTTCCCTTGATAATAGTTGTTTCTAAACTATTTTCAGTTTTCTTTTTCTATTTATATCTTTTGTGTATGCATGTTATGCCTTTTCATTAAATGTTTTCACATATGTTATCATACCACATCATGCTCATATGTATGTTAAATTTATTTATTTTGTATTGTTGTCTCTATATTTTTATAATCAGCTATCATTGTCTTCTAATATGGAATTCAAATTCCTCACATGCTTTTCACCTCTTTATTTTCTATATGCTTTTATTTTCCTTATACTTACTTGAACAAAAACCTCCCACCTTTAAAGGATTGATGAACTTCCTTTTGGTTTTGTATCTTCCTCAAAACCTTTCAAGTCCTCTTACAAATTGAATTCGAGGTGAGATTCTTCATCTTTCATATTGCAATGAAAATTCAAGTTGACCTTAGCAAAATGTGTATATGATAATGAGGTTGTTTGACTTCCATTCAAACACAACATTGAGGAAAGTAACTGACTGTGACATTAAAATCCACCTCGAGTTGCATTAGGATGAAATTAACTATTTTTCTTCACCCTTCCAATCATGAACACATTCTCGGAAACTTAGACATTAGATTCTACATGTGGTATTACATTCATGGGTCCATTACACTTGTGCATACAATTGAAGTCTTTAAGATTAATTATGGATACCTATTAACTTAAAAATGACTCCTTTTATTTATTTTTATTCCTATCATATGTGAATCCTCAAGAAAAATGAGCTCCAATCAATGAATATCCTTCGAATCTAGAAATAACTATCTAGTTGAGACTCGAGCATGGTTTTGAAGATTTCTGCTAAATAGATCTCCCATAAAACTCAACCAATTTCCAAATTTCATTTTGTAAACGTTTTGAATTGAGACCACAAAGAATATTCCAAAATTTCATGCATTTTGGTTAGAAGACAAGTGAGATTTCATCAAAAAATTATAGAAAACCCTAGTTAAGGGTTACTTGTAATAGTGAATGGCCCAAGAACTCTAAAAAAGTTATTTCTTCCTTGGTTGTGGATGAAATTCGAAGATTTCTTCTTATGTGGTTATGCAAAAATTTTGCATGTTCTTCCACCTCTTTACCTATTGGAAACTCTCTATTTTTGCTCATATACCTCAATGTTATAGTGAAAAGTTGAGGAAGTGACTATACATCACTTGTTTGAGCAAGAAACCTTAAAATAGAACCCTAGACTTCTTCTCCAAAAGAAATAGATACATTGATTATATAGATTGGATCAATAACATCTTCAAATGAGGGAAGCAATAAATATTTCAGCTTAAATTTTCACCTTAAATGGAAAACAACTCATTTTCATGCCTAAGTGTGATCAAGTCAAGACCGTAAGAGTCGAGGACAACATAGTAAGATGAGTTTAATCCTTGATATTACCCTATCAACCATTCCAACTGAACAAATACCTTAGAAATACTTGTAAAGGAGGTTTCAACTCTTTTTGTGACCATTTTACCACTATTGGGTTCTTGTACAAGACAAAACTTTAGAAGGCAAACTTGCCAATCCAAAACCACTGAAGAGATTACCTGAGAAACGTACCTTGACCTCTTATGCTAGTCATCATCTGAGATTGAAGGGAATATTAGAGGTTCCAAATAACTTTTAGCACTCACAATATTGATTATAAAGAATAAACAACTCATCTTTTCTTTAAAGACTCAAAACAAATGTGAAGAAGGAGAATAAGCATGTCTGAAGAATGTTCATATACTTGTCAAAACAAGTCCAATTGATATGAAAATTTTTGCATTACCTCAGGATCATTTATCTGCTACAAAAATTTATTCTATGATTTATCCGAATAAGCCCTCATATTTTTTCTTGAGTGCTAAGAAGCCAGGAGCCTCAAAATGCATTTTTCAAGAAAGTTGTTTTAGATAAACTTGAATAACTCAAAATCCTCATTACTAAATCGATGAAATTTTACATGGACCAATTTAAGACATCCCTCTACACATTCCAGCAGTTTATTAGCCACATGTTTTTGTATGAATCTTTGACTGATCTCATTTTCTATGAAGAAAAATTGTCAATTTTGAAAGCCACTTTCTATGCATTCTTTAATTTCGACTCCGGGCTAAATCCTGAGCCTTATTTTAGCTCACACATGTAGCATATATTATACTACAAGATGGTCCCATTTTGATTTGTGATTTTTTAGAAAAAATACAATAGAATACCATAACAATTAAAAATATCTTAATGCGGGGTTGTAATATGCGCTGATCTCAAATTTAAATCCTTAAGGAATTGCAAGGAATATTTGATTTTTTCTCGGATAGTTGGATTTTTATATGTAATTGTAAATACATAATTAGTATATATGTGAAGGAAAATGTAGAAAAATTTAATTTCATGCTAAAGGTATTTTGAAATAAAATAGTCAACTATTGGTGAAAATACTAGCCAATCCAAATCGTAAAAGTAACTTGTACCTAGAAACTTTACGCGACCTAGTCCTAACTCCAACCCTAAACATTCTCTAAATGCAAATTTTAAAACCAAAGAATCGTGAATTAAATAATATTTGCCACTAATATTTATGATGACATACATACATACACATATTTTTTTTAATGTAAAAGGAAATTAACATGTTTTAAATTACAAATACATATATTTATTGAAATGATAATCAATACTATTTCTAAAAATGTTAATAAGATTTTAACAAAAAATATAAAAAATAATAGAATTTAAATAAAGAAGTTATTTCAAAAAAATTTATTGTTCTTTATTTATGCTTTGAACTATAGTGAGATTCATTTTTTTCTAGAGACATGTGTAATAGAGAGGGAAATAGAGAAGGAATGAAATAACATTAGAGCAAGACTAGGAATAAGGAAATAGACATGCATGATTTTTCAAAATCCTTCCATGGTGGTAATCATTTTTGGATATAGGATCGGTAGCGGAATGGACCTCAAGAACTAAATATTCCTTGATAATCCAAATAAATTCCTACACACAATGGTTTCTAAATTAATGATGTTTCCTTTGTGAAACCCTACTATGCAGTATTAAATTATATGGGGGATGGTGATAGTAGAATGTATAAGGCCATGGATCCCTTTTAGTATGAGATTATCTTTGTCTCTACCCTTGTCCTTGTTTCCATAAAATAGAATATGGCAATAAAGAATTTGGTGGTGAATATGGGTGCAAGTGTAGAGGTGCATCGCAGAAAAGATTCAACTTTAAGATCCCCAACTACACCTACATCGGGACTATGTATTTTTTATTTTATTGATGTTTGGATCTTAGCTAAGGGATGTGGGGATTGCATTGCAAACACCTTTTGTTAGTGGACTTATTTCCTATCCTTTTTTGGCATATTATGAGTATTACGGTTGTTGTTTCATCCCATTATGGTATTTCGCTGCATTTTGCGATGGGGGGACGTATTTTTTGGGGTAAGCATTGACATAAATAATTTCCTATTATTTTTGAATAATTTTCTCCATATGTGTGATGTGCCTTTCCTATCCTTTTTATCGAAAAATTTGAAAAGATGACCTATTGAAATTTTAGGGTTGGCATGTGGGTTACATTGTTAGGGAAATATGTGGTAAGGATTGTTTTCAATCTCTTGATAATTCTATTACCCATTTTATTGTTTCTTTTTTATCTCATCCTATTCTAAATTTGAGGTTTAGCATAGTTATATTTTTGTCGGCTCTCTGGATGTGGGGAAATGATTTCATTTTTTCTATATTAAATCTACTTGTTGTGATTGAGTAGAACCTATGGTGAAGTTTAAGGATGACGAGATAGCACAAATATCTTAGTATGAAGTGCATGGTTAACAAATTCATATAAAGGAAATTCACAATGGATTTGTTGTGATTATTAAAAACATGTATTAGTCTTGACTAATATAATTGTATGGAGGGAGTGAAATATGAAATTCATCTTCATTTCATTATTGTTTTCCCTATTTTTGGTTATTCATTTATTATGGGGTATGTCCTCTGGTTGGTTCACCATGTCTCAATTGTCTTGGTTATTTCTCGGAGACTCTAGATTTTGGGTAAGTTTATGTTGGAATTTTTCCCGTGATTTTAGTTTTTGAGCCTTTTTTATTCTATTAAAGTTAATCATTAGTGGTTATACAGGAAATTGACATACATTATCTCGATTCAATTTTTTTGAATTAAGATCCCTCAAATGGAGTAGTATTTCCACTTGTTCCTTGTATTTCAAATCATTCATCAAGAACTTTATTTTTCATGTTTGTGCCCATCTGCAAGTACAACAATAACACATTATAAATTTTCCTTTCCTCAAAATGTATTATTGTAACAAACAAAGCATAAACAAAATTTGGTTTAATGTGACAATTATACTTATGTCGGAAGGGGCATAGTTAAATAGTTTTACTTGAGATAAGAAAATTAGTCCTCCATTTTAATAATAAATGGCCTCAGTTAGGTTATCACGTATTCTCTGTAGTATTATATATTATTATAAAATAAGAATTTTTTTCTTATTTCTTCAATTAATGGAATTCAGTGAATGGGTATGGGTCCAAAACTTATAACTACTTACCCCATGCCTTGTGTACACATAGATATCTTATGCACTTCCATAAAATAAATATTTTAGTTCCTACTTATACTTGGATGAATTTTACGAACATAAAATATGTATCAAAATATTATGAGGAATACATATACTTTACTACTCAAATAAATAAAATATTTACTCATGAGAAAAAGAAAAATATCAACAGAAACATTCTCGCAAAATAAATGTCAACGATGTGAAAGCAAATTAATTCCATCGTTGTAAATTATAATTATTTGAAATATAGAAATATGAACACTAAATTTACAATGTCCATTAACAAGCATATATAATGAGAATAAAAACATATGGGAAGACTACATACAAATTCATTTATCCTCAAGCATGACAACAATGATGTCATGTTCCAATGATCTCTTCGAGATATTTCAATGTTAAATCTTCTTTGTAGTAGTAACTAACAAGACTATCAAGATAGAAAACATGAATTATAATTTAGTATGCCTTTTGAAGGAGGTTTACAATTATAAATCCATGGCACAATGTCAAGTAATCAATTTGGGCACAAATCTATATAATTATATATGCAAGAAACATATATGTCATGTAAAGGAGTCTCAAACTATTATATAGCAATAAAAATAATCTAGATATTACGAAAAAATTATGCAAGCCATATGAGAACTTATAAATGAATCTAAAATTTATATTTATTTATTCTTACATCGCATAATTTCCATTTTAAATTTCTATGTATATTTATCAAGGTTATTGATTACCAAACCTATTATGTTTGTAACCATTTCAAGAACTCATAACACAAATAGTAGTCTTACACACATGAAACTAATCTTGTGGAGTAGAACTTAAATGAAAAACATCTCTCTAAAAACTATAGAAAATATCAACCTTCCTACCACTCTCTTATATTTTTGATTTAGTTGATCAATGAAAAAATCATGTATAATTCTCTCAAAAAATCCTAATTTATATATGTTCGGAAAACAACTCATGTATACAAATATATTAATGCACATTAACAACAATGTTAGTAATAAATCACTAATTCTTAAAAATAAGTGGAAACGTAAAATACATATTGTCTACAAGACCATGACTACATTATATGTGAGAAGGATAGAGAAATTATATAAAAATTATACTCAATTTTTTTGTAACACTATATTTTAAAATAGTGAAACATTTTATTTATCTCAGTAATGGAAATTACTTAATGAAGGTAAAATTTGATATTTCTAACACCACCACATTTATCCCCATATACTAACACACCTATGTGGTATCTAAATTCAAAGTGTTTGTACTATTGTTGTCATGTGTTTTCAAGGGAAAAATTCAATGTTGAAACATGAACACTTTACCCTAATATCAAAATTATTTCTTGAAAGCCCTCTTGAACCATCTCCAGATCAGCCGCCTCCGTACCATGCCTATCATGATCCTTGAAAGACCTCATTTATGTTGCGTATTCTTCCTCCAATGTTTTAAATGTCAAAATAGGGTGACTCATCCCATTCAAAGGCAACGATTCTAAAGGAGAATTATTCAATAAGCCTAGAAACACTATTTTTATGCTCCACTTAGAAGATCTATATTTCTCAAAGGAACATAAGGGGGAAATTATGGAGCTGGATAAGCTAGTGAAATATATGTGGAATCAACATCGCTTAATGGAAGAATGTTTGAAGAAAAGGAAATTCCAACTCTGTATTAGCATCTTTGAGGATGAAGATGAGGGAGGGAAGACTCGAAGGAGCTATAGCATGAGAAAAACCAAGATCTTGCTAGCACTTCGAGAAACCCCCCCAAATGTCAAAAGATAAACTGGTTTTCTATGTTTTTGCTCTTGAAATTCTTGTTGTCCTTTGGAAAACTATTCGGTTTGGTAGCAGACATTTTTGTTTTGTCTCTATCTATGGCTTGGTACCTGGACCTTCTTTCTATTTTGTTAAGCTTGTTTAACTCCTTCTGGTCCTATCTCTCTTTCTACATCTTTTTGTGTGCTTTCGTGATGTATTATCTTTTGTAAGGTCTTTGAGAGATGATCCCTACTTATTATCTAATATAATAATAAAAATTATCCTCCATGGGACACGTGTGCATCCTCCATTCGATAATTAAAATATAAATATATATGAGAGTGGTGTCAAGGATCTAATAAAATATAGCAATTGGTTTAGGAAAATTTAGGAAAGTTTAAGAGGTTTTGGAACAAGAACACTGAAAGTGAATTTTGAAGGCTTAAGAAGCTTAGTGAAAAAGATACCCGAAATTCAAATGAGGATTCTAGGAGCTCCAAGATGATTCAATAGGAAAACAATATACCCTAGGAAATATTAAATAATCCTATAAAGGATGGAGTTTTCATATTCTCCCCAAGGCCCGGATGCTTCTCAAGGAAGATCAGTTTATGTAAATTCACCTTGCGATCCCGAATAAAAAACAATTTTTAGATGAGGAAGAATCATGTCTTAAAAACCATCCCATTTATCTTGAAATGATCTTGAGATTCAAAATTATATAAAAAATTCTTGAAAAGACCTCCTTGAGCTCAGGAAAGTGGTTTCATTTTTTTGGGATTTAATCAATTTCAATATTGGATGGGCGACACATTTTGGTGTTCGATAGTACCGGATATCCCAATTGTCCCAAATTTTCAAACCAATGGTGATAGAACGGACAAATAAATGTGCCCCACCCCCTATTTTTATCCCTTGGACCCTCGTTTGACCTTATCTCTTCCCGGGAAGTGCTAAATGGTCATGCATTCAAATTTAGCTAAGTTTTTTCTCATCAACCCTTGGGCACATTTTTCTATCCCAACTCGCCAGGAAAGTGGGGAAAATGAGGAAAAATTTTACCCCACCATTTATCCCCTCTCATGGTTCACCATGTGATCCAGATTCAAACCCCATGAGCTAAAAATGGATTTCTCACTCTTCCCCCTCGTGCAATCAACATCTGCCATGTGTCAAGCTCACATAGAGTCACATTTTACCTTCCCAAATGTCCATGGAATAGTGGGGACGATAAGGAAATAAAAATTCTCACCTTTTTACATCTCTCTTTCCTCTCCCATGAACTAGAAGTGTTGTCGAAACTTTGTAATAAATCAAAATAGCTCCTACCCACTTCATTTTTTTATTAGAACTCCATTTTTTCTATGTAAAAAACATCTAATAACATAAAAATTCATCATACACCCTGTAAAATTTCTCTCAGAGCATCCATGGTTGTAAGAATGAAGATTTTTCACTGCTAAGAATGTTTTTTATCATACCAAGATTTTGGTCTAAGTTCTCTTCTAAATAGCATATCCTGTGTGACAAAGGAAGCTCAGGGAATCCATTAATGGCTACCATGAAAGCTTCGGGCCTGAAACCCTAACCCTAGAAATTTACATTTTGATTCCAAGCATTCCAACAGGAAAAACACAATGATTTAACAAAAAAAAAGATTTAATGCTAAACCCTAATTACAAAGCAACGTATGATATATAAATGCTACATTATATATTTGACACAAATAATAAGCTAATAAAATATAAAACCCTAAGTGCAAGATAGAGAGGAAAGGACTTAGCTGATTTGCACTTGATCCTCTGATTGAACCAGACTGGAAATCTAATGAACAGGAAGGGAATACCATCATCGATGTACATTGTAAATTCTCAAAGCGTCGGATAAGGATGGAGTAGAGTGCTCGGACTAGGACAGGGGGCATTTGGGTGCCAAAGTTTACTACTAGGCATTTGTGGACTTTGCATAAGTGGTCGAAAGATGGTTTTTGTGGTATCACACAAGTGTCACTAATAGTTGTATATATGTCGTAATATGATCACCAAGTGTGCCTATAACGTGAAAAACAAAGATTCACATGCGTAACCCACAATACCAAATCAAATCCAAGAAAAGGGAGATGTAATATTGGGAGTTGGGTGACCCGATGGTCACCCGACTAAGTCAAATTACGACAGTGTTGTAATACATCTTAAACTTCTTGTATTTCTTGTATGTGTGTGTAGAAATTGTTTCCTAGGATTCCTTTGTGCAATTCCATTCAAAAGTGGGTAGTAGTTAGATGTACCAATGTAGATAGATGTGTGAATGAAAAAATTTACTTCCCCTTCTTATAAAGTATATGCATGAAATACAATCCCTTGTCCCTTGTATAGATACTAGATGAATGACTTTAATTCTCTTAGATGCCTTTGGATGTAATTTTAGGTGATGATAATAGATGCTTAGATTTTGGTCGTTTATTTTGGTCACATAGCTTAGTATTTATATGATCCCCTTGGTTGAGTTTCATAATTGACAACTAGAAGGCCAACCCATAAGAAAATAAGATGCCTAAAATATAAAAGAGGCCCAAAAAGAGGGATTAAAGTTGAAATAGGTCAAGGGAACCCAAAAGGGATGAGGGCGCACAGGTCTTAACATCGTGGCTGGGTGTTGGTGTTTGAAGTTATATAAGATAAGCAATTAAAGCATAAAATAGGCTATATGGTGTAAAAGACTAGAAATAGGACAAGAAACAAATCAAAGAGGCTAAAGAGAGATTTCAATTACTAGTTTTCTCACTTACGAATCATATGAAAGCAAGTATGCTTTTAGGATCTAGAAATGTATCGAAGTGCATAATTTTGTGTCCACACATAGTGAAATTTGGAGCATGAGATTGCGATGAAGATCCGAATCTAAAAAATAATGTTTCCATCGCAAACTAAGGTCATTTTTGTCACTTAATAAAAATAGCATATCTCATTCCTCTCCACATGCTAAAAATAGTAAGTTATTAAATTTTTATCTTTGATCACCCATAACATTCAAAAGTAGTGCAAAATGGTAAGCAGGGTAAAATTGTCGATTTTCCCAAAATAGCAAGTTTGGAAAAAGCACCTGTGAAAAATAGAATGTGGCTAAAAATTAGAAAGCATCATAAACGAAAGAAAATTGGAATTTACCAAAAGGTCCATAGGGTCGATTTGAGAAAAATAGATGATATGTCCAAAAATAGCAGGTCTTGATCCTACTGTAAAAATAGAAAGTCTCTATTTTGGATGCAAAAAGTTACATTTGGCTCCGTTTTGACTCATATTTCCACTTTTAACGACAAATAAACAGAAAGGAAAGAAAAGCATGGAGGAGGAGGGGAACATTGATAGCAGTCAGATTGAAGACATATACAAGAAGCTGACCTCCTTAGACTCTCGCTTAGGGAAGGCCAAGACTAGACATGATTACAACATTGTCGCCTTTAGGGTGATTGAGGAGTTCATCGAGGGTCATGCCAAAAGTGTTTCCAACCTCAGCGGTGTCCCGGCTGCACTTTGGGGCAACGAAAAAGAAAGCAAAAGAACCATTGAGGAGCTTGATAAGACTGATGCTGCCCATATGACTGCTTTGAGTATGTTTCATGCCTGGAAGAGAGTCAAGATCAGTATCGATAAAGCTACCAAGAAGTAGTTCTGGATGCTTCTGCTGCTTTTAGTTATTTTTTTGTTGTTTCTCTGCGGTCGGTTTACTACTTTTTTGCTGTTGCTTTGCTATTTTGTCTCATTTTAGTAGCTGTTTCTGAGCTACTTGGAGCTTCATTGTAACACTTGGATCTTGATCCATTCTCTCTGTTTCTCACTCTTATTCCGGCTCTCAGGCCTTCTTTTGTATTCAAGGGTATAGTCCCTTTCAAAAAACTATTTTCCAATAATAAAAAAACATTGTCGTAGGATGATATAATAACTCAAACAGAGAATAGAACCTCCATAATTGTCTTAGAAGAATATTCTTGATCACATTTGTGCTCGGGAGCATGGTTAAGTATAACAAAGGAAATTTTAGATCACTGAGAAATTGAGAAAAGATTCAAATGGTGTCAAGGGATTCATTGATTCATCTAAAGTTTGATCCATCATCATCTCTTAGTAAGCGAGTTGAATTGAGTTCAGTGAGATGAGTAAGTTGAGCTCGGTGAGCTAGATGAGTTGAAGTGATCTAATTGAGTTGATTTGAGTGAGATAGCCGAGACCAAATGGGCTAGGACTAAGCTAGGAAAGAGTTAACATCTCTCGGAGAAATAAATGCAAAGTTTGATATTTTGAAACATAGTGTGCATGATAGAGAATACAAGCATCAAGAGGTTTGTTCATTGTGAATGAAAATTACAAAATAATAAGGAACAAGAGAGTGATCCTCAATATCATCATGAGATCAGGATAAAATTATCATGGGTGAGTTTTATGTTCATTTGAGAACAAATCGAAAGGAATCACAATTTTTTTCTAAGAACACATTCTCAGTAACCCAAAGTATCGGTAAGCATTTGGAAGGAGGAGGTGTAGACAAAAATTATGCACTAAGATACATTTATAGATCCATAAACACATACTAGCATTCATATTATTCCTAAGCAAGAAAACTAGTGGTTGAAAAATATCTTTGGCATCTTTACTATGTTTCTTGTTTTCTATCCGGTCTTGCAGCACACCCTACATCCTAGTCGAACTTTACTTTTTTATCTTTTAAGACTTTAGACACCGTGTGGCACACCAGATTCCAACACCCAAGTGCCCTCATCCCCTCTAGGATCCCCGACATTTTTCCACCTTACTCAATATATTTGAGCCTCTTTCATCTTTTTGGCATCTTATTTTCTTATCAGTCAGCCTTCTAGTTGTCAATTACAAAACTCAACCAAGGGAATCATATAAAAACAAAGCTAGGTGACCAAAATAAAATACCAAGCACTAAGCATACTATCTATCACCTAAGATTACATGCAAAGTCATCTAAAGCACTTTGAAAGGAATCTATATAACATCCATTCAAGGGACAAGGGAATACCTTTTTTATATAATAAATAGGAAGGGGAAGTCTATTTTATTCCATACATACAATTTCATATTATAGAAAATCTATCCTGCTATCTAGTGCATATTGCATAAGGTCATCCTAGGGAAAGATTATTTCACGTACTCATAAGAATTACATGGAGTCTGAGATGTACTGTAGTGTTTGGTCATAAGTTCACTTCATCGGGTGACCATCAGGAATAGTCCGAATCCCTATTTTTCATCTTTCATTTTTGGATTTGATGTATTTTTATAGGTTTTGAAGGTGAACCTATATTTTACAAGTGACAAGAACATCAAATGGAAAACAATGTGCGATATACATGTGACCAATAATGAATACTTCTAACACTTGTAAAACACTCCAAAAATTAGGTTTTGACCATTTTCTTAGTCCGCAAAGTGCCCATTAGAGGTCCTCAACATCAAGGTGTTCTGTCCTACCATGGGAGCATGTTTCCAACCTATTTCGTGACCTAAAAGTTAATTTTTAGAAATAACGACACAAATAACTTCTTGTTTAGCAGTTTTCCTAATGTACATTAGTCTTGGATCAAACACAAATCAGCTATGTCCATTCCTCTCTCTCATGCATTTAGGGTTTCATATTCTATTAGATTATTTCTAGTGTCAAGTTTGTATTATAGTATTTATTTATCATATGTGAGTTTTAAACTAGGTTTTAACATTAAATTCCATATTTAAAAGCATTTGGTGAACCCTACTCGTGATCATACACTCGAATCTAATTTTCACTCATTTTTCTTGTCTCATGGCTCCTAAAATCCTATACTATCATTTCATGATTTTCTTTAAATTCAGACACATTTCAAATATGTTCTTAAAAATCCTAGACACTCTGTATCTCCCTTGCGACGCCACCCGCTCAAGTAACTTATATTTTCGATTATTTATCTAATGACTCTATTACTCCTCATCGTATATCCAATCAAACCATCTTAGAGTCAATTCAAGCTTTCAATTGATTATTTCAAGATAAAATGTACGTTATGGAAACAATGATTACATCTCTTAAATCTTAAATTGAACATCTCAAGGATGCTTCTCAAGCCATTTCTAGTTTTTCTTCTTCATCTCATTCTACTTCTATGTCTTCTTCATGTAATCATATCTTTAAACCCCAATTATTTTCGCTACCAACAGCTCTCAAGTTTTATTTCGATGATAATAAAAATGATATTATTCCTTAGCTCCCCACTCATAAGTTGATCAACTTTCCATTAACTAAATGCTACCCTCCTTATCGGCTTGCTAAATATCAAGGTCTCCCATTTTGCAATTATCATTGAATTAATGGATATAATGAAAATGATTTCTATGCTCTGAAATGAAAAATCGGTGACCTTAAGCATCATGGTTTCATTTCATTTTCTACAAAAATTTTGTTACATGATCATATCAAATTCCTAAATCTCACTGGGTCCATAAATCTGATTCATCTATGTCACATGAGCATCATGACACCATTACTAATTTTCCTAGTATGGAAAGTCAAGAGCCACATATGCGAATTCATCTCAAAATAAGTCCAACCCCTCCTTGTCTCACATCTTCTACAATGTTATCAATCCCACATAAGCTACAACAAATCAAGGTCCCTCTCCATCCTACTCCACTTCAACATCCAATTATTTTTGTCAAACAAACTATTCCTTAAATTGATGGCCAAGACAAATTTCAAGCTCCACCACCATAACATGGTCCTTATCTACATTGCACACTTGGGGGAATCATGATTTCTTCCCCCTTAAATAATTACCAATTCTTTTTATTATTTATGCATAAAAATTATGCTCCATGCTTTACATCTAGTATTTCTCATCTTTCTTACACATCATGATACACACACTTGTAAATCATAATTTCCCTATGATGAACTCTAGTTCCATGCTTCATACTTGACTTTTGAGAATATAAATCAGAAATGAACCTCACCTCACATCATTCACTCTTTACACTCTATGATTCATGATATATATTTCTAGCACACATTTTCAATCCATTTTCCGATGATGCATTTTTGTTCTATGGTTCATTCTTAATTGTTGACGGGTATTTTATAAATGATCCTCATCTCATACGATTGTATACACATTACCTAGGGGAACACTACTCCTGTCACATTCACATTGCATACCATTCCATCATACTAATATACTATATATTGCATATCTTGATTACATTTACTCTTGCTTGCTTATACTTACATGTACATTTTGTTTTCATTTATAGATGGATACATAGTATGTCAAAATGTTTTATATATACACCTTCACGTTCACTTGTTCTCTAGTTTTGAATGTAAACTTCTTACAGATATTTACATATTGCAATGATGCTTAGCACTGTACCTCTTACTAGTCCCATCGAGGCTCTTGGGGGCATCAAATTTCTCATACATCACAGTGTTATTATTTTAGTATTTATTACTTCTACCTTCTAGAAAAATACTTTCTATCAATACACACATAAGTTGACATAATTTTAAGCTTTCTAACATGCTACTTTGGGTGCTTCATGTGTAGAATTTACCTTACAAAACTATTTTCCACAATATTTGTCCGATACTTTTCTTGACATTATTTGTCATTTCTTTCTACTTGTATGTTATTGTTTTGCGGGCTATGCCCTATGTATTATTTGATCATTTCTTATATACCTTTTTCCACTTCAGCCTTGATTGTATTGTGACATACAAAGTGATGTCCCGTATCTAAAAATCACTTTTTGTAGTCTATATTTTATGCACATTTACTTTTTACATTATTTTTCTATGACTTGCTTTGTACCTTTTCTACTAACACATTTCTATCCACTTTGTTTACATGTTCCTTGGTATTTAACATGTAAATTCCCTCCCCATGTAGGGATACAATATAGTTTAGCATCACATCCTCTCTTTGGGCTACATGCTCCTACCGACGTTGCATGTACCCAAAATGAGGGGGCATACATTAGGTGAATCAATCACCCCATAAAATAGCTCAAATATATAGTAAAATCCTATACAATACAAGAAAAGATTAGTCATATAGTCATAAAATGACCCAAAACGTGACTTAGGTCCTTAACATAGCACAAACAACAATTCCTAGGATCGGATAGGAGTACTCAGGTGCATATGTCCTCCCCTAGGTACTAATGTCCTAGGGGCACACATAGTAATCTACTCATACAAGAACACTTCACAACATTTTTAGAGTAGTTTCACAGTACAAGAACATTCCTCTAGAAAGAAAAATACATTCTATAACCATTTTCAATTGGAACAAGTATTACACTCGGAACAAATCGGGGAGTAGGGACAAATCATGATCACACAATTTGCAGTGGTGTCTAATTAGGAAGAGTCATGGAAGGAGAGTAACACTAGACCTCTCTCCCCAACACTTTCTCTTTAACGTGAGATCACCAAAAAAACTCACTCTTGGTGTGAGATCACCCAAAAAAATCATTCTTCTACATCATTTAAAGACATTTTCTATCTTTTTCACTATTCACAAATCAGGTGCACACTTTTCATTTACTACTTTTACACAATTTCAAATTCTTATGCAATTTTTTCGTATACACATCTTTTTGACTACTTCTTCTCTATTCTTTTACAGATCCATCCTTAATACGCAACAACATAAAATAATTTGTTTTTATAACAACAATAGGTACAACATGGTACAACACATACACTTCACCCCTAGGGTCACTTTCCCTTTCCTAGTTTCCATGCTTAATTTTGCATTCATTCAAAGATTCACATGTCTCTTTGGCACACTATTACCATCACATTAGACATGGTTATCATGTATGTATCTTTTATCTACTCTATGTTAATGAGTATTCACTCAACAAAAAAGATGAGGTAAAATGTAAGCTCAAAATTATGCTCTTGGGTACATTTCTAGGTCCATAAACACATAAGTAGCATTAATACGATTCTTAAGTAGGAAAACTAGTGGTTGACAACTATCTTTTCCCTATTTTATGTGTATTTTATTTTCTATCTAGTCTTCCACACCCTACATCCCGGTCAAAAAATTTATTTTTATATGTTATGAATTCACACACTAGTGCCCATTCAGACGTTATCGCCCAAGCGCCTCGTCCCCTCTAAGCGCACTCCGACATATTTCCTCCTTACTCAATCTCTTTGATCCTCTTTTATCTTTTGGGTATCTTATTTTCTTATGGGTCGGACTTCCAATTGTCAATTGTGAAATTCAACCAAGGGAATCATATAAATACAAAGCTATGTGATCAAAGTAAAAGACCAAGTTCTAGGCATACTATCTATCACCTAAGCTTTACATCTAAAGGCATCTAAAGAACTCAAAGGCATCCATCTAAAATCCATTCAAGGGAAAAGGGACTTCATTTTTCTACATACACTACATAGGAAGGGGAATTCTATGATATTCCATTCACACATTTTCATCTTGTAGAAAATCTATCCCGCTATTTAGTGCATCTTACAAAAGGACATCCTAGGGCACGACTATTTCACACACTCACAAGAACTACATGGATTATGAGATGTAGTGAAACGGCCCATCATAAGTTCACTCTGTCGAGTAAACGTCAGGGTCAGTCCAACTCCCCATATTGCATCTTTTTTTTTTTTATTTGATGTGGTTTTGTGGCTTTTACAGGTGAACATATATTTTGTAGGTTACAAGAATATTCGCAAAAAAAAGTATGACATACAGTGACCAACAAAGAATACTTGTGACACTTGTGTGACACTCCTGAAATCAGGTTATGGACACTTTCTCAGTCATAGGTTCACTATAGAGGTCATTAATGACTAGGTTCCCCCTGTCCTATCGTGGGCTCCCAGTGTCCAACCTATTTCACAACATACATAATTTATTTTGAGAAATAATGAAATAGATCACTTCATGTTCAACATTTTTCCTAGTCTCGCATCAATCTCTAATCATGAAAAAATCAGCTAATTCCTTTCCTCTCTCTTGCACTTAGGGTTTCATATTCTATTAGCTTATTGTTTATGTCAAGTCTATATTGTAGTATTTATTTATCATACGTGACTCTACAATTAGGGTTTAGAATTAAATTCTATTTTTGTTAAATTAGGATAAAATTGATATCATCATGCTTTAGATCTACATGACCTACATTAGAGGGATATTCTTCAAGTAGATCAATCAATACATGTCCCTCATTCTCTTCTCCCCATTTCTTCTAATTATTCATTGTAAAAAATCATTATATTTTTCCCTATTCATTTAAGTGACATATTTGTTATTTGTTAAAGTATTATCTAAAAATTATAAGAGAGATACTTAATTTTTCTCTTTTAGTTGTAAATGAAAGGTCACAAGTTGAATAGGAACATGAAGAGTTATGTGGGGGAGATGAAATGTCAATTCACAAGGCTATAAATTGGGATGGCTTCTCCATTCCAAAGGATCCTAAATTTTAGTTCTTGGTAGCAATTGTGAATTGTGGTAGATTGATTGATGCTTTGTATTCATCAACACATAAGGAATACAAGCATCATTCTTCCACCTCTTTTCTCATATTTTCCTCTACTCTCTTTTTCCGTAACTTTGTTAATATGGTGATTAAGAAAAAACTTGTTGCATTTGACATATGAACTTTAAGAATTGCATGTTTCTAGTTTTTGAGTCTCACTAATTACATTATTTTTTTCCTCCAATTGAATGTTAAATTAATCAGGTTATTGGGTATAAACTCTAGACTTGTCTATTCACAACGATAACTTCCCATCTCCTAATTCCTCTCGCTTTTCCCTCATTTCTGAAAATTCCTCCTTGTAAAACATACAAGCACTTTACCATAGATTTAGTGAAGTGTGCTTGTGTTGTCCCCGACTGTTTGGCCACCTTACAAAAGTGAGATAGAATTAGGATGAATACATTCAATAATGGGAGCATCCTCATACACAATAAGGATGGATGTAGCCCCGTGATCATTGATGGAAACACATAATTTGTACTAGGATAAATTATTTCAGCTATTGTTTTTGAAAATTCTACTAGGAGATATCTTCCTTGTGCACACGTAAATATATTTAGAAAATTAAAAAAGGAGTACTTGAACTTTCAAAATACATTTTTGTACACTTATTGAGAAAACATAGATGAAATAAGATATAACAAACTGAATAGGTTGAGAGGCATCATTAACCTTTCTTTTGAAGCATTTAGTAAAATAAGAAAATGTGTGTTAGACATAGTCCATACTACTACTCTCACGCTTCATCCACATCTAGCTCATCAAGAAGCACCCATGGTAACCATATTAAAAACCTACTAACACTCCTACAAATTATCTTATCTTTCACCCACCTTTGAATTTTTAATTCCCAAGAGAATAAGAAGAAAGAGTGGAAAATCTATAATAATAAATAGGGGAGGAAGAAATGACAACACAACCACCTTTGCCATGGGGAAAAACACTTGTATATTGGCTTTGACTCCACCACTCTATGAACTTCCACAAGGATCAAGAACTAACTTCCATAAATTCTATGGAGGTAGCAAGCAATGTCTTGGTGATAATATCACATCACTCGTCATATTCTGTGGCATCCTTGGTGTGAAACATGAAGATGTTGTAGTGTGGTTATTTATGGAAACATTGCAAGATGTCATGGCAGAATGGTTGTACTATTTTTCTTCACACTCAATTTCCAATTGGGGAGGTATGAACAAGAATTTTGAAGAAATATTTAACAGCTTTGAAGATGTTAATTCCTTCCTCTATCAATTTACTCAAATGAAGAAAGAGTCAGTTGCAAGATTCCATGAGATAATTCATGGTAAAAATAAACAGGTTGATAAACAAGATTCCCCGTGTTGCTCTTCCCACTATGGATAATTTAAACATGGTTTTAGTGAATTCTCAATTGCATGATGTAAGTTTAATACTACAAATATTTCAACCTAGAGATTTGGACAACGCTTAAGAAATTGCATTTGAGGTAGAGTATGACCTCATCTTGTCTGGTAAGATCAAGAATCCCTCAATGAAAGAGAAAGCCCATGGTTCCAAAGATGAGAGAGATGATAAAATATTACAGAATTTGGAAAGTTAATTGACAATAGTGAAAAAATAAGCTACTCACTAAACACCTCATCCAAAATGAATAGGAACCGGATTGCAGGAGCACCTCCGAAGGATTTCCTTAGAGGCTCCACTAGTCAACACAATATGTGAGATCAATGAAGATAGAGAAGAACATATTTTTAAATCAGAATTTGAAGATGAATAGAAGAATAATTTTCTTGGATCATTATTCTGAATACACACTGATGGTGTAAAATCCAAATATAGTTACTCATACGTTCACTTGATCTTAGTAGGAGAAAGAAGGCCCTTCTTCTGTTGCCCAATCTAATAAATTGAATCCTCAAATGAAAAATCTAAGAAAAGAACCTTGATGAAAGGAAGATCATCAAAGTCAACTTCAGTAGGGTCATGTGAGAAGAAGCTTAAGACCAATCCAACCAATAATCCTTCTGCCTCTTCAAGTAAGTCTCCTTCAAACTCTCTTGAAAAATCAATTTTTGCATATCCTAAGAACATCCATTTCAAATCTTCCACAATCCCTAATGTGCCTACCTATTCCACATCCTTTGACATCATTGATCATTTAAGAAAACCAAAATTCTAAATTTATGAATTTGAGTACTTGAGAACTCATCCCAAACAACTTGAAAAAAAATTCCAACATATAAAATGAAGTATCTCTATTTCACGTCCTAAAAATGCCACCACTAAAGAACCACTTTGTGTAACTCAATCCACTCTATCTCTCGAACTATCTCACTTACACACCCTCTACTTATAGGATGGTATAACCTTTCCACATGGCCTTTCTCGGTCAATATGTACAAATTGAATAATTATATCATTCACTCGGGTGCTTACGATAAGGTTATGCCTAATAATGTTGTTAAAGCCCTTGGCATCTCCCTTTTTCCTACATCTGAAATTTCCTCTTTGTGGAAATGAAATAAGTTCATGTTATGCGTTCGATCAAAGATGTTGAGGTAGCACTGGATGAGTTCCCTTATAAGAAAATCATAACAAGAATCCTCAGTAAGCAGACGTGCCTACCTAATATGGTATTTTTGGGACAAATATTATGGCAAGATATTGGTGGAGATATGAATCTTGACTAGTCACATGCCACCATTCCAGTCAATGGTAAAACAATGAGAATACTTCCCATTATAAAAATGAATTATAATGTGCAAAAACATGATGTTCCAAAAACATACGTCATCTATCGAAATTCCAAATATTGAAATTTTTTTCATGACTTTTGAAGATGATCTTGAGCTACCCATCTTGGTTGAACAATGTCCAAGCATCATGAATCTAGTCAAAGAAATTTTTATGATTTTATTAAATCAGAGTTTGAGAGTATATACTTCCCATTCGATGAAAGCATAAAAGAGGTTTCTACACTGGATGTTGATGATGGTGAGGAGAGACTCAACTTGCAAAAAAATAATATTTAGGTGAATAAAAATACGGATCAAGAAGGAGTGACACTCAAAAAATTCTTAATAGGTAAGCTCAATGTTTTCAATCACGTTCTTGATTCTAGGTATGAGGTTTCATGTAATGAGTATTCTTGTGAGTACGAAGACTTCTTGTTCTCATTGGAAGAAAGTGACAAGAAAAATGATAATGACAACATGTTTATTCCACTCGATTGTGAACCTTTTAAATAAGATGATGATTTCATTATGGAAATGGAATTCTTTTTCTTGTATTCAAGAAATGGAAAATGATAAAAAAATTTCATCTAGAATGTTGTGCTCATTCCCTTTCATGAGAATGGAAACATTCTCAATG
This sequence comes from Taxus wallichiana var. yunnanensis, assembly GCA_018340775.1. NCBI lineage: Eukaryota > Viridiplantae > Streptophyta > Pinopsida > Cupressales > Taxaceae > Taxus > Taxus wallichiana. The sequence goes on along the minus strand of CM031237.1, from coordinate 795,394,104 downwards.
AAAAATAAAGAAATGGATAGTTGCTTGGTAAGGATGATTCTATTGAAAATGGAAACATTCACAATAGACTTAAATATTTCAGTGTTTATTTTCTCTATGATAAGGATGCCCTCAAAAATATTGATGTTGAATCTCAATATGGAAAAAATGAGGAATATGGAAATTTACATGTTGCATACCCAATCTTAATTTCATTTTATTTCCAAGATGATGATGTAATACATGTGACACATTATGTAAGGAAGCATGTTGTGAAAGATCCATAATATAAGAAAGATGAGTTATTGAAATAATTTAATAATAGAGAACATCAAGAGGTTCATAATAATGATAAGGTTTTTGAGATGTTTGCTAAGAATAAAATTTCAGAAGTGGTGGTCATGAAGAAGAAGATAGGTGGAGAACAATTATCATGGTATGCAAATGATAAGTCAAGTGTAATCAAGAATCATCTTCATGACAACAACAAAAAATCAGCAAATGGAATGAACCTGAGAATCAAGGAGAGGATGGAAATAAAGTTTGAAAACAACCGAGAAAATGAATTGAACAGGTTGACCATCAATTATGATTGAATAATAATAGAATGAGCGGTGGAGTGAATCAGCCCTACAAATTTCTTATTTCATTAACCATCAATTATAGAAACCATTAACATTCATCCATTCACATACATTCAAACATTACTTATCTAGTGTTGACAATACATTTAAACAACCATAACACATGAGAGGAAGAAAACATACATAATATATAAATGATAAATCCTCATAGGGAAGAAAACCCACTAAGACTCTGCTCATATTAAACAAAGGAAAGATATTTATTGAAGAAATAACATCAAGAGGAGCACCAACCCCTAATTTAGTGATGAAACAACTCCAAAAGGAGGATACAACCCCCAATAAGACCAAGAAAAACTTAGCCACATGAAGATGATGACATGATTTTTTTACCACAACTAATGGAGATCTCTCGATTCAGCTCACAAATCCTTGTTTAAACCCTCATTCCTTCAACTAGCTCAATCTTCTTCTCTCCCAACTTGTGGAGGATATAAAACCTTAAACACATGGTCTTGATCAGTATTCAACCTATCACACAGTTTATCATCTCTCAAAACATGCAATCATACCTACAAAATATTTCTACTTGGGTTGCGCTTTTAACCCGTGCAAGACTAGCTCACAAAATCAACTCAAAAATGGATTTATAGCCTTATCTTCCTTCTAACCTAAGAGAGGTCGGTCCTTTAAGACTTATTTTACGAATAAATCATAATAAAATTAATATAAATTAAGTACAATGGTCACATATGACCCATATAGATTGGACATGCCCAAAAATACTCATCATGCACCAAATTACCTTAAAACCTCATAATTAGGATGAGAAAATCTATTCATACAAAAAAATGCTTATCCAATCTCCACAATTCACCATAAATTATTAATATAGCATATAATATTGTTACATGGTATCCCATTTACTTTAACCAATCAAATAAATCATTAAATGGGCCCACTAACTCATATCCTTCTCAAAACAATTGTTTCCAACACCATGTCTTCACCTTTAGGCCTCACGATTACCAAAGATCAAATAAAATATGGAATGTGACTAATATATATAATCCTATGGGATTTAAATTACATCCATGCAAGTTACAACTGATGAAACATCCATATACTCAAACCACAACAACTTTACTCTTCACCAAAATAAGCTGCCCAAAACCATATTTGCAAAGTCAGTTGATTAATACCATTTATGTAACTTTCAAGACCTCAAAAGGCCTTAAATAGGAAAAAAATTAATACCTATTAAATTTTAAGGTGATATAAAGCGTCAACCAATCCATTTCATGCTTCATCTAACGCATTCTTTCATAAAGAACAAACCCATGTTGAAAAATCAACATACCTTTGTCTTCACAAATTGACTTGAAAGCTCCACAGAAAAATAAAAAAAAATAAAAATTATACCAATGGAAATATATATGAATTACCTGTCTATATAGTATTATAAATCTTTCCGACTTGAATGGGAAGGCCTTGAACCAATCCAATCTCTATAAGTTGCTCCTTATGCCTTCTACGTCTTAAGAACTTGGCATGGGCTCAACATAATCGATCAAAAGAAAACACACTTCCATACTCATAAAAACGTGGGAATTATTCCTAAGAATGTAGAAACCTTCAATAAGCTTTAACAACTCGGAATCATCACTTTACCTCATCAAACCACTTAAAGCACAAAGTTCTTTGAAAAGCATCCTTCAAACTTGACCCTCAAAGAACAAATTTTAACTTTATCTTACCTTACCCATTCATGAAGTTTGATATACCAATGGAAATATATCTGAACCAGATTCACGATACAAATTTAATAATATCCTAACTCATCATGTAGCTCATGTAATGTCATGTTTAGTGTAGACTCTCTAAACTACCCTAAAAACTAGTCTTCATAAAAGGGCACTTTGCACATTTTCACCTCAACCATGACCTTGAATATCATGGAAATAAACAAAAACTCCAGGGATAACACAAATGCTAATTTATACTTTATATTATTTAGAGAACTTTGTCATAGATCAAATTTCTTGAGAAACAAGAAATTTCAAAGGGGCCCACATACATCACCTCTATACTATACATTTATGGAAAGATGGAAGAGTATTATAAAAAAATAAATAATAATATTTTCAAAATCAATAAAAATATTCTTACAATACTCATTCTTCTTCAATTCACTCTTAGCTACAGTTTAACTAGGGTTTCTAACCACTTTACCGTCTTAAATATCGTTCAAAAACATGTGACAATAAAACCACCTCATTATTTTTGTGAAAGCTTCAGAACTTACCTAAGGATATATGCCAAATCATTTACGTCCCCATACAAAGCATAAAATTCAAAAAAGCATCGAAGGTCCACTTTTGCTTTAATATCATACTAAAACTTATCTAATTTTTCTAAAACTTACATATCTTGCAATTCCCATGTGAGAATGACCTAAATTTTTTGTGAAGCATAATTGAAACATCCTATACCTATCTATATTAACCATATAGCTCAAATATTCCTATAAGTCTCTAGCCATAGTTACTTTCCTATGTCAATCATGCTTAATTCTCACCTACTTACTTCCCAAGAACCCTGAAACACTACCAAACCTATGCAAGATGACATGAAACTCACCATACTCCTTAGCTATACTGTCAACATGCTGATACCATGATCCACCATGACTGATTTGGTCCAAGTCTCATACCTCTACCACATTCTGCATGCTCTAGGGATAGAAACAAGCCTGAAATGACTTGATCAACGCTTGCAATCCATGAACAGACCATGTATACCTCATATAGACTCATGTATATATGATACATACCTCATCAACCATGAATGACCTCATGAAAATCTCCAACCACCTTATGATGACTCAAACAATAACTCGCCTAGTAAACCAAGATCCATGACCTCATAAAATTCCACCAAACTTGACACTATCAATCAACCTTCATATTTGACCATTGAATAAAACCTCATGGAGACACATAAAACACCATGACACCATTTTCCATTAATGGAGTTGACATAAATGATAACACTAACACACAATGGCCAACAATCTCCCCCTTTGTTATTGATAAAGAATCATCTTCAAAAACATTAATGGAAACTAACATGACCAACACCTACATTGACCTCATTTCCATGTTTCTATTTCTTCTATCCCCCTTGACATCTGTGAAAAGGATATAATGACTATAATACATGGAAAATGAAAACACATGGCTAAACACAGGGAAACAATGCAAAAATCTGCCTAACTTGCACAAGTGACTCCGCCCGGGACTTAAATCTCTCCTTTTTGACTCCTTCAGATAGCATAGGATGATCCTATGGACATGATAAAACATGAAAAACATCTCCCTTAACGTGATAGCCTCAAAGTAGTCCTTCAATCATGTAATACCTCTCTTACAAGGTCTTGTTTCATGCCCAAATCACCAAAAATACCTCCATAGATATCAAAACACACTTTAGGCCTACTGTCGCTAAACCTGATATTCATTGCAAATAAAATAACGTCACCAAGCTCTAGGATCATCCCAAGCATAGTAAAAATCTCCAAATGCTCTCCCTAGATTTTAGGCACCCTACTTTAACTGAAAATGCAAAAACTAGCTTCCTTACCTTGTTTCTTTGTCATGAGGATGGAACAAACACTTCACCTTGGTTCTCAAGCACTAACTCACCCCCTTGACCTCAAACAATTCTATTATAACCTTCTTGGGTAAAATAATTTCTTACCTCGTATATTTAACTCCAAATCATCTATTATGCATATTCAACCTTTTTCTTAGCTTATTCACATTTAGAGGGACAATATTTTCTCCCCTTACCTTGAATGCACCTTCACGACACTGAACCACATGGTTGTTATTTATTTCTTAGTTACTTGTAGAAAAATGATGGGTAACCATATTGTCTCGATATTTTGACCATGCTTTAGGAGTCTTAAATAACCTTCTATGTATCATAACTTCAACATATAGTGTCTTTATAATGCTCGAGACTTCTTGATTAAGAGGCATGACTGAGAAATTACATCAATAATAATTAATTTCAAGGTCTTCAAGTACCTTTTCTAACCGTTTACTTTTACTTGAACCCTCTTTACCTCAATAACCAAATATCTCTTTAACCTTATAGGCCATCATCACGACTTTGCAATCATCAAATACTCAGGAAAACTATATCACAATGTACTTTACCTTTAGAACTACTATTAACTATTATGGATTGATATGACTACAAATATAATATCAAATGGATTATAGACATCTATCCATTCTTAATTTTTCTTCAACGTCATCACCTTACACTCAAAAGTTCATAAAAACTTTGAACCCAACAAGAACACCATTTCACAGGTCTAATGCTCTTAATTACAAGAATTTACCCTCATTTTTATAGAAAAGAAGCAACAAAGAAGCTCCACAAGTCAAGCACCCTTTATCCTTGCATTCGTGACATGGATACACACACCAAAGTCATGAGATAATATTTTTAGTTACTTTTTCCTTGTTTTCATCATAAAACACCCATCTAAGTCACATAGTGACTCTTCATAATTCCACACATACCGTAGCTTACCATTGTCACCTTCTTGAATAAACAACTTAGACTCTTATTTTATTGGTAATCTTTAGACCAAACTAAGCATGATCACCATGATAGGGTATCCTTGATGCATGATGTCCTCGGATGGGACTTATAAAAAAGTAACATAACAGATAACCTTGCATACCTGAAATATCAAATGAACTAATGCCTTTTATGTCATATTTCCCTCTTTGTTGATCATTGTGCCTTCAACACCCTATCCATCAACTTCATACCTATGTGAGTTATGGTCCTAGCTCTTATAGTCCTTGCAATATTCAAATAATATTCCCGGTATGCATATTATGAGATCATTCCTACCCCGCTATCATAATGTTTGTTTTTATAATTTTCATAGAAACCTCATACATTGTCTTAGACATATGCTCTCAAACCTATGTTTCATGACATTAACACTTTGAAACATATTGCAACATACTTTTAGCTCAACATTTTAATATGAGAAGCCACATAATATGCTCCATGCCAATTTTTTATTTGTAAAAGGATTCAACTTACAGGTCTTAAGACCTTACTAGGCCTTTCCCTTCATGATGTGGTGGATTTGTAATACAAATTTGAGATAGAAGAACTCATTAAAAATATTGACCAACAGGAGAACACACATTTTTTATTTCATTTTCTCGAGAATGCACTTAAATTTCCTTGGAATACCACACTTAATGCAAGAAATCACCAACAGTTGTCAAGACATTCATGATATTGGACCTAGATCTCCTTTCTAAGGAACCTTGATCTCTATTTACACAACTTATACTCTGTCATAGTAAATCAAAACACAAAGAGATCCCATGAGGCTACATATTAGTATTAGTATTTTTCATAGTACATTTGAGCCATACTAAGCCTTTCTTAGCATATACATCACTAATTTATACTTGAATCCTTGACCTCACCGTCACAGACCATCATTTTCATCCCACACTTAATGTAAGAAATTACCTACAATTGTAAGTACATTCATGATATTGGACCTATATCTCCTTTCTAAGGAACCTTGATCTCTATTTACACAACTTTTACTCTACCATAGTAAATGAAGACATAAAGAGATCCCATGACGCTACCTATCAGTCTTATAATTTTTCATAGTACATTTGAGCCATATCAGGTCTTTCTTAGCATATACATCACTAATTGATACTTGAATCATTGACCTCATTGTCACAGCACCATAATTTTCATATGTAGCACTTGTTATGATGCACACTTTACATTTAAAAACCATTATTTCATTCACCGTTAAACCCCGATAACTTGTAGTTCAACCCAAAGTACTCATTTGAAGTCACTTCATAGTCCTTAGGGGATACTATAACCCTTTTGAACACTTGATACAATCAACCTAGAACTCCTTGATACATTACATACCTTGATGAATTTTCATGCTCTTCTAGCCCTTGATATCCTTATTTTGAACCTTAAGAATCATAAATTACACTTCATTGAGCATATTTCAAGGCTCAATAACTCGCCTCATGCTTACACACCTAGGACAATACCTTCAATTGATGTCTTAAATCTAAAGACTTATCAAAGGAAAACCTTGATCCTAATAGAGATTCTAATGAGACTAAAACATTATAAACTCAACTTCATGAGATTTCACAACTTAAACATCATGCACAGACCAATTATCAACTTACATATGGACTAATGTGAGGCAGATCATAACTTCTTCTTGACATATCAACTAGACCTCATGATCTTATGACTAAGATATTGTTAGCGTAATTGAATACCTTAGGTTGACGCTTTAATGAAATTAGAATTTTGAATACTTGAAAATAAGTTTAGTCCATACAGATATGTAATACAAATAAAGAAGACACATACTCATTACCTTGAATAAACTCCTCTTATTCTTATGAGAGAGACAAAATTTAAAGAAAGTCAACTCATATTTGCAATATTTAGACTCACACTTCTTTGAGACCTAAAATGGATTCAAAATTACCTTAAATACCTATGAGTTGACCATTATGGATGATAAACCAAGAAAAAAATACAAAACCTTTTCCAATCTCTCCAAAGACATAAAAATTAGACTCAAATCGTAAGATGATGAGAGAAAACTTCAAGACACCTTGACCTTAACTCAAACACATTTGACAAAGTTTCCATGAGAACAACAAACTCATATACCTACAGACATAAGAAATCAAAGACACATGGAGAGATCACTTGACATACCTTATAACCCTTGAGGTGTCCCAAAGATTCAATTTATTTAACTTGTCATGTATTAGAGCTTGAATGGCTGATAACCACATATGATATTCTTCAACAAGTGAAAACATGCTTTATTTACTTGATTGATGTTTATTAACTATATTTCGAACCTTGATAGTACTAGAATCCTCCTTGAAAAAATTAATATGTTGCATGATGGGTTGAGAATCATTTTTCTTGACCTCCTTCACTTGAGAAACCTCCTTGTTGACCATAGTAACAACCCTTGTAATGAACTTCTAATTACTTTGCAAAAATGTTTCTATATGACCTCATTAGTGACAATTGAAGCAAACAACACTTCTCTTTCTTCTTGGCTCAAACACACTAAGATTCCATCCACAATCCTTGTCTTTATGACCATACTCACATCATAAATGGCATTCAACTTTAAATAATCCTAAAATTTCCAAGGAGACCTTTTACATTATCCGGCTCTATGACCAAAATCATGACAAACAAAAATATCCATTGAGTGAAGAACCATACCTCATAGCATTAGGTTTTCTAAATGAGTTATTCATTCTCAAGTAAGAATTTTGGGTAACCTTCATATAAAATTTAGAACTTGGACCAACATGACCATCACTTTTACATGTTTTTATTCAAACCCTAGGCCTTATTTTTCATCTATGGCTCTTTGACCTTCTAAAATACCATCAAGAGCTTTGGAGATCTTCTCAAGCCTCTCATACATCCTTAACCTACTATATGCACTCTCCAAATCTGATTATAGGGATTTGAATTTTTAATCATACTTGGAAAAATTGTATTCTTTCTCCTTTAGGGATTTAGACAAAGTTTATACTAGAGATTTCAAACCCTTGAGGGCTTAATCGTGCTCTATCTCTATATCCTTGATGTGAACTTCTAAAAAATCAACCACTTGACTAAACTACTTCATTCTTATTCCTTAATGCTTCTTCAACATTTGAAGACTTACCCATTGCTTGTGCTTCAAAGGATATCCTTCAAGTTTCATAACTTGCTTCACAAGGACCTACTTTGATACCAATTTTTGGAAGCAAAATGGAATAAGAGGGGGTTGTGAATTAGTCCTAAAAATTTCTTATTTCATTAACCATTAATTTTATCAACCATTAACATTCATCTATTCACATAAATTCAACCATTTCTTATTTAGTGTACACACTACATTCAAACAAGCATAACACTTGAGAAGAAACACATAGACACAAAATATAAGTTGGAATCCCTCATGAGGAAGAAAACCTACTGAAATTGTGCTTATATTTCCCAAATAAAATAGATTTAGTAAAGTACCAACTTCACAAGGAGTATCAACCCCTAGTTTAGTAGAGCACCAACCCTACAAGGAGTACCAACCCTTAATACAAGAAGAACCCACTCCGGAAGGATGCTACAATCTCCTAAGATGACCAAACAAAAACTCAGCCACCTAATGATGATGATCTCTAATTTTTTTTATGCCACAACGAATGAAAATCTCTAATTTAGCTTAAAAAAACTTACTCAAACCCTCATTCCTTAGACTAGGTCAATCTTATTTTTCACAACTTGTATTGGCTCTAAAACCTTAAACACATGGTCTTGATTTGTATTCACACAATCATAATATTTCTCATATCCGAAAACATTCAATCATACCTACAAAATATTTCTACTTGGGTCTTACTTTTCACCATGTAATACTAGCTCACAAAATGAGCTCAAACACTATATTTATATCCTTATCTTCCTTATAACCCAAGAGAGGTAGGTCCTTCATGAATTATTATACCAACACATCATAATAAAATTAACATAAATTCATTATAATGGTCTCATATGACACATATAGGTCGGTGATGCCCAAAACCATTCATCATGCAACAAATTGCCTCAAAACCCCATCACTAGGATGAGAAAAATCCACTCATACCAACAATACGATTCTTAAAGCTCCCAAATTCAACATAAATGTGTAATATAACAAGTAAGAATAATAAAATGGTCACATATTTACTTTAACCAATCCAATAAATCATTAAATGGGCCCACTTTGGCTCATATCCTTCTCAAAATAATTGTTTCCAACACCCTATCTTCACCTTTCGGCCTCATGATTACCCAAGATAACCTAAACTATGGAATCTCACCCCTATATGCAATCCTTAGGACCATTAAATCCTCAATCACAACAACTTTTCTCTTTACCAAAACAAGCTTCCCATAAACTCGTTTTGCAAACTCAACTGATTAACACCCTTTGTATAAGTTTCAAGACCTAAAAATTCCTTCAATAGGGAAAACATTCATCCCTTTTCACTTTAAATGTGATATAAAAATCAAGCAATCCATATCATGCTTTAACTAACTCATTCTCTTAGCAAGAACAAACCTGTCCTTAAATCAATCATACCTTCTTCTTCACAAATTGACCTTTTAAAAATAAAATAAAATCACCAAGACACAAAATATATAGCACTAGAAATATATTTGAATCCCATTTATAAAACATATTATAAATCCTTCCAAGTCAAAGTGGAAGGAATTAAACCAAGCTAATCTCTGCAAGATGTTCCTTATGGCTTCTAAGTCTCAAGAAGTAGACATGGGCTCAACATACTCCATCACACAAAAACACACTTCCATACACAAAACAAGAATGTAAAATACTTATGAATGATTCCTAAGCACTTAGAAACCTTCAACAAGCTTGAAAAACTCGTAATAGTCACTTTACATCATCAAGCCACTTAGAACTCAGTAAGAACAAGCATCCTTAAAACTTGACCCTTAGAGACCAACTTATAACTTTTCCATACCTTATCAAATAAAATTTTTGGTATAAAAATAGAAACATATCTTAATAAATTTCACAAAAAAACTTTAATCAGCTCCTAAATCATCTTGTAGCTCCAAAAATGTAAAATTTAGTGCGATCGCTCCAAACTATCGTAAAAACTAGTCTTCATAGATAGGGAAGACTTTGCACATTTTCACCTCAACTATCACCTGAAAATATAATGGAAATAAAGAAAAACTTCAGGGATAACATAAATGTTAATTTATACTTTACATTATTTGGATAACTTTTTCATAGATCAAATTTCTTAAGAAACAAGAAATTTCAAGTGGGGCCCACATACGTTCACCTATTGTAATATACCTTTATGGAAAGATGGAAGAGTCCTATAAAAAATTAAATAATCAATTTTTCAAAACCAATAAAAATACGATCACTATACTCAATCTTCTTCAAGTCACTCTTAGCTAGGGTTTAACTAGGGTTTCATACCACTTTAATTTTTTAACAATCCTTCATAAAAACGTGACAATAAAACCACATCATTATTTTTGTGAAAGATTAATAACTCACCTAATAAGATATGCCAAAAAGAATAGGTCCCCATACAAATCATTCAATCCACAACGAGCATCAAAAGGTTCACTTTTTCTTTAAAATCATACCTGAAACTTGCCCTATTTTTCTAAAACTTGTATATCTTGGAATTCCCATTCCGAATGACCTGAAATTTGTCATAAAGAATCATTAAAACATCTTTTACCTATCTCTATTCATAATATAGATAAAATATGTATGGAAATTTCTAGGCATAGTGACTTACATGTGTCGATCATGCCTGTTTCTCACCTGCTTGCTTCCTAAAGACCCTGAAACACTACCAAACCTCTATAAACTGACCTAAAACACACCATACAAATCAAGTACACTATCACCATGATCCTAGCGTGATCCACCATGACTGGTTGATTCTAAATCTCATACCTCTACCACATTTTGCATGCTCTAGGGCTAGAAACAAACCTCGAATGACCTGATTCAACACTTACAACCCATGAATAGACCATGTAAACCTCATACAAAATCATGTACACCTGTAACATACCTCATGGAACATGAATTGAATCATGACACTCTACTAATCAACCTTCATGTTTGACCATTGATTAAAACATCATAAAGACACATACCACACCATGACACCATTTTCCATCAATGGAGTTAACATCAATACAACCTTAACACACAATGGCTAACAATGGAGTCCATTGTTGTGGACATTGCAAAAAAATTAGTGGAAGCACTCATTGCGTGGAAGACCTTGGAGGCCAAGATAAAGGAGGAATATCCTGAATTAATTTGTCGTCGGAGAAGAAGAAAGCTGCGTTAAAAACATTATTTCATTCATCCTAATTCTTTCTATTATTCTTTTATTTGATTCATTTTGGAGACAACCATTTTCGAGGTGACAATGAAATTATTGTGGGGTAATTTGAATCGAGAACACTTGACATAAACCACACAAGAAGTCCATGCAAGAAAGTAAGTCATATGCAAAGCTGCGAATGGATAGGAGAACACACGCATGGAGTAGGAGTTCATCTTTCGGGACTTAGTCGTTTTTGCTCATAAAGGTATATTTTTAGAGATGGCGTGCAGAGCACACAAACAAGGCAGATACATGTGTGCCATGCATTGGCTATTTTTGGAGGATCGGATACAAAGTGCTTTACATGGATACTGTATGATAGAAAAGTGAAAAGTGAGCATGAGAATCAACAAGTAGCCTTTCTTCGTACCTGACCTCGCGAGGTTGTGCCGAGACAGCCAGTGGAAATGAAATATATATGGATATAGAAAAATTAGTTGGGAAATCTTATATCCTCAACACGTACTAATGGGATCTGCGAGTCTAAGGTAAAGAAATCTCTCCTAACCTAAATTGGTGTAATGGATCATTTAGATATAATAGTTGTTCAGAGGCTCCAATCACCGCCGAGCTATGCCAAGGTCCTATCTATTAGTTGTTGGATGCATGGAAAATTACTTGTAGGTGCTTCATGTATATTTCTAGACAAGGTCATGAAAGTGGTAGTGAGAGGTGTAGTGGATTTCTAGGAAAATATGGGCAGTTTGTTGGTCCGACCCAAAAATATTAGTTGTATTAGGTTCTATGTTCAATATGGAAAATTGTGTTATGATATCCGGTGGGAGTGGTGAGGATCTAAATACCAACGTACGTAAACTAGTGTCAATGTTTAACTGATTAGCAAGTCCGTTGGGTTGTGGAACCTTGGGATCACAACCATGAGTTCATGGTTGTTGTGGACCTGTTATGGTCATGTGAAGAATCAATCTCTTCTTCCCACTATCCCATAGTCATAAGACTTTTTAGATTCTATGTTTAATACTAGGAGTTGTGTGATCTTCTCGAATACCTTACGGATGTTCTAGTAACTTGTATACATAAGCTTGTGTCTATGTCAATGAGAAGGTCTCTTGTATTTGGCTACAGAATTAATGAATCACAACAAAATATTTGCTCTCTTTCGGGTTCTTGTATGGTCATGCAGATATCCTATCAAGGCAATCTATAGTTGGGTTGATTTGACCAGAATGTGTATGCTTTGTCGTCTTCAAATTTTAATTCTCTCAATTGTTCATTAACTACTTGTGGGTTTGTTGTTGTTTGAAAGACATGAATTCTAAGACCTTGATCTATATCCGTTAATGTTGTGAAGATATTTTGCTGAGGTATTACCGGTTTGAATACGTAATCCCTGGGCTCTCTAGGTCCCGTAATTGTCATGCAAGAGATAACCAAACTTAATTGAAAGAAGTAAACTAATTATGAAAGATATATCTACACTATGCTTATATTCCTTTTTTGTATTTTTGAAGATATGAATTTGAACGAAATTTAAAGAGTGACTATTCTACTATATTAAGATAATGAACAATTAATCTAATAATGAAATTAAAACAAGCAAGGTAGCCAGATGTAGCTATTTTCCTGTGCATTTGTGAATTGATCCTAAATATAAATAACTAACTAATTTAATTGAAAGACCTTCACTCTTACCTCAGAAGTGAGGAATAAATCACAACTTCTCGAAACTATCATTCCCCACAGCTTCCCTGGTAATATTGAAAGCAAGCTTAACTGAAATAAAATGATTTGCTATTCTATTTGATATATTGTAACTACAACTTTGACAATTCAAACCTGGAGTTTACATAACAGTGACAAATCCAGTTGTATTATGACTTGTCCCCTCAGTGTGATCTCTTCGTTCCTTTGTGTTCTCGTGAATCCGAAAAGTGGGAATGTGACATGGCAGCTTGGACGTAAGCCAAATAGAATGCAAGTAGGAGAGGGATAGTGCAAGAGAACAGAGCTTGACTATGCGATTCCTAGCAGGATTGTTACAGGGATACAATACAAGCACACCAAAATCTCTAGGACCTATACTTCCTGTGACAAAATAACAACCTATAATTCTAAGAAGAATCAAGATTCAAATGGACATAATCTAGAACCAGAATTATGTGGAGCCTTGAACTGAGAGGCTGAAAGCTTTACAAAATCTAAACTTGTTGAGACTTATTGAAGAACTTTCAAAACACACTGAATAATAATTCATAGAGGGAGAGGGCCATTTTCTTGTAAACAAGCTTGGTATTTATAGCACTTTGATTTACCAGAGGGTAAGATTGAATTGAACTCTTCTATTATAAACAAAGAGGAATTACTATTTACCAGGTGGCTAAAACTTAAATGCAAGCAAGAGTGGTTGAGAAATATGAGCGCCACTTGATTTTTACATTGACGAAAGCGTCGAAAAGTTCTGGAAAATGTGCTTAGAATCGCTTTGCCCTACGCAGGGCGGTGGTTACAGGACCACTACCTAGGTAGGGCGGAATTCCTATAACTAAAGACAAAAATGAAAGGAAAAGAGAGGAAAGGGGTTAGAACAAAGCATGTGAAAGCTGGATAAGGCATTTTAGGATGTAAATTTGTACTCAATGAGCTTTCTGGATTCTGAACACCTTACGAAGATATCTAAATCATCATTGGGGTTTCGAGCTTTCTCGGATTCTCGAACACCTTACGAAGATATCTAAATCATCATTGGGGTTTCGTAACTCTTTCTGGTAGTACAATACATACAATTTTTGAGTACGTATGCAGATACATGGCGGAAATAGATATACCATTATCGCTTAACTACTAACAATCTATAGTTAGCACACTTACATGTGGGGCTTGTGATTGTAAATAATGCGTGGATATTAATAGCATGTGACCTATTTTTGGATTAGATAAGCGGTGAAGGGAAAGTCCCCACCCTTATAAGTATGTAGTAAACTATGTAGTAGAGATATGGATATAGAGAGGGAATTGAAAGGGATAGATATATGCATACATAGTGAGATTATGCTGCTAAATTTGTTACGCGCATACTACTATTATTATAATGAAGCGTATATACTTATTGCATTTAATATAATGAAGGATATTGGCTGAACCTACGTTTTATTCTTGTGTGTAATTGGATATTTCATGTACTTGATTCCATCATGATTATTGTTTAAAGTCTATTATTCCCTAGATATAGAAATGTTGTGCATTTGTAGAATGATTTATTAGTTATGTATCTATAAGCTTTAATTCTTCATCATGCTAACATCCCGTAACAACAACCCTAAAGAGGGACCTGGTATCTTTGTGAGCTTTGGGTGAGCGTTCGGTCTAGGGCCGAGTGATGTGCCGGTGCGTCTAGGGTGTTCTTGGTAAATTCTATGTTGTATCATTGCTTCATTTAAGTGAATATGCCTCCTAGAAGCCTAGAGAAGGCATATTGTGAGCCTTGAATCATCTCAAAAAAGGGTCATCAAAACAACATGATGAATCCATTTTCCCTTTTCTTGTCCTCAGAACCCTGTTGACCTTCTTAGCTACTTTTCTAGGTAAGATAACCTCATTACTTGAGCTCTCATCTTCATTATAGTAAATGATAAGCATTCATGTTGCAATTCATACACCTTCTCTACCACTGCTTGAGGAAGAAATTTATCATCCTTAGCACTGGAGTTTTTCCCCTATTTCTTTCCTTTGTCATCCTTTGTTGATATCTCATTTATGGTAGTTTCTCCGACATACTATTAGATTTCTCTTGCCTCTTCCATATCTACCCATTTCACCTTATTTTTAGTCTTTTCTATTTCAACTTCTAAATTTTCTTTCTTGATCATGTATACCCACTTCATTTCCTTCTTTCCAAGAGCTACTTGAGGCTTGACTTATTTTATCTCCTTTCTATAATTTATCTTCATGTTAGAGGCTTTATTTTCTTACCATCTAAAGGTATAGAACTTTCTACTATGCTTAGGTTGTCCATATTTATAGCAATACTTTGAGAAATTTCCAAAATTCATGACATGTATAACATATTACATGGAGAAAATTAATGTTGGATATGGAGAACTCTCCAAGAAATTTCCCGTTCCCTAAACCTAAACTACATGCAAATGACAGAGGTAGAGGTGACAACACTAAGCGATTCAGCTTGGTAGATCATGGGGGTCTTCATGGCTCAGAAGAAGATGGATCTATTTGTCTTCTTGAAGCTTTCAATCCCGCCTTCGGCTTCCTCTATTTTTGACATATCTGCATCTGCGTTTTCCCTAACCCTAGGGCCAAAAAGGCTGGAGTCGACGCTGGAAAGGAGGAAGTCGACATTGGACGGAAAGGATCCACCAGCTCAAATCATGGTGGATCCATAGCTCCAAGAAAGGTTCTATTCACGGTCATGCTCGTAACCATGACCACTAATCGCCCCTATAGCTGGTTGTTTTAGGGAGCTGTCTTTGTGAAAGCAAGAAATCAACCCTATCTCAAAGGGGAAAAAATAGAGTTTCACGACTATTTCTAGATCTACTTCCTTGATCCCTTCTAAGCCTATGGATTTTGCAAAGAATCCTCCGATGTACGCTTTAGTGCAAAGGTTCTAAAATCTGAGACTTATTTCAAGCAAAATGGATTGATATGCAAATTTAACAATTTCTCCTGGGCTCCCGACATTACATGATTGGATCTCTACTCACTGGAGGCCTCTAATGTTAGGTAAACTGGACATTTACCCTCAATCCAGAGGTTTCTTCATTATTTTTTTGATAAAACACCTGATAAGGATGAGATTTTTGGTAAAGTTTGGGATTTTCAATCCCATTTTTTTTGATGAAACCTTGGTTCCCTCTCTTTAACCCGATGACTAAAACTTTCTATGTTAAGCCTGTTTGGGTCCGTTTACCAAATTTACCCTCCATTTTTAGAGTGAGAACTGTTTCATTTGTCAATTGGGAATACTCTAGGTAAATTTTTGGCTATTGACCCACAGACTTTAGCCTACGACTACAACTCCTATGCCCGTATATTGGTGGGATTGAATATTTGTATAGATTTCCCTACAGCAATTGAGCTCAAAGTGGAGGAAATTGTTTGGATTCAGAATTTAGACTATGAAGGGTTCCCCTTTAGATGTAGAAATTGTTTCTCTCTCGGCCACTTAGCTTTAAATTGTCAGATTGTGAGGAAACCTGTCAAGAGTAGAACTTCATGGTGTAATACTTCTGAACCATGTCAATTGGTTGTTAAAGGACCATTGGATAGTGACTTAGAGGGGTATTCAGAGAGTGAGGATGATTCAGCCTCAAAGAATGAGGAGCCTACTCCTCATCATTCTTCTACTTCACTTGATGGAAGTTCTCCAACTTTAGTCTCAATAGATCTCCATGTTATTATAGAGAAAGAGGAATTTGAAATACCAGATCAAAGAAATGAAAATGATGATTTCAATATCGAAAAGGGTTGGACTAAAGCATGTCAAAAGAACAAAGGGAAAATTGTAAACAATGCCTTTAAAAGGAATTTAAGATCCCACAGGAAGGGATCTCTTGGTTAAGTTTTTCTTTTGTTTTGTTGTTATTTGTTTCCTTGTGCCACTGGAAGAGGCTAGACTACTTGTTTCCTTAGTGAAATATATTTTTATCCATATGTATTGGGGTTGGGTCCCCTTAACCCTTATTTTACCATTAATAAAAAAAAACATATGACATGTTTTATTATTTTTCTTGAGTAATGACTGTCATTGCCAACTTGACTTATAGGGTTTTCTATGAAATTCTTGGCGGTATGAACTTTATTTCTACAATTGAAACATATTATGTTCCTTTCATATTCAGTAGCACAAGATCTCCATGGGATTTCTTTATCATAGTTTTTCATGCAATCTTTAGCTCTATATCCAAAATCATAACATGAGAAACGATATCCATTAAATTTCCTCTCATACCTAGATGCATTTGGCTTTCTGATTGACTTGGATCTTCATGTCTTGGTTTCCTTTTTTTGCTTCATGTTTGTTTTTTTCTGGGATCATCCTTTTAATATTACTTATTTTCAAAACTTTGACAAAATTCATGAATTGATTCAAATTTCAAATATATTTTCCTTTCTTATGCCATTTCCTCTCTGAGAGTATTTAGATCAAGTATTCGATCTCACATCATTCAATTTTTTATTGAATATATGCATGACATACTTGATGGTTTATTTCATCCGGTTTTCTCTATTTTCTTTACAAATCATCAAGTTGGTTAGCTACTTGTTCCAGTTCAATCTTCAAGGACTTTAATTCATTTTCAATTTTTAGGCAGATCATTCTCCTTTTGATTCGGATATCTTGAATCATTCTCTACAAATGAATCCACTTCATTTAGTTCATCAACATGGCGGGATTCCATGTGCGTAATATTATTATTTAGACCTTATATCAAAGATTGAGAAACCTCATACTTTCTCTACAGGATTGATTCAATCAAGAACTCATGCTTGTGTCTTTAGGATCACCTCCAAGCTATTAGGATTAACTTTGGATGATCATGCTCGATACCAATTGTTCGATATCAAAAACACCGAGAGGGGGTTTGAATAAGCGCAATTCCATTTTACCACCTTTAAAAATTCTTAACTAGAAATATAATTCAAACCATGAACAAATTAAAGTAAAATGAAGTTCAAATAAGTACAAACGACACCAAATTTATAGTGGAAAACCCATAGAGGGAGAAACCCACCTTAAATTAAGGATTTTTATTAGGAACACAAATTCCTTGTATACAATGATTTCCACTTTGGTTGATTACCCACACAACCTATGAAGCACCTACTTGAATATCCTTCAAGAACCCACTAGAAGGAAGCCAAAGACCCACTTAGCTAGTTTAGCAAGGTACAACTTCTTTGGAAGCACCTACTCCACACGTGCTCTAAGTACCCACTTACAAAATATACAATAACACTATATAATTTGTTCATTTAGTTCCTTGTTACTTCATAAATAGATCATGATCCCTTACTAGCTCTTCATTCCACAAATCACAATTCACCTATTTCTCTGCTTTTGTAACATATACCCACTCAGATTGTATGAAATCGATGCTAATATAGTATTATTTTAGTAGCTTTAAATATTTCTATGACCTTTTTTTTCCAAGGCTTTGTACAATATATAATTTTCCTATCTTACTTGCATTCAACTCATTGTTCTTACCCGGTCAATTGAACTTAATCTCAGCACACTATATGCCCTTCATCTCACATCCTTCTTCATGTTTGAGACACTTCTTGACACCCTTATCATTATTCCGTAATCCCTCGATTTTCGTTGTTTGATGCCCACCTTTTGTATAAAATTATCTTTTATTATCTACCTTTTCATTCATTAAATTAGTCAACATTCATTTTCAACACATTTTGCATGCAATTTTATCTTTGTTCTTGTGTCTTGATCACACCTCTCTATGTTCTCTCTTCTATCTCATCATTCTCACTTAAATAAAAGGCCTCTCATGAGGGAATTCAACCATCAACCTCTTGTCTTCCAAAAATTTCAACTACAATCCTCTTTTCTCTTCTTCACACCCTTACATTTTCTTGAATGGATTTCAATAAATCATTATTCCCTTGATCATAGTCATTTCTAAACTATTTTCAGTCCTCTTTTTTTCTATTTATATCTTCTATGTATGCATGTTATGCCTTTTCATTCACTATTTTCACATAAGTTGTCATACCACATCATGCTCATATGTATTTTAAATTTATTTATTTTGTATTGTTGTCTCTGTATTTTTATAATCAGCTATCATTTTCTTCTAATAAGGAATTCAAATTCCTCACATGCTTTTCACCTCTTTATCTTTTATATGCTTTTATTTTCTTTTTACTTACTTGAACAAAAATCGTGCACCTTTAAAGGATTTATTAACTTCCTTTTGGTTTTGTATCTTCCTCAAAACCTTTCAAGTCCTCTTAAAAATTGAATTTGAGGCGAGATTCTTCATCTTTCATATTGTAATGACAATTTAAGTTGACCTTAGCAAAATGTGTATATGATAATGAGGTTTTTGACTTCCATTCAAACACAACATTGAGGGAAAGTAACTGACCTATGACATTAAAATCCACCTCGAGTTGCATTAGGATGAAATTCACTATTTTTCTACACCCTTCCAATCATGAACACATTCTCAGTAAACTTAGACATTAGATTCTACATGTGGTATTACATTCATGGGTCCATTACACTTGTGCATATAATTGAAGTCTTTAAGATAAATAATGGATACATATTAACTTGAAAAAGTAATCCTTAAAAAAAAAAAAATTATTCCTATCATATGTGAATCCTCAAGAAAATCGAGCTCCAATGAATGAATATCCTTCGAATCTAGCAAAAATGTCCTGGTTATGACTGAGCATGGTTTTTGAAGATTTCTGCTAAATAGATCTCCCATAAAACTCAACCAATTTCCAATTTTCATTTTGTAAACATTTTGAATTGAGCCCACAAATAATATTTCAAAATTTCATGCATTTTGGTTGGAAGACAAGTGAGATTTGATCAAAAAATCATAGAAAACCCTAGTTAAGGGTTACCGTAATAGTGAATGGCCCGAGAACTCTAAAAAAATTATTTCTTCCTTGGCTATGGATGAAATTAAAATATTTCTTCTTATGTGGTTATGCATAATTTTTTTACATGTTCTTCCACCTCTTTACCTATTGGAAACTCTCTAGTTTTGCTCAAATACCTCAATGTTACAGTGCAAAGTTGAGGAAGTGACTATACAGTCACTTGTTTGAGTAAGAAACCTTAAAATAGAATGGTAGACTTCTTCTCCAAAATAAATAGATATATTGATTGTATAGATTGGATTAATAACATCTTCAAATGATGGAAAAAATAAATATTTCAACTTAAATTTTCACCTGAAATGGAAAACAACTCAGTTGCATGCCTGAGTGTGATCAATTCAAGACTGTAAGAGTCCAAGACAACATAGTAAGATGAGTTTACACCTTGATATTCACCTATCAACCATTCCAACTGAGAAAATACCTTAAAAATACTTTTAAAGGAGGTTTGAATTCTTTTTGTGACCATTTTACCACTATTGGGTTCTTGTACAAGACAAAACTTGAGAAGGCAAACTTTCCAATCCAGGAACACTGAATAGATTACTTGAGAAACTCACCTTGACCTCTTATGCTAGTCATCATCTAGGATTGAAGGGAATATTAGAGGTTCCAAATAACTTTTAGGACTCACAATATTGATTAGAAAGAATAAACAACTCATCTTGTCATTAAAGACTCAAAACAAATGCCAAGAAGGAGAATAAGCACGTCGAAGAATGTTCATAGAATTTTCAAAAAAGTGCAATTGATCTGAAATTTTTGTATTACCTCAGGAATTTTGTCTACTACAAAAATTATTCTACGATTTATCTGAATAAGCCCTCATATTTTTTCTTTAGTGCTAAGAAGAGAAGAGCCTCAAAATGCATTTTTCAAGAAGGTTGTTTCAGATAAACTTGAATAACTCAAAATCCTCATTACTAAATATTATGAAATTTTACATGGAGCAATTTAATACATCCCTCTACACATTCCAGTAGTCTATTAGCCATAGGTTTTTGAATGAATCTTTTACCAATCTCATTTTCTATCAAGAAAATTGTCAATTCTGAAAGCCACTTTCTATGCATTCTTTAATTTTGACTCCAGGGGCTAAAGTGAGCCTTGTTTTAGCTCACACATGTAGCATATATTATAATACAAGATGGTGACATTTTGATTTGTGATTTTTAGAAAAATATAATAGAATAACATAACAATTTAAAATATCTTAATGAAGGGTTGTAATATGTAGTTGATCTCGAAATTTAATTCCTTAAGGAATTGCAAGGAATATTTGATTTTTACTTGATAGTTGGATTTTTATACGTTATAAATACATAATTAGTATATATATGAAGGAAAATGTAGAAAATTTTAATTTCACGCTAAAGGTGATTTGAAATAAAATAGTCAACGATTGGTGAAAATACTAGCCAATCCAAATAGTAAAAGTAACTTGTACCTAGAAACATTAGGCGACCTAGACCTAATTCCAAACCTAAACATTCTCTAAATGCAAATTCTTAAAACCAAAAATTACAGAATTAAAGAATATTCACCACTAATATTTATGATGACATACATATATGTTTTTAATGTAAAAATAAATTAACATGTTTTAAATTACAAATACATATACTTATTGAAATGATAATCAATACCATTTCTAAAAATGTTAATAAGTTTTAACAAAAAATATAAAAATTAATAGAATTTAAATAAAGAAGTTATTTCAAAAATTTTTTATTGTTCTTTATTTATGCTTTGAACTATGTTAAGATTCATTTTTTTTCTAGAGACATGTGTAATAGAGAGGGAGATAGAGAAGGAATGAAATAACATTGGAGAAAGACTAGGAATAAGGAAATAAACACGCATGATTTTTGAATATCCTTCTATTGTGGTACTTGATCTTGGATATAGGATCGTGAGTGCAGAATGGACCTCAAGAATTAAATATTACTTGATAATCCAAATAAATTCCTACACACAATGGTTTCTAAATTAATGATGTTTCCTTTGTCAAACCCTACTATGCACTATTAAATTATATGGAGGATGGTGATAGTAGAATGTATAAGGAAATGGATCCCTTTTAGTATGAGATTATCTTTGTCCCTACCCTTGTCCTTATTTCCATAAAGTAGACTATGGTAATAAAGAATTTGGTGGTGAATATGGGTGCAAGTGTAGAGGTGTGTCACAAAAAAATCCAACTTTAAGATCCCTAACTACACCTACATCGGGAGTGTGTATTTTTTATTTTATTGATGTTTGGATCTTAGCTAAGGGATGTGGGGAATTATATGGCAAAAACCTTTTGTTAGTGGAATTATTTCCTATCCTTGTTTGGCATATTATGAGTATTACAGTTGTGGTTTAATCCCATTATGGTATTTCATTGCATTTTGTGATGGGGGGAAGTATTTTTTTTGGTAAACATCGATATAATGAATTTCTTATTATTTTTGAATAATTTTCTTGAGATGTGTCATTTTCCTTTCCTATCCTTTTTAGCCAAATTCTTGAAAACATGACCTATTGAATTTTTAGGGTTGGCATGTGGGTTACATTGTTAGGGAAATATGTGGTAAGGATTCCTTTCAATCTCTTGATAATTCAGTTACCCATTTTATTGGTTCTTATTCTATCTCATCCTATTCTAAATTTGAGGTTTGGCATGGTTATATTTTTGTAGGTTCCTAGATGTGAGGAAATGATTTCATTTTTTCTATATTAAATCTACATGTTGCAATTGAATAGAACCTATGGTGAATTTTAAGGATGACGAGTTAGCAAAAATATCTTAGTATGAAGTGCATGATTAACAAATTTATACAAAGGAAATTCACATTGGATTTGTTGTGATTATTAAAAACATGTATTAGTGTTGACTATTATAATTGTATGAAGGGAGTGAAATATGATGGAGATTTATGAATTCATCTTCATTTCATTATTTTTTCCCCATTTTTGGTTATTCATTTACTATGAGGTATGTCCTCTTTTTGGTTCACCATGTCTCAATTGTCTTGGTTATTTCTTGGAGACTCTATATTTTTGGGTAAGTTTATGTTGGAATTTTTCCCCTTGATTTTAGTTTTTGAGCCTTTTTTATTCTATTAAAGTTAATCATTAGTGGTTATACGAAATTGACATACATTACCCGATTCAATTTTTAAAAATTAAGATCCCTCAAATGGAGTAGTACTTGACTTGGTCCTTGTATTTCAAATCATTCATCAAGAACATTATTTTTCATGTTTGTGCCCATATTCAATTACAACAATAACACATTATAATTTTCCTTTCCTCAAAATGTATCCTTCTAACAAATAAAGCGTAAACAAAATTTTGTTTAATGTGACAATTATACTTATGTCAAAATGGTCATAGTTAGATAGTTTTACTTGAGATTATGAAAATTAGTCCTCAATTTTAATAATAAATGACCTTGGTTAGGTTATCATCTATTCTCTGTAGTATTATATATTATTATAAAATAAGATTTTTTTCTTATTTCTTCAATTAATGGAATTCAGTGAATGGTTATGGGTCCAAAATCTATAACTACTTACCCCATGCCTTATACACATAGATATCGTACGCACTTTCATAAACTAAATATTTTAGTTCCTACTTGTACTAGATGCATTTTACAAACATAAAATATGTATCAAAATAGTATGAGGAATACATATACTTTACTACTCAAATCAAGAAAATATTTACTCATGAGAAAAAGAAAAATATAAACTAGAAACATTCTGCAAAATAAATGTCAACAATGTGAAAGTGAATTAATTCCATGGTTGTAAATTATAATTTTTTAAATATAGAAATATGAACACTAAATCTACAATGTTCATTAACAAGTAGATATAAAAAATAAATACATATGGGAAGACTACATACAAATTCATTTATCCTCAAGCATGACAAAAATGAATTTGTGTTATAATGATCTCTTCAGATATTTTTGAATGTTAAATCTTCTTTGGAGTAGTAACTAACAAGACTATCAAGATAGAAAAAATGAATTATAATTTAGTATGCCTTTTGAAGGAGGTGTACAAGTATAAATCCATGACATAATGTTAGGTAATCAATTTGGGCACAAACCTATACAATTATATATGCAAGAAACATATATGTCATGTAAAGAAGGAGTCTACAACTATTATATAGCAATAAAAAATAATCTAGATACCATGAAAAAATTATACAAGCCATATGAAAACATATAAATGACTCTTAAATTTATATGTATTTATTCTTACATCATATAATTTCCAATTTAAATTTTTATGTATATTTATCAATGTTATTGATTACCAGGACCTACTATGTTTGTAAACATTTCAAGAACTCATAACACAAATAGTATTCTTACACACATGAAACTAATCTTGTGGAGTATAACTTAAATGACAAACATCTCTCTAAAAACTATAGAAAATATCAACCTTCTTACCACTCTCTTATATTTGTGATTTAGTTGAAAAATGCAATAATCATGTACAATTGTCTCAAAATATTATTATCAAAATCTCCTAATTTTTATATGTTCAGAAAACAACTCATGTATACAAATATATTAATGCACATTAACAACAATGTTAGTAATAAATCACTAATTCTTAAAAATAAGTGGAAACGTAAAATACATATTGTCTACAAGACCATGACTACATTATATGTGAGATGGATAGAGAAATTATATAAAAATTATACTCAAATTTTTGTAACACTATATTTTAAAATAGTGAAACATTTTATTTATCTCGTAATGGAAATTACTTAATGAAGGTAAAATTTGATATTTCTAACACCACCACATTTATCCCCATATACTAACATACCTATGTGGTATCTAAATTCAAAGTGTTTGTACTATTGTTGTCATGTGTTTTTGCAAGGAAAAATTCAATGTTGAAACATGAAAACTTTACCCTAATGTCAAAATTATTTCTTGAAATCCCTCTTGAACCATCTCTAGATCTGCCAACCTCCATGCCATGCCTATCATGATCCTTGAAAGACTTCATTTGTTTTGTGTATTCTTTCTCCAATGTTTTAAATGTCAAAATAGGGTGACTCATCCCATTCAGAGAAATTCTTCTAAAGGATAATTCTTCGGTAAGCCTAGAAACACTATTTTTATGCTCGAATAAGAATATATATATGTCTCAGAGGAACATAAGGGGGAAATTACAGAGTTAGATAATCTAGTGAAATATATGTGGACTCGACATGAGACAATGGAAGAGGGTCTGAAGAAAAGGAAATTCCAACTTTGTATTAGTAGCTCTGAGGATGAAGATGAGAGAGGGAAGACTCGGAAGGAACTATAGCACGAGAAAAACCAAGAAGTTCCTACTATCACTTCAAGAAACGCCCCCAAATGTCAAAAGATAAACTAGTTTTCTTTGTTTCTGCTCTTGAGCTTCTTATTTTCCTTTAGAAAACTATTCGATCTGGTAGTAGAGACATTTTTGTTTTGAATCTTTCTCGTGGCTTGGTATCTGGACCTTATTTCTATTGAGTTAAGCTTATTTAACTCATTATGGTCCTATCTCTCTTCTACATCTTTTTGTGTGCTTCTATGATGTATTATATTTTGTAAGGTCTCTGGGAGTTGATCCCTACTTATTATCTAATATAATAATAAAACATTATCCTACACAGGACATGTGTGCATCCTCCATAATATAATTGAAAGAGAAATCCATATGAGACTGGTGTCAAGAAGCTAATAAAATATAGAAATTGGTTTAGGAAAATTTAGGAAAGTTTAAGAGGTTTTGGAACAACAACAATGAAAGCGGGTTTTGAAGGCTTAAGAAGCTTGCGGTGAAAAAGATACCTAAACTTTAAATGAGGATTCTAGGTGCTCCAAGATGATTCAATAGGAAAAAATATACCCTAGGAAATATTAAAGAATCCTATAAAGGATGGATTTTCATATTCTTCCCAAGGCCCATGCGCTTCTCAAGGAAGATCAGTTTATGCAAATTCACCTTGCAATCCCGAATAAAAACAATTTTTTAGAGTAGGAATAAATAGGTCTTGAAAACCATCCCATTGATCTTGAAATGATCTTAGGTGTTAAAATTATATATATATATTTTTTTAAAAGACCTGCTTGAGCTCTGGGAAAAGTGGTTTCATGTTTTTGGGATTTAATCAATTTCATTATTGGATGGGTGACACATTTTGGTGTTCCGATTGTTCCAACTGTACAAAATATCCCAATTGTCCAAAATTTTCAAACAAATGGGGATGGAAGGGATAAAAAATGTACCCCATCACCTATTTTTATCCCTTGGACACTCATGTAACCTTATCTCTTCCTAGAAAACGCTAAATGGTCATGTATTCAAATTTAGCTTAATTTTTGTCATCAACCTTTGGGTGCATTTTTATATCCCAATTGTTTACAAAAGTGGGGAAAATGAGTAAAAAAAATTCACCCCACCATGTATCCCCTCTCATGGTTCACCATGTGACCTAGATTCAAACCCCATGAGATAAAAATGGATTTCTCATTCTTCCCCCCTCATGCACTCAACTTCTACCATGTGCCAAGCTCACATGGAGTCGTATTTTACAATCCCAAATGTCCTTAGAATAGTGGGGACAATAAGGAAATAAAAATTATCACCATGCCATGAAGGTTGCAAACCAAAATTTGGATAAGTCATTTTACCTTTTTCCTTCTCTCTCTTTCCTCTCCCATGAACCAAAAGTGTTAATGGAAACTTTGTAATAAATCAAAATAGCTCCTACCCACTTTGTTTTTTATTAGAAATATAGTTTTTATATGTAAAAACATCTAATAACCTAAAAATTCATAATACACCCTATAAAATTTCTCTCGAGCATCCATGGTTGTAAGAATGATGATTTTTCATTGTTGGCAAGCAAAATTTTTATCATACCAAGAGTTTGGTATAAGTTATCTTCTCAATAGCATATATGTGATAAAGGAAGCTTAGGGAATCCATTAATGGCTACCATGGAAGCTTCAGCCTAAAACCCTAACCCTAGAAATTTACTTTTTTTTATTCCAAGCATTCCAATGGGTAAAACACAATGATTTAACAAATAATATATTTAATGCTAAATCCTAATTAAAGAGTCACATATGATATATAAATGCTAAATTACATATTTGACACAAGTAATAAGCTAATAAAATATAAAACCCTAAGTGAAAGAGAGAGAGAGAGAGGAAAGGACTTAGTTTATTTGTACTTGATCCTAGGACTAAACTGGACTAGAAACCTAATGAAAATGAAAGGAATACCATAATCATCATGTACATTTTAAACTCTCAAACCGTCGATAAGGACAGACTAGGGAGCTTGGACTAGGGCAAGGGCACTTGGTGCTAGAGTTTACTACTGGGTGTTTGTGACTGCATAAGTGGTTGGAAGATGGTTTTGTGGTATTGCACAAGTGTTTTTGATAGTTGCCTATATGTCACAATATGATTACCAAGTTTTCGTGAAACATGCAAAAAAAGATTCACATGTAGAACCGAAAATACCACATCAAATCCAACAAAAGGAATATGTAATATTGGGAGTTGGACTGACTTTGACTTGGTCACCCGACTAAGTCAAATTATGATATAGTGTTTTACTACATCTTAGAATCCATGTATTTCTTATATGCGTGTGTAGAAATTGTTCCTAGGATTCCTTTATGCAAGTCCACTCGATAGTGGGGAGTAGTTAGGTGTACCAATGTAGATAGATGTGTGAATGAAAAAATAACTTCCCCTTCCTATAAAGTTTATGTAGAAAATACGAGTCTCTTATCCCTTGTATAGATGCTAGATGAATGAATTTAATGCTCTTAGATTCCTTTGGATGAAATTTTAGGTGATGATAATAGATGCTTAGAGTTTGGTCCTTTATTTTGGTCACATAGCTTAGTATTTATATGATCCCCTTGGTTGAGTTTCGTAATTGACAACTAGAAGGCCAACCCATAAGAAAATAAGATTCGTAAAAGATAAAAGAGGCCAAAAAAGAGGGATTAATGTTAAAATAGGTCGGGGGTGCCTAAAGGGGATGAGGCGTCTAGGTGTTGACATCCAAGTTGGGCATTGGTGTTTGAAGTCAAAAAGATAAGAAAGTAAAGCACCAAATAAGTTGTAGGGTTTAAAAGACCAGAAATAAGACAAGAAATAAATCAAAGAGGCTAAAGAGAGATTTCAATTACTAGTTTTATCACTTACGAATCATATGAATGCAAGTATGATTTTAGGACCTAGAAAGGTATCCAAGTGCATAATTTTGTGTCTACACATAATGAAATTTTGAGCATGAGATCGCGATGAAGATCCAAATCTAAAAATAATGTTTCCATTGCAAACTAAGGTCATTTTGTCACTTAATAAAAATATCATATGTCACTCCTTTCCACGTGCTAAAAAGTAAGTTCTTCAATTTGTAAGCTCTTATCACCCATAACACTCGAAGTAGTGCAAAATTGTAAGCAAGGTAAAATTGTTAATTTTCCCAAAATAACAAGTCTAGAAAAAGCACTGTGAAAAATAGAATCGCTAAAAATGGGAAAGCATCATAAATGGAAGAAAATTGGAATTTTCCAAAATGCCCAGAGGGTCGATTTGAGAAAATAGATGACATGTCAAAAAATAGCAGTCCCGATCCTACCTGTAAAAATAGAAAGTCTCCATTTTGGATTCACAAAGTTGCATTTGGCTCTGTTTTCACTCATATTTCAACTTTTTAATATCTTAACATTGTCGTAGGATGATCTCATAGCTCAAACAGAGAAATGAAACCTCCATAAGGGTCTTGGAAGCATCTTCTTGATCACATTTGTGCTTGGGAGAATGGTTAAGTATAACAAAGGAAATTTCGAATCAATGAGAAGCTAATAAAAGATTCAAATGGTGTCAAGGGATCCATTGATTCATCTAAATAAGTCATCGATCTCATTGGTCAAGTTGGATCCATCATCATCTCTCAGTAAGCTGGTTGAAGTGAGCTCAGTGAGATGAGTGAGTTGAGTTTGGTGAGTTAGATGAGTTGAAGTGAGCTGATTGAGTTGAGTTGATTGAGTTAGCCAAGACAAAGTGGGCTAGAAATGAGCTAGGAAAGAGGCCACATATCTCGGAGAGAAGTAAATTCAAAGTTTGATATCTTGAAATATAGTGTGTAGGATAGAGAATACAAGGTCAAGAGGTTCATGTATCGTGAATGACAATTACAAAATACTAAGGAACAAGAGAGTGATCCTCAATATCATCAAGAGATTAGGATAACATTATTATGGGTGAGTTTTGTGTTCATTTGAGAACACATCGAAAGGTATCAAATTTTTTTTTCTAAGCACTCATTTGGTAACCAAAAGTATTAGTGCAACTGGCGGGGGGAGGTGTAGACAGAAAATTATGCACTAAGGTACATTATAGATCCATAAGCACATACTAGCATTCATATGATTCTTAAGCAATAAAACTAGTGGTTGAAAAATATCTTTGGCCTCTTTTCTATGTTTCTTGTTTTCTATCTGGTCTTACACACCCTACATCCCATTCAGAACTTTACTTGTTTATCTTTTCTTAATTTAGACACCAGTTTCCAGCCAGATTCCAACACCCAAGTGCCCTCATCCCGCCTAGAATCCCCGACATTTTCCCACCTTACTCAATATCTTTGAGCCTCTTTCATCTTTTCAAGATCACATTTTCTTATGAGTCACCTTCTAGTTGTCAATTACTGAAACTCAAACAAGGGAATCATGTAAAAAAAAAAGCTATGTGACCAAGATAAAATACTAATCACTAATCATATTATCTATCACCTAAGATTACAACCAAAGGCATCTAAAGAAATGAAAGGAATCTATATAACATCCATTCAAGGACAAGGAACTACATTTTTATATAATACATAGGAAGGGGAAGTCTATTTTATTCCATACATACAATTTCATATTATAGAAAATATATCACTCTATCTAGTGCATATTACATAAGGCCATCCTAGGGAAAGATTATTTAACGTACTCATAAGAACTACATGGAGTCTAAGATGTCTTTGCATAAAGCTTTGGTAATAAGTTCACTTCTTTGGGTGACCATCGGGATAAGTCCAAATCCCTTTTTTCATCTTTCATTTTTGGATTTGATGTAGTTTTCTACATTTTGTAGGATAACATATATTTTAGAGGTGATAGGAACATTCGCAAACAAGGTGTGATATACATGTGTCCAACAACAAATACTTCTAACACTTGTACAACACTCCAGAAATTAGGTTCTAAAAATTTTCTTAGTTAGCGGTGCCTAGTAGAGGTCGTAAACATTAAAGTGTCCCTTTCTTACCATGGGAGCATGTGTCCAACCTTTTTGTGACCTAAAAAATTAATTCGGAGCAATAACAACACAAATCATTTCCTGTTCAAATAGCTTTTCCTTGTGTACATCGGTCTCGGATAAAGCGCCAATCAGTTGTCCACTCCTCTCTCTCGTGCATTTAGGGTTTCATATTCTATTAGATTATTTCTTGTGTTAAGTCTATATTATAGTATTTATTTATCATATGTGACTTTTAAATTAGGGTTTAACATTAAATTCCATTTTTAAATCATTTGGTGAACCCTACTCATGATCATACACTCGGATCCTCATTTTCACTCATTTTTCTTGTCTCATGGCTCCTAAAAATCCTATAATATCATTTCATGATTTCCTTTAAATACATCCACATTTCAAATATGTTCTTTAAAAAACCCTAGACACTATGTATCTCCCTCGCAAAGATCGCCACCCACTCAAGTAAGTTCTTTTTTTTTATTGTCTATCTAATGAATCTATTGTTCCTCATCATCAATCCAATCAACCCATCTTAGAGTCAATTCAAGCTTTGCATTTTTTATTTCAAGATAGAATGTATGCTATGGAAGAAATGATTATATCTCTTAAATCTTAAATTTAACATCTCAAGGATGCTTCTCAAGCCCATTCTAGTTTTTCTTCTACATCTCATTCTACTTCTAGATCTTCTACATGTAATCATATCTTTAAACGCCAATTCTTGTCACTACCCACACCTCTCGAGTTTTATTTCAATGAAAAGAACAATTATATTATTCCTTAGCTCCCCACTCATCATTGATCAAATTTCCATCAACTAAATGCTACCCTAATTATCGGCTTGCTAAATATCAAGGTCTCCCATTTTACAATTATCATCGAATTAATGGATAAAATGAATAATTGGCCACCTTAAGCATTATGGTTTCATTTCTATTTCTACAAAAAAATTATTACATGATCATATCCAATTCCTAAATCTCATTGGGTTCATAAATATGATTCGTCTATGTCTAATGAGCATCATGACACCATTACTAATTTTCTGGTATGGAAAGTCAAGAGCCACATAAGAAAATTTGTCTCAAAATAATTCCAACCCCTCCTCCTCTCAAGTCTTCTATAGTGTTATCAATCCTACATAAGCTAAAAAAATCAAGGTCCCTCTCCATCCTACTCCACTTCAACATCCAATTTTTTTTTCAAACAAACTATTCCTTAAATTGATGGCCAAGACACATTTCGAGCCCCACCACTATAACATGTTCCATCTCTACATTTCACACTTGGGGGAATCATGATTTCTTCACCCCTTAAATCATTACCAATTATTTCTATTCTTTATGCATAAAAATTATGCTCCATGCTTTACATCTAGTCTTTCTCATCTTTCTTACACATCATGATACACACACTTATAAATTGTAATTTCCTATGATGAACTCTAGTTCCATGGTTCATAATCAAATTTTGAGCATATAAATCAGAAATGAACCTCAACTCACATCATTCGCTGTTTACACTCTATGATTCATGATATATATTTCTAGCATGCATTTTCAATCCATTTTCTAATGATGAACTCTTGTTCTATAGTTCATTCTTAATTGTTGAGGGTATTTTATAAATGAGCCTCGTCTCATACAACTTGTATACACATTCCTTGGGGAGCACACTGCTCTGTCACATTCACATTGCATACCATTCCATCATACTAATATACTAGATACTGCATATCTTGATTACATTTACTCTTGCTTGGTTATACTTACATGTACACTTTGTTTCCATTTCTAGATGGATACATAATATGTCAAAATATTTTTTTATATAAACATGCATGTTCACTTGTTCTCTAGTTTTGAATGCAAACTTCTTATAGATATTTACATATTGCAATTATGCTTAGCACTGCACTCTTACTAGTCCCATCGATGATCCTGGGCATCAAATTTCTCATACATCACAAGTGTTATTATTTTAGTGTTTATTACTTCTACCTTCTAAAGACGATACTTTATACCAATACACACATATGTTGAAATAGTTTTAATCTTTATAATATGCTAATGGGTGCTTCATGTCTAAAATTTACCTTGCAGAACTATTTTCCACCATAGTTGTCGATACTTTTCTTGACATTATTTGTCATTGCTTTCTACTTGTATGTTATTGTTTGTGGGCTATGCCTATGTATTACTTGATCATTTCTTATATACCTTTGGCCAGTTAAGCCTTGATTGTCTTGTGACATAAAAAGTGATGTCCCATATCTAAAAATCACTTTTTGCAGGTCTATATTTTATGCACATTTACTTTTACATTATTTTTCTACGACTTGCTTTGTAGCTTTTTCTACTAATAGATATTTCTATCCAATTTGTTTAGATGTTCCATGGTGTTTATAATTCAAATTACCTCCCCATGTAGGGATACAATATAGTTTAGCATCATTTCCTCTCTTTGTGCCGCATGCTACTACGATGTCATATGTACCCAAAATGAGGGGGGCATACATTGGGTGAATCAATCACCCCATACAATAGCTCAAATCTAAAGTATAATCCTACACAATACAAGAAAATATCATTCATATAGTCATAAAATGACCCAGAACTTGACTTAGGTCCTTAGCACAACACAGACAACAATTCCTAGGATCGGACACGAGCACTCAAGTGTCTATTTCCTCCCCAGTACTAATCTCTTTGGGGAACACATAATAATCTACTCATACGAGAACACTTCACAACATTTTATAGATTAGTTTCACAGTACATGAACATTCCTCTAGTAATAAAAATACATTCTATATCTATTGTCAATTGGAACAAGTATTACACTTAGAACAAATTAGGGACAATAAGGACAAATCATGATCACACCATCTGCAGTGGTGTATAATCAAGAAAAGTCATGGAAGGAGAGTAACACTAGACCTCTCTCCCCAACACTTTCCCTTTGGCACAAGATGACCAAAAAAACTCACTCTTGGCATGAGATCTCCAAAAAAAAATCACTCTTCTACATCATTTCAAGACATTTTCTATCCTTTTCACTCTTCACAAATCAAGTGCACACTTTCCATTTACTACTTTTACATAATTTCACATACTTATGCAAATGTTTCATATACACATCTTTGAATAATTCTTCTCTATTATTTTACAGGTCCATCCTTAATACACAACAAAAAACAACCAACAAAAATCTATGACAACAATAGGTACAACATGGTACAACACATACGCTTCACCCCTAGGGTCACTTTCCCTTTCCTAGTTTCCTTGGATAAGTTTGGATTCATTCAAAGATTCACGTGCCTCTTTGGCACACTATCACCATCACATTAGACATGGTTATCATGTATGTATCTTTTTTCTACTTTATGTTAATGAGTATTCACTCAACAAAAAAAAGTGGGGGAAAATGTAGACTCAAATTTATGCATTTGGGTAAATTTCTAGGTCCATAAACTCGTACTAGCATTAATATGATTCCTAAGTAGGAAAACTAGTGGTTGAGAACTATCTTTGGCCTCTTTTATGTGTTTCTTCTTTTCTATCTGGTCTTGCACACCCTACATCCCAGTCAAAAAATTAATTTTTTATATTTTATGAATTCACACACCAGGTGCCCATCCAGACGTTATCACCCAAGTGCCCTCGTCCCCTCTGGGTGCACCCGACATCTTTCCTCCTTAATCATTCTCTTTGAGCCTCTTTTATCTTTTGGGTATCTTATTTTTCTTATGGGTCATACTTCCAGGTTGTCAATTGTGAAATTCAACCAAGGGAATCATATAAATACAAAGCTATGTGATCAAAATAAAATACCAAGCTCTAAGCATACTATCTATCACCTAAGCTTACATCTAAAGGCATCTAAAGAACTCAAAGGCATCCATCTAGAATTCATTCAAGGGAAAAGGGACTTGATTTTTCTATATACACTACATAGGAAGGGGAAGTCTATGATATTCCATTCACACATTTTCATCTTGTAGAAAATCTATCCCGCTATTTAGTGCATCTTACACAAGGGCATCCTAGGGCATGATTATTTCACACGCTCACAAGAATTACATGGAGTTTGAGATGTAGTGCAATGCTCCGTCATAAGTTCACTCTATTGAGTGAACATCAGGGTTAGTCCAACTCCCCATATTGCATCTTTCTTTTTGGTATTTGATGCGATTTTGTGGCTTTTGCAAGTGAACATATATTTTGGAGGTTAAAAGAACATTTGGCAAAAAGGTGTGACATACGAGAGACCAACAAAGAATACTTGTGACACTTGTGTGACACTCCAGAAATTAGGTTATGGCCATTTTCTCAGTCATAGGTACACAGTAGAGGTCGTTAATGACTAGGTTCCCCTGTCGTACAGTGGGCTCCTGTGTCCAGCCTATTTCGCAACATGCATAATTTATTTGGAGAAATAATGACATAGATCACTTCATGTTCAAAACTTTTCCCAGTCTACATCAATCTCTAATCAAGCAAAAATCAGCTAATTCCATTCCTCTCTCTTACACTTAGGGTTTCATATTCTATTATCTTATTGTTTATGTCAAGTCTATATTGTAGTATTTATTTATCATACATGACTCTACAATTAGGGTTTAGAATTAAATTCTATTTTTCTTAAATTAGGAAAAAATTGATATCATCATGCTTTAGATCAACATGACCTACATCGAGAGGGATATTCTTTAGTAGATCAATCAATCCATGTCCCTCCTTCTCTTCTCCCCGTTTATTCTAATTCTTCATTGTACAAAATCATTATATTTTTCCGTATTCATTTAATCGACATATTTTTTATTTGTTAAAGTATTATCTAAAAATTATAAGAGAGATACTTAATTTTTATCTTTTAGTTGTAAATGAAAGGTCACAAGTTGAATAAGAACATGAAGAGTTATGTGGGGGAAGATGAAATGTCAATTCACAAGGCTATAAGATGCGATGGATTCTCCATTCCAAAGGATCCTAAATTTTAGTTCTTGGTAGCAATTGTGAATTGTGGTAGATTGATTAATGCTTTGTATTCATCAGTACACAAGGAATACAAGCATCATTCTTCCACCTTTTTCTCATCTTTTCCTCTACTCTCTTTTTTCTGTAACTTTTTAATATGGTGATTAAGAAAACACTTGGTGCCTTTGACAGATGAACTTTAAGAATTACATGTTTCTAGTTTTTTAGTCTCACTAATTACATTATTTTTTTCCTCCAATTGAATGTTAAATTAATCAGGTTATTGGGTATGAACTCTAGACTTGTCTATTCAAAATGATAACTTCCCCTCTCTTAATTCCTCTCCCTTTTTCCTCATTGCTGTAAATTCATCCCTTGTAAAACATACAAGCACTTTACCATAGGATTTGTGAAGTGTGCTTGTGTGGTCCCGACTGTTTGGCCACCTTACAAAAGTGAGATAGAATTAGGATGGTTACATTCAATAATGCGAGCCTCCTCATACACAATAAGGATGGACGTAGCCTTGTGATCATTGGTGGAAACACATAATTTGTAATACGATAAATTATTTCACCTATTGTTTTTGACAATTCTACTATGGAGAGATCTACCCTTGTGCACATGTAAATCTATTTATAAAATTAAAAAAATTAAAACTAAACCAATTAAAAAAATGAGTACTTGAACTTTTCAAAACATTTTTCTAAAATTATTGAGAAAACATAGATGAAACATAGCCTATGGCATCCTTGGAGTACAACATGAAGATGTTGTAGTGCGGTTATTTATGGAAACATTGTAAGATGTCATGGCAGAATGGTTCTACTATTTTCCTTCACACTCAATCTCCAATTGGGATGGTATGAAAAAGAATTTTGAATAAATATTCAACACCTCTGAAGATGCTTATTCCTTCCTCTCTCAACTTACTCAAATGAAGAAAGAGCCGCAAGATTCCATGAGATAATTCATGGTAAAATTCAACAAGTTGATAAACAAGATTCCATGTGTTTCTCTTCCCACTATGGATAATTTAAATATGTTTTTAGTGAATGCTCAATTTCATGATGTAAGCTTAATACTATAGAGAGTTTAACCAAGAGATTTGGAAAATGCTTTATAAATTGCATTTGAGGTAGAATATGATCTCATCTTGTCTAGTAAGATCAATAATCCCTTGGTGAAATACAAATCCCATGGTTCTAAATATGAGAGAGATGATAAAATATTACATAATCTAACAAATTAATTGAAAATGGTGAAAAAATAAGTTACTCACTTAACACTTCATCCAAAAATGAATAGGAACCAAATCGCGAAATCACCGGAAGGATTTCCTTAGAGGCTTCACTAGTCAACACAATATGTGAGATCAATGAAGATGGAGAAGAACTTATTTTTAAATTAGAATTTGAAGATGAAGGAGAATAATAATTTTCTTGGATCATTTTTTTTAATGCATACTTGATAATGAAGAATTCACAGATAGTTACTCATATGTTCACTCGATCGCAGAAGGAGAAAGAAGGCCCTTCTTCTATTGCCCAATATAATAAATTGAATCCTCAAATGGAAAATATGAGATAATAAAAAATGAAAGGAGGATCATCAAAGTCCACTTCAGTAGGGTCAAGTGAGAAGATGCATAAGACCAATACAACCAATAATCCTTCTGCCTCTTCAAGTAAGTCTCCTTCAAACTCTCTTGAAAAATCAATTTTTGCAAATCCTAAGAACATCCATGTCAAATCTTCCACAATCCCTAATGTGCTTACCTCTTCCAAATCCTTTGACATCATTGATCATTTCAAAAAACCAAAATTCCAAATTTATAAATTTGAGTACTTGAGAACTCATCCCAAAAACTTGAGAAAAATTTCCAACATATCAAATTAAGTAGCTCTATTTCATGTCCTAAAGATGCCACCACTAAAGAACCACTTTGTGTAACTCAATCCACTCCATCTCTGAACTATCTCACTTCCACACCCTCTACTTATAGGAAGGTATAACCTTTCCACATGGCCTTACTAGTTAATGGGTACAAATTGAATAATTACATCATTCACCCTTGTGCTTACGATAAGGTCATGCCTAATAATGTTTCTAAAGCCCTTGGAATCTCCCTTCCTCCTACCTCTGGAAAGTTCCTTTCCATGGAAATGAAATAAGTTCCTCTTATGGGTTAGATTAAATATGTTGAGGTAGCATTGGAGGAGTTCCCTTATAAGAAATTCACAACGAGAATCCTTGTAGCAGACATGCCTACCTCATATGGTATGTTGTTGGGACAAATCTTATGGCAAGAAATTGGTGGAGATATGAATCTTGATTGGTCGCATGTCACCATTCCAGTCAATAGTAACACAATGAGACTACTTCCCATCATAAAAATGAAGTATAATGTGCAAAAACATGATGTCCCAATGACATACATCCTATGTAAAAATTCCAAATCTTGAAACTTTTTCATGAATTTCAAGATGATCTTGAGCTACCCATCTTGGTTGAACAATGTCAAAGCATCACGAAGTCAGTCAAAGAATTTTGTTATGATTTCATAAAATCATAGTTTGAGATTATGCACTTCCCATGGGATGAGAGCATAAAATAGGTTTTTCCAATGGATGCTGATGATGGTGAGGAGAGACTCAACTTGCAAAAAAATAATATTTAAGTGAATAAAAAATTGGATCAAGAAGGATTGATACTCAACAAATTCTCAATAGTTAAGCTCAATGTTTCCAATCATGTTCTTGATGCTTAGTATGAGGTTTCATGTAATGAGTATTCTTGTGAGTACAAAGACTTCTTGTTCTCATTGCAAGAAAGTGACAAGAAAAATGATAATGACAACATTTTTATGCCACACAAATGTGAACCTATTCAAGAAGATGATTATTTCACTATGGAAATGGAATTATTGGTTCTTGGTATTTAAGAATAGGAAAATGATAACAACAACATTTCAGCTTTAATGTTGTGCTCATTCCCTTTTCATGATAATGGAAACATTCTCAACAAAAAATGAAGAAATCGATTGTTCCTTAGTCATAAGGCAAATTCTATTCAAAATGGAAACATTCTCAATAGACTTCAATCTTTCAGTGTTTATTTTGTCCGAGATAAGGATGCTCTAAGAAATATTGATGTTGAAGCTCAATATGGAAAAAACAAGGAAGAGGGAAATTTACATGTTGCTTACCCAATCTTAAGTTCATTTTATTTCAAAAATGATGATGTAATCGATGTTTGTGTAAGGAATCATGTTGTGAAAGATCCATAATATAAGAAAGACAAGTTATTGAAATAATTTAATAATAGAGAAAATCAAGAGGTTCATAATAATGATAAGGTTTCTAAGACGTCTGTTAACAATCAACCTTCAAAAGTGGTGGTCATGACGAAGAAGATAGGTGGAGAAAAATTTTCATTGTGTGAAAATGATAATTCAAGTGTAACAAAGAATCATCTTCATGACACCATAAAAAAATTAGCAAATTGAATGAACTCGAGAATCAAGGAGAGGCTTAAAATAAAGTTTGAAAACAACCAAGGTAATGAATTGAACACATGGACCATCAATTATGTTTGAATAATAATGGAATGAGGGTGAGTGAATCAGCCCTACAAATTTCTTATTTCATTAACCATCAATTGTAGAAACCAATTAACATTCATCCATTCACATACATTCAACCATTACTTATTTAGTGTGCACAATACATTCAAACAACCATAACACATGAGAGGAAGCATTCATACATAAGATATAAGTTATAAATCCTCATAGGGAAGGAAACCAACTAAGACTCTACTCATATTAAACAAAGGAAAGATATTTAGTGAAGCAATAACATCACAAGGAGCATTAACCCCTAGTTTAGTAGAGCACCAACCCCTAATTTAATGAAGAAACCACTCCAAAAGGAGGATACAACCCCCAATATGACCAATAAAAACTCATCCACGTAAAGATGATGATATATGAGTTTTTTTACCATAACCGATGGAGATCTCGATTCAGCTCACAAATCCTTGTTTAAACCCTCATTGCTTCAACTAGCTCAATGTTCTTCTCTCCCAGCTTGTCATGGATCTAAAACCTTGAACACATGGTCTTGATCAGTCTTCAACCTATCACACACTTTCTCATCTCTCAAAACATGCAATCATACCTACAAAATATTTCTCTTGGGGGTCGCGCTTTTAACCCATACAAGGATAGCTAACAAAATAAACTCAAAAAATGGCTTTATAGCCTTATCTTCCTTCTAACCAAAGAGAGGTCATTCCTTGAAGACTTACTTGACCAATAAATCATAATAAAATTAATATAAATTAAGTAAAATGCTCACATATGACCCATATAGATTGCACATGCCCAAAAAAACTCATCATGCACCAAATTGCCTCAAAACTCATCATTAGGATGAGAAAAATCTATTCATACAAAAAAATCTTATCCAATCTCCAAAATTAACCATACATGTGTAATATATCATATAATCATGTTACATTGTATTCCATTTACTTTAACCAAATAGATAAATCATTAAATGGGCCCACTAACTCATATCCTTCTCAAAACTGTTGTTTCCACCACCTCGTCTTCACATTTGGGCCTCATGATCACCCAAGATCAAATTAAATATGTCATGTGACTACTATATGGAATCCTAGGGGATTTAAAATTACATCCATGCAATTTATAACTCATGAAACATCCATATTCTCAAACCACAACAACTTTTCTCTTCACCAAAATAAGTTGCCCAAAACCATTTTTGCAAACTCGGATGATTAATACCATTTATGTAACTTTCAAGAAATCAAAAGTCCTTAAATAGGAAAAAATAATACCTATTAAATTTTAAGGTGATATCAAACATCAACCAATCCATTTCATGCTTCAACTAACTCATTCTTTCAAAAGAATAAACATATCCTAAAAAATCAGCATACCTTTGTCTTCACAAATTGACCTAAAAGATCAACACAAAAAAATAAATAAATAAATAAAAAATATACCAATGGAAAAATATATGAATTACCTTTCTATAGAGTATTATAAATCCTTCCAACTCTAATTGGAAGGCCTTGAACCAATCCAATTTCTACAAGTTGCTCCTTATGCCTTCTATGTCTTAAGAATTTGGCATGGTCTCAACATACTCCATCACACAAAAAAACACTTCCATAACCAAAAAGTAATAGGAAACACATAGGAATGATTCCTAAGAACTCAGAAACCTTCAAAAAAATTGAAAAACTCAGAATCATCACTTTACCTCATCAAACCACTTAGCACGAGTTCTTTAGAACAAGCATCCTTCAAACTTGACCCTCAAAGAACAAATTTTAAATTTCTCTTACCTTATCCATTAATGAATTTTGATATACCAATGGAAATATATTTGAACCAAACTCACAATAGAAATTTAATAATCTCCTAACTCATCATGTAGCTCATGCGATATGTCGGTTTAGTGGAGACTGCTCTAAACTACCCTAAAAACTAGTCTTCATAAAAAGGGCACACTTTGCAGATTTTCACCTCAACCATGACCTAAAATATCATGGAAATAAATAAAAACTCCAGGGATAAAAAATATGCTAGTTTAGACTTTATATTATTTGGATAACTTTTTCATAGATCAAATTTCTTCAAAAACAAGAAATTTTAGGTGGGGCCCACATATTGTCACCTACTATAATATAGCTATGTGGAAAGATGGAAGAGTCTTATAAAAATTAAATAATAAATTTTTCAAAATTAATAAAAATATTCTCACAATACCCATTCTTCTTCAAGTCGAGTCTTAGCTATGATTTAGCTAGGTTTTCTAACCACTTTACCTTCTTAAATAACGTTCAAAAACTATGACAATAAAACCACCTCATTATTTTTGTGAAAGATTCATAACTTACCTAAAGATATATGCCAAATCATTTACGTCCCCATACAAAGAATAAAAATCACAACAAGCATCGGAAGGTCCACTTTTGCTTTAAAATCATATTGAAACTTGTCTAATTTTGCTAAAACTTAAATATCTTGAAATCCCAATGTGAGAATGACCTAGAATTTTTCATGAAGCATAATTATAACATCTTATACCTTTCCATATTCACCATCTGCTCAAATATTCATATAACTCTCTAGCCATAGTTACTTTCCTATGTCGATCATGCCTAATTCTCACCTACTTACTTCCCGAGGACCACAAACAACTGCCAAACCTCTAAAAACTGACATGAAACTCACCATACTCCTTAGGTATACTTTCAACATGTTTATACCGTGATCCAACATGACTTATTTGGTCTAAGTCTCACACCTCTACCACATTATGCATGCTCTACTACTAGAAACAAGCTGTAATGACTGAATCAACACTGCAACCCATGAACAAACCATGTAGACCTCATACATACTCATGTATATATGAAACATACCTCATAAACCATGAATGACCTCACGAAACTCTCCAACTAACTCGGGATGACTCAAACCATTACTCGCCTAGCAAACCAAGCTCCATGACCTCATAAAATTCCACCAAACTTGACACTATCAATCAACCTTCATATTTGACCATTGAATAACACCTCATAGAGACACATAAAACACCATGATACCCTTTTACATTAATGGAGTTGACATAAATGACAAAACTAACACACAATGGCAAATAATCTCTCCCTTTGTTATTGATGGCAATCATCTTCAAAAACATTGATGAAAACTAACATGACCAACACCTACATTGACCTCATTTCCATGTTTCTAATTCTTCTATCCCAAATGACATCTGTGAAAAAATATATAATGAATATAATACTTGGAAAATGAAAACAAATGGCTAAACACAATGGAAACAATGCAAAAATTTTCCTAACTTTCATAAGTGACTCCTTGGGACTTAAATCTCTCCTTTTTGACTCCTTCAAAGATGGCATAGGATGATCCTATAGATATCATAAAACATGAAAAACATCTCCCATTGATGTTGTATCCTCAAATTATTCCTTCATCATTCAAAACCTCTCTTATAAGGTCTTAGTTCATGCCCAAATCACCAAAACTACCTCCATAGATATCAAAACACACTTTAGGACTATTGTCCCTAAACCTCATCTTCAATGCAAAAATATATAACTTCACCAAGCTCTAGACTCATCCCAATCATACTAAATAAT
The DNA here is from genome assembly GCA_018340775.1 of Taxus wallichiana var. yunnanensis. Lineage (NCBI taxonomy): Eukaryota > Viridiplantae > Streptophyta > Pinopsida > Cupressales > Taxaceae > Taxus > Taxus wallichiana. Next base: position 795,351,332 of record CM031237.1, on the reverse strand, counting down.
CTCCAAATGGTCCCCTAGATTTTAGGCACCCTACTTTAACTTTGAAAATGTAAAAACTAGCTTTCTTACCTTGTTTCTTTGTCATGAGGATGGAACAAACACTTCGCCTTGGTTCTCAAGAGCTAACTCAGTCCCATTGACCTCAAAAATTCTATTATAACATTCTTGGGTAAAATAATTTCTTACCTCAGATATTTACTTGCAAATCATCATCTACTATGCACAGTCAACCTGTTTCTTATCTTATTCACATTTAGAGGGACAAGATTTTTTCCCCTTACCTTGAATGCACCTTTGGACTGAACCACATGATTTTTCTTTATTTATTAGTTATTTTAGAAAATTTATGGGTAACCATATTGTGTCATCTTTTAACCATGTTTTGGGAGTCTTAAATAACCTTCTATGTATCATAACTTCAGACTTATATTGTCTTTATAATGCCCAGACTTCTTGATCAAGAGGCATGACTGAGAACTTATATCAATAATAATTCATTTCAAGGTATTCAAGTACCTGTTATAACCCTTTAATTCTACTTGAACCATTTTGACCTCAATAAAAAAGTATCTCTTTAACCTTATGGGCCATCATCACGACTTTACAATCATCAAATACTCGGGAAAAACTACATAACAATGTACTTTACCTTTAGAACCACTTTTAAATATCTTGGATTGATATGACTACAAAGATACTATCAAATGGATTATAGACATATATCCATTCTTGATTTTTCTTCAACGTCATCACCTTACACTCAAAAGGTCCTAAAACAATTTGTACCCAACAAGAACACCATTTCACGGTTTAATTACCTTAATTACAAAAATTTACCCTCATTTTTCTAGAAAAGAAGCAACAAAGAAACTCCATAAGTCAAGCACCCTTCATCCTTGCAATCAAGACATGGATACACAAACCAAAGTCATGAGATAATATTTTTGTTACTTTTTCCCTGTTTTCATCATAAAACACCCATCTAAGTCACATAATGACTCTTCATAATTCCACACATATCTGTAGCTTACCATTGTCACATTCTTGAATAAACAACTTAGACTCTTATTTTATTGGTAATCTTTAGACCAAACTAAGCATGATCACCATGATAGGGTATCCCGATGCATGATGTCCTCGAATGGGACTTATGAAAAAGTAACATAACAAAAAACCTTGCATACCTGAAATATCAAATGAACTAATGCCTTTCTTGTCATCTTTCCCTGTTTGTTAATCATTGTGCCTTCGAGACACCCTATCCATCAAATTCATACTTATGTGAGATATTCTCTTAGCTCTTATAGTCCTTGATCTTCAAATCATATTCATGTAGTATACATATTATGAGATCATTCATACCTGCTAGCATAATGTTTGTTTTTATAATTTTCATAGAAACCTCTTACATTGTCTAAGACATATGCTCTCAAACCTATGTTTCAGGACATTAACACTTTGACACATACTGCAACATACTTGTATCTTAACATTTTAATAGGAGAAGCCACATAGTATGCTCAATGCCAAGATTTTATTTCTAAAAAGGATTCCACTTACAGTGTTAAGACCTTACTAGGACTTTCCCTTCATGATGTGATGGATTTGTAATACAAATTTGAGATAGAAGAACTCATTACAAAATATTGACCAAAAGGAGAACACACATATTGTATTTAGTTGTCTTGAGAATGCACTTAACTTTCCTTGGAATACCACACTTGATGTAAGAAATCGCCAACAATTTTCATTACATTCATGATATTGGACCTAGATCTCCTTTCTAAGGAACCTTGATTTCTATTTACACAACTTGTACTCTACCATAGTAAATGAAGACATAAAGAGATCACATGAGGCTACATATCAGTATTAGACTTTTTCATAGTACATTTGAGCCATACCAGGCCTTTCTTAGCATATACATCACTAATTGATACTTGAATCCTTGACCTCACTTTCACGAGACCATCATTTTCATCCCACACTTGATGCGAGAAATTACCTTTAAAGTTGTAAGTACATTCATGATATTGGACCTAGATCTCCTTTCTAAGGAATCTTGATCTCTATTTACACAACTTTTACCCTACCATAGTAAATCAAGAAATATATAGATCCCATGAGGCTACATATTCATCTTATAATTTTTCATAGTACATTTGAGCCATATCAAGCCTTTCTTAGGATATACATCACTAATTGATACTTGAATCCTTAACCTCATTGTCACGAGACCATCATTTTCATCTGTAGCACTTGTTAAAATTCAAACTTTACATTTCAAAACCATTCTTCCATTCACTATTAAACCCTGATAACTTGTAGTTCAACCCAAAGTGTACTCATTTGAATTCACTTCACAGTCCTTAGGGGATATTGTAACCCTTTTGAAAACTTGATACAATCAACCTAGAACTCCTTGATACATTACATACCTTGATGAATTTTCATGCTCTTATAGAACTTGATATCCTTATTTTAAACCTTAAGAATCGTAAAGTACACTTCATTGAGCATATTTCAAGGCTCAATTACTCGATTCATGCTTACACACCTAGGACAATACCTTCAATTGATGTCCTAACTCTAAAGACTTATCAAAGGACAACCTTGATCCTAACAGAGATTCTAATGAGACTAAGACATTATAAACTCAACTTCATGAGATTTCACAACTTAAACATCATGCACGAGACCAATTCTCAACTTACATGGACTAATAGGAGGAAATCCATAACTTCTTCTTGACATATCAACTAGACCTCATGATCTTATGACTAAGATATTGTTTGCAGACTTGAATACCTTAGGTTGACGCTTTAATGAAATTAGAATTTTGAATACTTGAAAATAAGATTAGTCCATATAGAGATGCAATACAAATCAATAAGACACATACTCATTACCTTGAATTACCCCCTCTTATTCTTACGAGAGAGACAAAAATTAAAGATAGTCAACCCATATTTGTAACCTTTAGACTCACACTTCTTTGATTCCTAAAGAGGATTCAAACTTACCTTACAGACCTATGAATGTACCATTATGGATGATAAACCAAGAGAATGAATAGAAAACCTTTTCCAATCTCTCCAAAGACATAAAAATCAGACTCGAGACTCTAACATGATGAGAGAAAACTTCAAGACACCTTGATCTTAAATAAACCACATTTGACAAAGATTGACATACTTTCCATGAGAATAACAAACTCATACACCTATAGAAACAAGAAATCAAATACTCATGGAGATATCACTTGACATATCATATAATTGTTGAGGTGTCCCAAAGATTTAATTTCTTCAACTTGTCGTGTATTAGAGCTTGAATGGTGATAACCACATATGATATTCTTCAACAAGTGAAAACATTCTTTATTGACTTGATTTATGTTTATTAACTATATTTCAAACCTTGATAGTACTAGAATCCTCCTTGAAAAAATTCATATGTTGCATGATGGGTTGAGAATCATTTTCTTGACCATAGTAACAGACCTTGAATGAATTTCTAATTGCTTTGGAAATTTTTTTATATATGACCTGATTATTGACGATTTAAAAGAAAACAACTCTTCTCTTTCTTCTTTGATCAAACATCCTAAGATTCCATGCACAATCCTTTCCTTTATGACCATACTCACAACATCAATGGCATTCACCTTTAAAGAATCCCACAAGTTTCCTAGGAGATCTAAAATATCATGACAAAGAAAATATCCATTTAATGAACAACCATACCTCATAGAATTAGTTTTTCTAAATGAGTTATACATTTTCAAGTAAGCCTTCTTGGTCACCTTCATATCAAATTTAGAACTTGGACCAGCATGAGCATCACTCTTTACATGTTTTTTCTTGAACCCTAGGCCTTATTTTTCATCTATGGCTCTTTTTCCTTGTAAAATCCCATCAAGGGCTTTGGAGCTCTTCTCAAACCTCTCATACATACTTAACCTACTATATGCACTCTCAAAATCTAATTTTGGGGATTTCAATTTTACTCATACTTGGAAGAAGTGTATTCTTTCTCCTTTAGGGATTTAGACAAAGTTTCTACTAGAGATTTCAAACCCTCGAGGGCTTAATCTTTCTCTATCTCCATATCCTTGATGTGAACTTCTATAAAATCAACCACTGACTAACCTACTTCATTCTTATTCCTTAATGCTTATTCAACTTTTGAAGAGTTACCATTGCTTGTGCTTGAAAGGATATCATTCAAGTTGCAAAACTTGCTTCACAAGGACCTACTTTGATACCATTTTTCTAAGCAAAATGGAATAAAAGGGGCGTGTGAATTAGTCCTACAAATTTCTTATTTCAATAACCACTAATTTAATCAACCATTAACATTCATCTATTCACATAAATTCAACCATTTATTATTTAGTGTACACAATACATTAAAACAAGAATAACACTTGAGAAGAATCACATAGACATAAGACATAAGTTGGAATCCTTCATGGGGAAGAAAAACTAGTGAAACTTTTCTTATACTACACAAATAAAATATATTTAGTGAAGTATCAACTTCACAAGGAGTATCAACCCCTAGTTTAGTAGAACACCAATCCTACAATGAGAATCAACCCTTAATATAGGGAAGAACCCACTCCGGAAGGAGGCTACAATGTCCCAAGATGACCAATCACAAACTCAGCCAACTAATGATGATGATCTCTATTTTTTTTTCTTCCATAACTAATGAAGATCTCTAATTTAGCTAATAAAAACTTACTCAAACCCTCATTCCTTCAAATAGCTCAATAGTATTTTTATCAACTTGTCTTGGCTCTAAAACCTTGAACACATGGTCTTGATTGGTCTTGAAACAATCAAAATATTTCTCATATCTGAAAACATTCAATCATCCCTAGAAAATATTTCTACTTGGATCTCACTTTTCACCCATGTAATACTAGCTCATAAAATCAGCTCAAACACGATATGTATATCCTTCTCTTCCTTCTAAACCAAGGGAGGTTGGTACTTCATGAATTATTATACCAATACATCATAATAAAATTAAAATAAATTCATTAAAATGGTCTCATACCCATATAGGTCAGCCATGCCCAAAACCACTCATCATGCACCAAAATGCCTCAAAACCCCATCACTAGGATGAGAAAAATCCACTCATACCAAAAATATGATTATTAAAGCTCCCAAATTCACCATAAATGTGTAATATAACATGTAAGCATAATAAATGGTCACATATTTACTTTAACTAATTAAATAAATTATTAAATGGGCCCACTGGCTCATATCCTTCTCAAAACAATTGTTTCCAACACCTTGTCTTCACCTTTCGGCCTCATGATCACCCAAGATAACCTTAACTATGGAATGTGACCCCTATATGAAATCATTAGGACCATTAAATCCTCAATCACAATAACTTTTCTCTTTACCAAAACAAGCTTCCCATAAACCCGTTTTGCAAACTCAGTTGATTAACACCTTTTCTATCAGTTTCAAGACCTAAAAATTACTTCAATAGGAAAAAAATTCATCCCTCTTAACTTTAAATGTGATATAAAAATCAAAAAATCCATATCATGCTTTAACTAAGTCATTCTTTTAGCAAGAACAAACCAGTTCTTAAATCCATCATACCTTCTTCTTCACAAATTGACCTTTAAAATAAAATAAAATCACCAAGACACAAAATGTATAGCACTGGAAATATATTTGAATCCCATTTACATAACATATTATAAATCCTTCCAAGTTGAAGTGGAAGGCATTCAACCAAGCTAATATGTGCAAGATGATCCTTATGGCTTCTAAGTCTCAAGAACTAGACATGGGATCAACATACTCCATCACACAAAAACACACTTCCATACTCAAAACAATAATGTAAAATACTTATGAATGATTCCTCAGCACTTAGAAACCTTCAACAAGCTTGAAAAACTTAGAATCATCACTTTACCTCATCAAGCCACTTAGCACCCTTATATAATAAGCATCCTTAAAAATTTACCCTTAAAGACAAACTTATAATTTTCCATACCTTATCAAATTAATTTTTTTTGATATACCAATGGAAACATATCTTAACCAAATTCACAAAAACTTGAATCAGCTCCTAAATCATCGTGTAGTTGCTTTGCAAATGTAAAATTTAGTGCGAGAATGCTCCAAACTACTGCAAAAACTAGTCTTCGTAGATAGGGAGGACTTTACACATTTTTGCCTCAACCATGACCTGAAAATATCATGGAAATAAAGAAAAACTCTAGGGATAACATAAATGTTAATTTATACTTTACATTATCTAGAGAACTTTTTCATAGATCAAACTTATTAAGAAACAAGAAATTTTAGGTGGGGCCCACATACTGTCACCTAATGTAATATAACTTTATGGAAAGGTGGAAGAGTCCTATAAAAAAATAAATAATCATTTTTTCAAAAAATAAAAATATTCTCACTATACTCAATCTTCTTCAATTCACTCTTAGATAGGGTTTAGCTAGGGTTTCATACCACTTAATTTTTAACAATCCTTCATAAAAACGTGACAATAAGACCACCTCATTATTTTTGTGAAAGATTAAAAAATGATGCCAAAAGAACAGGTCCCCATGCAAAGCATTCAATTCACAATGAGCATTAGAAGGTCCAGTTTTCTTTAAATTTATATTGAAAATTACCCTATTTTGATAAAACTTGTATATCTTGGAATTCCCATGCGAATGACCTGAAATTTGTCATAAAGCATCATTAAAACATCCTTTACTTATCCATATTCACAATATAGCTAAAATATGAATGGAAATTTCTAGCCACAAAGACTTACATGTGTCGATCATGCCTATTTCTCACCTATTTGCTTCGTAAAGACCCTAAAACACTACTAAACCTCTACAAACCGACCTAAAACTTACTATACAAATCAACTACACTGTCACCATGATCCTTACATGATCCAACATGGCTGGTTGATTCTAAATATCATACCTCTACCACATTTTCACGTTTTAGGGCTAGTAACAAACCTCGAATGACCCGATTCAACACCGACAACCCATGAAGGACCATGTATACCTCGTACAAAATCATGTACACCTGTAACGTACCTCATGAAACATAAATGAAATCATGACACTCTTCAACAAACTCGGGATGACTCAAACCTTGATTATGCCTAGTAAACCTTGCTCCAAGACCTCATAAGACTCCACCAACCTACACACTACCAATCAACCTTCATGCTTGACAATTGATTAAAACCTCATAGAGACACATACCACACCATGACACCATTTTCCATCAATGGAGTTGACATCAATGACAACACTAACACACAATGGATAACAATTTGTACTAGTAATCATGTTATATTTCTTAAGAAGATGAGGATGGGTTCATAATTTAGTGATCCTATCAATGGATTTGTAGAAGAAATGCATTAAATGAAACCCGTTTACGGGTAAGAATTCTACCCAAATTAATTCTTCATTAAAAGTGGGTTTTCCCCCACATGTACATAGGTGATTTAGATGTTTTTCTTTTGATGTTATGTGTTCCCTTTCTTATTTCATGTTTTCATTATGTTTTGTTTTTCCTTTCTCATCTTTTCTTTCCTTTTCTTGTTGTATGTTTGTTTCCTATTATGTGTGTGTTCATAAAGGAATCTGTCTTGTATATCTTTGTGGTGACTCGATAAGACAAATAGATAAGGCCTTTGGTCCACATAGTAACTTGAGATTGAGAGGTTATTTCTTTCTCTATCCTCACTTTTCTCGATCCAGGACATGTCCCTAAACTACGAGAGAGATGTCTTCATGTGTTTTTGCAGGAAAAATTCAATGTTGAAACACGACGAATTTACCCTAGTGTCAAAATTATTGCTTGAAATCCCTCTTGAACCATATCCAAATCATTCTTCCCTAAATTCCATGCCTATATTGATACTTTAAATCCATCATAAGTGTTGTGTATTCTTTATCTGATGTTTAAAGTGTCAAAATAGGTTGACTAATCCCATTCGATTAAATTATTCTACATGAGAACTCTTTGATAAGCCTTGAAAGGATTTTTAGCCTCCCAGGGACAGTGTGCATTGTTTGGAGTAGATTTGAAATATAAAAACCATATGAGAGTGGTGTAAAATAGATAAGAACATATTATAAATGTTTTAGGAAAATTTAGGAAATGTTCGGAGGTTTTGGAACAAGAATACTGAAAGTGTGTTTAGAAATCTAAAAGAGCTTGCGGTGGAAAAGGATACCTCAACTTCAATGAGGATTACAAAAGCTCCAGTTTATTAAAGAGGAATAATAGATACCATTGGAAATATTAAATAATATTATGCATGACGGAGTTTTCACATTCTCCCAAAGACCTAGGTGTTTTTCAAGGAAAATCAATTTGTGAAAATTCATGTTACGATTCGAATGATTTTTAATATAAAAATGAATAATCAGGTCTTGAAAACCATAACAGTGATCTTGAAATGATATTGGGAGTCAAAATTATATAACATATTTCCTGAAAAGACCTCCTGAAGCTCAGGAAAAGTGGTTTCATGTTTTTGGGAGTTAGTCAATTTCATAGTTGGATGCGTTGTGCATATTGGTGTCCCAACTATCCCAAAAATATTGAATGTCCCAAATGTTCCCACTATTAGGATAGTAGGGACATTGGGGATAGTAGGGACAAAAAATTTCCCCACCCCCAGTTGTAGCCCTTGGACCCTCATGTGACCCTATCTCTTCCCGACAAGTGTTAAATGGTCATGCATCCAAATTTGGCTAAGTTTTTTCTCCTCAACCCTTGGGAGAATTATTCTATTCCAAGTGTCCCAAATGTTTGGGAAAGTGGGGATAGTGAATACCTAAAAAAATTTCCTAGCATTTATCTCCTTTCATGGTTCACCATGCAACCCAAATTCAACACCCCCATCGTGTAATTAAAGCTTTGTCAAATGTCATTCTCACATAGAGGTACATTTTACTATCCCAATTATACTTAGTAAAGTGGGGACACTATGGACACAATAAACACCCCATGCCATTATTGTTTATCTCTCTTTCCTCTCCCGTGAACAAAAAGTTATTACGAAAGTTGTAATAAATCAAAATAACTCCTACCCACTTCATTTTTTATCAAACCTCCATTATGGTTGTTTAAGAACATCCAATAATATGAAAATTCATTAGTCACCATATCAAATTTCTCTCAGAGCATCCATAATTGGAAGAATGAATACTTTTCACTTTGCCGACAAACAAAGAAATTAATCATACCATGAGTTTGGGATAAGTTCTTATCTCTAGAGCATATTTGTGACAAAGGAATCTTAGTGACACCTTTAATGGCTAACATGGAAGATTCGGGTTTGAAAACCTAACCCTAGAAATTTAATTTTTTGATTTCCAAGCATTTCAGTGGGCAAAAAAGTGAAATTGGGAGCACGAGATCGCGACAAAGAGCCGAATCTAAAAATAATTTTTCCATTGAAAATCGAGGTCATGTTTGTCACTTAATAAAAATATATTATTCCATGCCCTTGACATGTTAAAAAAATAAGTCACTCAATTTGTAAGCTCTAATCACTCGGTGATTTAATTTAATTTTAATTAAATCTAAATATTGCAAAGTAACTGTTTTACAAATGATAAAGACAATAATGACACAAGAAAAATAACATGTAAAGTATGAAACCCTAAGAAAGGAAGGGAGATAGAAGAACTTAGTTGATCTTTACGTAATCTAAAAATGATATGGGAAAGGATATGTGATGAAGAATATTCAAATAGAGCTTTAATTGATCTCTATAAATTGTGAAACTCATGAACAATGATGAATAGTGACACCCACGACAGACAGTGGCGCACAGGCACCCATGCCTATCTATGAAAAAGCTCTAGATTTTATTCATGTTGTGTCGCAAGGGTGTCCCAATTACTCTTTTTTATCACCGATGTTCACTTCGTGATCACCTCGCATACCTATAACCTCTGAAAGAGATGCTCACCTAAAAATCCCATAAACCATGTCAAACGTAAAAGGAAAATGTAGAATGTTGAGTTATACTAACCACGATGGTTAACCCAAGAGTGAATTTACAACAAAGTTTTGCACTACATCTTAGGAATGCATGTAGTTCTTGATAATGTGTGTAGAAATTGTGTTACGAGATGCCCTAGTGCAAGTTATAGTTGATAGCGGTTATAGCTAGAATGTAGCAATGTAGTATAAGGTGTGGATGGCATAGAATGAACTTTTCCTTCCTATTTTGTATATGTAGATTTACATCCATTTTCCCTTAAATGGATGATATATGAACTCATTGGAGTGATTAAGGTTTCTTTTGAATGAAAGCTTAGGTGATAGTAGTAAAGCTTAGTGCTTGGTTCTTGATTTTGAACATATAGCTATGTAATTATATGATTCCCTTGTTTTAAATTTGTAATTGACAACTAGAAGGATAACCCATAAATAAAAAATATTCCCAAAAGGAGTAAGATAAAAAAATGGCTAGGGAACCCATAGGGGACATGAACACATGGCCGTTGTTGTCCTAGTTGGGCGGCTAGTGTCTGTGGCCATGAAAGATAAATAAGTACAGATTTCGACTAGGCTATAGGGTATGTAAGACAAAATAAAAAATAAGAGATAGAAAAGAGGCCAAAAATAGTTGTCAACAACTATTTTTCTTTCTTAGGAATCATGCAAATGCTAGCATGTTTTTAGGGCCTAGACAGGTACCCAAGTACATGATTTTCTTGCTACACTCTGGATACATAGAAGTAGTGCGAGAATGGTAAGTTGGGTAAAATTATCAATTTTCCCAAAATAACAAGTCTTGGAAAAACACGTGATAAAAATAGAAAGTATTTTAAAATAGGAAAGCATCATCAATGGAAGAGAATTGGAATGTTCCAGAAGGTTAGATTTCGGAAAAAAAGGTGATATGTCTCAAAATAATAGGTCCTGGTCCTACCTGTTAAAAATAGAAAATCTCCATTTTGTATGTAAAAAGTTACAACTGGTTTAAGATTCTATGCGAGTCTTTCATTTTGGATCCTAGATTGGAATTCTGTGAGGTATTTTGTTTCTCGATGCTTTCAACCATAAATGGTCATTGTTTGAAATGGAAGGTAAGCTCTTTCTTTTCAAGAATCATAATCATTTCATTTTCACCATTTTATTACTTTAATGGCACCTTTGAAACTTTGTTTCTTTGTATTTTCTTCTATTTTTGAGGACAACATTCACTCTCAAGCCTAGAAAATGTTAGGTCTTCGTTTCTCCTTTTGTACTTTGAGGTTTTTGTTGAGCAGAGACAAATTTGGATACTTAGTAGAAGGCATACTTGAAGTTCATGCATGAGAATAGGGAACATTCAAAGGCCAAAAGGATAGGAAAGGACATGCACGTGAAAGACAATGACTAGTTCAGGACTTAGCCATTTTCACATATACGAGGCTATTTTTGGAGATAACATGCGAGAACACACAAACCGGGTAAAGACTTGCGTGACATGAATAGGCTATTTTTGAAGAGATGATACAAAGTGCTTTACATGGGTTCAAACTAATAATAGAATTTCTACTACCAGTTAACCAAAAGAGGTCTATTATTAGTGCACTTGCATGTGTGGCTATAATTGTGAAGGCACATGGCTATTTTTCAACATGCAACCTATTATAGGGATTATGCAAGGTGAAGAAGAAAGTCCCTACCCTTATAAATCTGTAGTGATTTGCATAGAATAGAATAATTGTGTGTGTTTGAGAACTAGATATGAATTACTCTAAGATTATGCTATCGGATCTAATGCGCACATGAGATTATGGTATTACTAATTATAATAAGCTTCTATGTATTTATTGTGTTTAATATAATGGAGTGTATCGGCGAGAATCATGGTATTAATCATGAGTGTAATAGGTTCTTGCATGATTGAATTCATTGTGGGTATTATTTAAATCTATTACTCTATAGATTTAGATTTGGACATGCTCTGTAAAATGTTATATTAATTACGAGATCTGGATGCATTAAGTCTTCATCATGCTAACATCCTACAACAACAACTTTAAAGAGGGCCTTGTACCTTTGCTGCGCTTGAGTTATCATTCGAGTTGAGGTTTGAGTGATGTCTTCAGCGCTTGGGTTATTCTTGCTAAATTCGTTGTATCATTGGTTCCATTACCGATGAAGACATACCGGCTGACCCAAGAAAGTGTTAATGAGTGGATACATGATCTAGAAGAAGAATACGCATAGAGTATCAAACTGGATCTAAGTTTAATGCACGTCTATGGGTGGAACAGAACCTGTATGATAGTTTATATGAGAGCTTCTTCACTATTTTTTTAGTAGAACTATACGAGTGGTTAGTTAATTATGCATCTAAAAGGAATTAGAGGTATCGCGTAGTTGTTTGGACGCAGGAAGAATTTCAAGCCCTCTATGATCCTGATCTTATTTGGATACGTGTTGTGGATACTTGGTTTCATGGTGTTACGAACAACTATATTCGGAGTACTCAATTTCTACTTATTCTTACCTAGATGTAGCGAGAATTCAATTTTTTATAGTATCCCGGGGAACGTACCTACAATTCATTCCATTGGCGATCAAAATCTTGGTGGCAACCTTGAACTTGGAAAGTAAACCAATGACCAACTAAAACACATGACACATGGGGAAAAGCAAGTTTGGTGAAATATGGAAGACCTAGCGGAAGAATGATAGATAGAATAAAGGTGACTTAAGTATAATGAGGCACACGAGAGGGAGATAGAGAAGTAGTGGGATGTTACAGAGTGAATGACACTTAGGAGAGAGATGGATCACGAAGGATTTGGAGCTCACCCAGAAGGCATGGAGCCGAGGCATCAAGAACTTCCCTATTTGGGAAAGCATTACATGGAACCCCCTTGGCGCTCACATAGAAGCGTGCCGGCGAGAGAGACAACTGGACCGCGAGTGCACATATGAATCTACTTGGAAACCTCGCCCTTGTGTTTGGTTTTATAGTATCTAGTATGAAAACCAATCATCAAACTAATTTAGGTAGTGGGAGAGCAGGAGTAAGCCATCTAGAAATTACATCGATGGTAGGGAAAATGTCTTTATTTTTGTTTGGAGGTACCTTTTCAGGTGTATCATCCGCATAGAATTCAAGCATGTAGAGTTTTAGATTCACTTCTAGGAGTGGTAACACTTCACAAACTTTAGGGGTGCAGTTAAATACTACTATTGGGATGTAGGGAATTACATCTTCTGGTCCGTCTCTAGCTACAGGTGGAGGATAAAGAGGTATAGGTTGTTCTAGTTCTGGTGGATCTAGTGGTTCTAGAGGTAAAGGAAACACATGAGGTTCTAGATTTGGTGGACAAGGTCTGCACCGTCCCTAGAATATTTACATGGAGATGTCTCTTCATCTTCTAAAGTATAGGGGCATAAAAGATTTTGTTGAACACGTGCACATGTGTGAAATACTATGGCACGCAAAGGAATCACGACTTGAGCACGGGAAAGTCAATTTTCCACTACATTACAAGGGCATGCACACATATGGTACATAAATTTTAACTCTGACCAAAATTGCGTAGACTATGCAACTTTAAAAGATGCTTTCCTTAAAGAGTATCACATCCTGAGCTAGAGCATAAGAGTATAAGAGCACTCAAGGATATTAAACAAGGCACTACTGAGAGTGTCAAAGAGTATGATGCTCATTTCAAAACATTTTTATCTAAGATTTCTTATGATATTCATACAAGCCAACATGCGCAATGGTTCTTTGGACATCTGATTACACCTTTTAGAAGGGAGGTATCATATAAAACATACAACCGATCCATGTGTAGCACTTGAAGCATCTTTGCATGCTGAGGTAGTCAGAAGTATAGAAACTAGGGTGAGCCCATTTTTGGAAGCATAGATCGCATCTATGACAAAGAAGTTGGAGAAGATATTGTTAAATTTAGCACATGAGATGCACATGGGGATTTTGTGCACAGATTGTGAAGTGGAAGGTCACACCAAGGATAGTTTTCCCACAGATTAGTACGCTCATTATTACTAGACTATGAGATATGTCATTTGAACCATGATGCTAGCCACTGCCCATTATTACAACATGTAATAAGGAAGAACGTCTCTTGCTACTGTAAAATTTACAGGTCCACAACTCATGACACAGAAGAATTTCAACTAATTGGTCAAATCCATGATGTTATAGATATTGGTGTATGACAGATAGGAGTATCAGATAACTCTAAAGGCAAGAATGAGCATCAGGATCGGGATCACAATCAAGCGCACTATGATTGGAATGAAGGTAATTTTGAAGGATGTCATGGCATAGGTTGAGGATACCATGGGGGATTTGGAGGAAGAGGCCGTGGTGGTAGACAAGGTGATTTTCCTCATGCAACATGTTATACATGCGGATATCCTGACCACTACAGGTGCGAATGTCCTCAGAATATTACATGTTCTTTATGTGGAAAGAATCATAGTTATGAGGAATGCCTAGACTTATATGAGCATCTTAGTAAGCAGCATAAATAAGAAAATAAAGGCACATGGATGGTTAGGATACAACATACTATGGAAAATCAGTGGATGCCCAAGTTGGAACCAGAATCTAAGGCATTTCCTATAAAGATCACTACCCATGCTTAAGTAGCGCCTGCCGGAGAAGCATTGCAACAAAAATATTACCATCACCAAGGAGGAATTTCTACATGCATGGTACCTACATTGTATCCATCGAAGGATGTTTATCAAAAAACCATTGAGGTACTCAAAAATCTTGAGGGTAAAATACGGTGTTTAAATGAGCAATCACAAAATATGGAGAAAAAGGAAGCGTGAAGACATTCCAATCCGATATGGATGACTTGAAAGAGGTGTGTAAGATGTTGCACCAGGAGAATATTATTCCTCTATTAGGTAATTGGTTAAAGGGAAACACTCTGCGCATAAGTATTGAGACTAGATGGCCAATTCTGCATGTAAACCTTCCCCTCATAGCTTAGATTATGACAAGGAAATCACTCTGAATGTTGTTGTGGATGGGTGGCTTTTGAGTAATATATTGATTGATACAGGCACGGAAGTTAATGTTCTTACTTTAGATGCATGGGTACAAATGGGGAGACCTCCATTGCAGCCATCTTCGAATGTATTGTTCATGGCTAACCAAACTAAGGCCACTCCCATCAGAGTTTTAAAAGATGCATCCATTACCATATAGGAGCCAAGTTCATTGGATATTTTGAGGTTTTAGCGCTAGCAGGAGCGGATAGCTTCCCATCTCTACTTGGGCACCCTTGGTGCTATGTAAATAATGTTGATCTTCAGTTCAACAAGGGTTATATAAGTTTTGAAAACAAGGAGGAAAGAGTTATTATCCCTTTAACAAAGGGAAAATATGCACCCTAAGTGAAGAAGATATGAATATGATTTATGTACGTTCCTTCGGGACCTAGAGGTACTTAAGCCATCTAAAGAAGGAATCCTTCAATGGGAAGATGCAAAGTCTATTAGCGATACTACAAGTGTTGCTTGTGATAATTGCACTCATAGTACTTACGAGTTGGTAGGGCACGATGTAAAAGTACTTTTACATGGAGCGATAGACCTCGTTGTATCGGAGAATAAGTAACAACTTGGTACCTCCGTACCTTTGGAGAAGGAGATCCTACGGTGTTTTTGTGTGCCATGGAGGAACAAAGTGGATAGACCGGTAGGAGATACGAATATGCTAGCATATACCCTATGCGAGAATAGAAGCGCATTGGTTAGTGGTTCACGATGATAATCTTGTAGGATGGGATGAAATTAGGATTGCTATTTCTACTAGGTTATTCAAGAGTAATGCACCTACTCAAATATGCACTTATCATGGTAATCAACTTTGTTCAACACCACGTTCAAAGCGGTGTGAGAGACTCTAGATAGAGGAGTAGGAAGCTTTACCACCTTCACTTTGGGTGTACAAATTGTATTCCAATTTGCAAGGCTATGCACATACTTGGTATGTTTGTGTGAAACTTCATAAATAGACCGGAAATTGGTAGGATTTGATTACACAAATGATCCCGACATTTGACTATTTCTCTACTAAACATCTTGTAGAAGACACATTAAAGGTTAGAAAGTGCTTAACTATGGGAGATATTCCCAAGGTAGAAGAACTCATTCAGGATTTGTTTGATGAAGAAGACTCGGAGCACATTTTGATGAAGAAACAGAGATAGATGCCACATTACTTAAGCATTCTTTCCTTGAGAAGGAAAAAGAAAGATGGTCTACTTAGTGGATGATGAAAAAGTAGAAAATCTGGATGTAGAACATTTAACGGTGTAGACGTGAGGTTTTGGACGGTGTAGATAAGACCACGTGCACCTATCGTGAACCTATGAAAACAAAGAAATTTAATATTGGATCAGATATTGAGCCTAATGATACCATAATTGGGGATAATTGGTCGACTCTAAAGTGGCAAAAATCATTGAGTTACTACAAGATTGTTAGGACTTATTCCCTTTGGAATACCATGAACTCAAAGGCGTGCATGAATCATTAGGATAAATAAGGATAAATCTTAAGGAAGGTGTGCACCCGGTCGAAAAGAGACCCTACGGGATGAACCTCAACTTGTGTGAAAAGGTCAAAGATGAAATTGACAAAATGTTGAAATTTTGAATCATGAAGCCCTTGGACAAGTTAGAATGGGTTAGCTCGATGGTGATTAGTATCAAGAAGGATGGTTGGATGGTTGGATTAGGATATGTGTGGAGCTATATGCTATATGTGTGGTGATACCTTTCTATGCCATTCACCGAGGAAATACTAGAAGGCATTGCGGTGCGTGAAAAATATCTGTTTACATATGGATTATCTAGGTATCATCAAGTTAGGATTGCCTTTGAAGGATCGGGAAAGACTAATTTTACTACTGAATGGGGCATATTTTCCTATATTATGATGCCTTTTGGTTTGAAAAATGCGCCTGCTATATTTTCATGCATAGTTGTTCAAGCGTTCAAATATTTTATTCACAACTTCTTGCATGTTTATTTAGATGACTAGACAATGTATGGACTTGTTAAGGATCATTGTGACAATTTACGCTTAATGTTTGAAAGATGTCGCCAGTTAAGAATCTCTTTGAACATCAAGAAATGTGTATTTACTACACCCTTTAGAATCTTTGTTAGGGCACATCATCTATAATGAAGGTTTGTTGGTTGCTCTAACTAAGGTTGCGATCATTATCAGCCTGGAAGATCCTACCAATCAAAGTGAGGTCCGTGGATTATTTTTTCACACTGGGTATTATAGAATATTTATAAAGGGGTATGCTAAGGTTGTCGCACCCTTGGAGGAGTTACTAAAAGGAAAATGGACATACTACTGGGAGAACCACAACACTGCGCATTTGAGACATTGAAGGAGAAAATTAAATAACACATATTTTGTGCTTTCCTTCGTGGGACCAACAGTTTCATGTACATGTGGTTGCCTATGGCACAACCATTGGCATGGTGTTGTATCAGCCTAGAGAAGGTATTATAGATCATCCTATCTTTTTTGCTAGTAAAAGGTTGACTCCTGCAGAGCAAAATTATACAACTACAAAGTGTGAAGCTTTGTTAATGATCTATACCTTTGTATAAATTTAGACAATACCTATTACCAAATCCATTTTTATTCAATACCAATCACATGGAATTGAATTATTTTGTAAAAATCCCATTTACGGTGGCACATATGCCGATGGGTACTTCTATTCCAAGAATTTGATTTCACGGTTGTGGCAAAACCGGGGAAAAGTAATTCTAGACTGGACCATCTATATAGAATACAATCGAGAGAAGAATCACGGAAATTGAAGATAACATGTCGACACATAGTTATATAGGTTACAACACATGCCATTGGAGTTAGAAGACATTTTTGTCTTTCTATGAACAGTATGACTCGAGAAGGATGAAATCCTTAGAGAAGAAATAACTTGCTATTCGCGCAAAACCATTTGCGTTGATTAGTGGTGACTGTACGAGTTAGGTCAAGATGAAGTCTTGTGCCAGCTTTGTGTAGTGGAACATGAGTGCAAAAATATCATGGGGTAATCTCATGGTGGTATTGCGAGGTTGGTACTATGCGGTGATGCCACTGCGCACAAGATTCTACTTGCTAGATTATGGTGGGAAACCCTATATAAATATTTTAAGGAATATTGCAAGGCTTGTGATCACTGTTAGCACCTTAGAAAACTAGGTCAAAGACATGAAATTCCTCTAAGACCTATTAATAGTGCGAGAATGGTTTGAGAAATGGGCTATAGATTTTGTGGTTCCTATTTAACCACCGTATGTAGGACTGGAACACGCTATATCATCACTTGTAAAGATTATTTAACAAGGTGGGAAGAAGCAGCACCTACAAAGGATTGTACAGTAAGCTTCTACAACAACTAGGTTTCTATGGGAAAATATTATTACAATGTATGGATGCCCGTTGATTTTGACTAGTGATAGGGGCACGCATTTTACGAATGAGACAATCGAAATTATATTAGATGAATTCATGATTTCACACCATAAGACTAAACCATGTCATCCTTAGGAAATGGGACTTCGAGGATTTCACCAAGATTTTGAGCCGGATAATGAAAAAAATTGTGATGTTGGAAGAAAGGATTGGGATGATAAAGTTTCTGCAGTACTTTGGGAATATATAATAGCATACAAGCAATTGAACAAGGTGACACCATTTCAATTGGTGTTTGACATAGAAGTAGTTCTTCCAATGGAATTCATGTTACCTTCTTTGTGTATTATTAATGCTAGAGGTCTAGTTGATGAGAAAGCATTAGAAGAACGAATTGACAAGTTGATTAAGTTGGATGAGAAATGAGAAATAACACGTTGGAGTCAGAAGAAAGAAAAATCCAGGCAGAAAGCATGACATGATAGGCACATTAGGGACAAAAAGATTGAGATAGGGTAGATGGTGCTTCTTTATGATTCTAAGTTTATGTGCCATCTAGGAAAACTCAAAGTACATTGGTTAGGACCATATGTTATCACTTACATACTTGAAACATGTGCTTATCAGTTAGAAATGCTTGATGGAATATGGTTACCAAGTTACTTCAACGGGAGTAGGCTGAAGCCCTACTATAACTAAGTCTTCTTGGTGTTTATAATAAGGAAGTATTTCCATTTAGATTAGGTTTTAAATTATGTATACCATTAATGTATTTCTTTCTTTGTCGCTATGCTTTGTCAATTTAGTTGGTTTTTTTTTAAATAAACACATTTGCACACCCGAAGCTAATTACCATTTGCGGTATTTTTATACATAGAGGACTTTGCACATACCATTTGCGTGGGATGGTTATTGAAAAATGGGTAGACATAAAGGAACAACTTGATACAAGTGTTATTCAAGTTTGAAGAGTTGGTGAACTGAAGATTACTTCCAAATAACGACCATAGATGGAGATAAATGAAGGAATAGTATAATGCAAGGTAAGTAGCGGCTATAAAGACTACCAAGAGAAGGTGTAGTGACGAGTTACTCGGGCGCATAGAAGTATGCTGAAGAGAATCTTGTATCCATAAGGTAGGAAGCTGCGCTTTAAAGGTTATAGGCCGAGGTGCAAAGATGTACAATGCAAAAAAATGTGAAAAGCATCAATTAATGAGGATTGTTAGTAGGTGGAGTAATAAATGAACTAATTTTTTCAAAATCTATATAAGGAAGGGATACGAGTTCATTTTTATCGTTGTATATCACAAAAAAATTGAATGAGCCAAGTGCAAAGCGAGTTGAGAAAATTGTGTTGAGGTGCGGAGAGTGTGAAACCAGACGTGGAGAGCAGATTTGTGCGCAGGAGAATCTTGGTTCCCCATTGATGAAGGGTTTGAGTGAAGAAGAGCATTGTGAAAGAGCTAGGACATTCGATTTCAACTAGGGCATGTAGAATTGAGCTAGGGTTTGAGTTTTCACGTTGCAGAAGATAGAAGGAGAGCAATTGAGGATAAAAAGTTGCAATCTACAAATGGCACTAAAGAAAGCACCTGCCGTAGGAGCCAAAGGGAAGAAGAAAGTGGAAGCTGAGGTTGAAATTTCTCCCGAGAGAAATTTCTCGGAGATGCAATACCCATAAGGTGTGATAGTGGGACAAGAATGGGATTATCATGTCTGAAAATAAAAGATAAGTGATTACAACTACCACACATCAGATAACAAAAATGAATTGGACACATTGTTGAGTACGAAGATGAACAACCACATAATAGAGGACATGCCAGTGTATGAGTACACTAGAGAGAAGTTGCTTAAGTAGAATGGATTTTACCATTTGTGCAAGCTTTCATATTTTGGTAAGTATGAACTTTTGTACTAGTGGTTGATCTGCGGGGGTACATGAAGACTTTTCTATTTCACCGGATGCGGGGTAAGAATTAGAGCCTCTTTGATTTCGAATATAATAGGATTAAAGGACGCATGAGTGGATCTGAATAGTGACTTGACAGATAAAGCAGCCATCCTGGAGATGCGGAAGGATTTAGGGTATACTAAGGGTCCACGTGGAATGGATATCGAAAAATTGAAGAAATATCCATTCTACGGAAAATTGCACATCTAGTGAACAAATTGAATGATCAAGAGAGATGGTCAGAGTGAATACAATGTGGCTACACATTGCAAGGAGAATGTCATAGGGAATAATTTACAACATATCAAGATACATTGCGGAAACTATCATCGAGGAAGTGCACATAGGTGAGAAAATCAGTTTCGGCGCTATCCTATTATCCCTTATGTTTATGGAGATCGAGAGTGCCCGATGGGCCAAAGAACAAGATATGGGAGTACCCCATGCAAAATAAGTCCCTTACAGAAATATTTGACAATTACGGGCTCAATGAGTGGGCCATTCAAGTAGAGGTCAGAGATGTGGTATGACAAGCTCTGCATGACATTTGAAGAGGAGTGGCGCATTGCCAAGGAGTTACCTTTGGTGGTGGGAAAGGTAGTGCATTTTTTTGTGTATCAACACTTGTACATCGTGTGATTTACAATGATGGGACTTAGAGCCCCTTGTGTAATATGTAGTATGCCTTCACAGTGCGCTACTTCCAAGCATCAGTCCATCGTTTCAATAATGCATCATGCTTGAATTTTGCTAAATAAAAGGTAGATCTGTGACTACCACACGTTGCATAAGACATATGCATATCCGGATCAGAATGCCTACATTGAGAGGCTAATTTAAGACATGATAAGAATGAACCCTTTGAGTTTGGAAATTAGAGATAGTGGAGCAATGCTTATATACCTTTAGCTTAAGCCTAAGTTGGAGGGTAAAAAATATGTGGAGAATGAGTCTCACTCCGGGACCGCTAAAGGGTAAGCATATGGTGGAGAATGTACTAGATCCAAAGCCCACCGAACTGTAGAAGTAGATGATGAGGAGGAAGAGCGTGAAGACTGTGGCAGATTGATACATAGAGGATGGAAGCAACCCTCAGACAGGGTAGAATATGAGTGTGCAAGTACTCCACCCCAGGCATAAGAAGAAGGATACAAAGAATTGGAAGAAGGAGAAGACCTTGAAGAACACCACTTTAAGAGGGTGTTCAGATGGACAAGAACTCAAGGTTCTATTCCACAATCAATACGGAGATCACCATGAATCTCTCCATAGAAGGAGACAACTTAGAAGAGAAGGAGAAAATTGATCTTTGAACGAGGATGCGGAGGAGTCTGAAGATAATGTGCCTAGATCAGCTATACAACCAGAGGATGTGGAAGATCCTCAGGACATGGGAATTAAGGTTGAGGAAGAAGGGGTATAGAAGCCAGAAGAGGTAAAGAAAGATACTGCTAAGGACACCGAGGATCCAACTCCAAACCTTGGTGCTCAGGTGCCTAAGGGGCCGAGATCAAGGAGGGAAATTGGAGAGTATGTGGTGCCAGTTATGGGCTATGAGGAGGACACAACAAAAATTTTCCATGCACAATTCTAGAATACAATGGGCTTTAAGGACTTATATGGATGGGAGTTGATGGACCCTGATATGGCAACCACGTGTGCAAGGAAACATTGGTCATGATCCATGCAAACTCACATGGATGAGCCTAATTTTGATATGTGTGAAGAGTCTTGTGTATCACGAGAGGATGAGAAAGCCACCACAGAACAGACATATAACCATCAAACCCATAGTTATGTCTGATAAATAGGTGAGTAATGCCTTGGTAAAAGTATCTACAGAGGTGGCACGCAGAATGTAGATAAAGCTACCACTATCAAAGTGCTAAGAGAAGGGATCAAGGCAAAAGATGCATAGATCACACATTTGAAAGGAGATAAGGACTTGGAGTAGAAGTAGAATGGAGTTCTCATCAGTATGGTAGAGGAGTTTGGTGATCATGTCCTAAAAGCAAGACCGCACTTGGAGTCCAAGGTACCTAAATGGTTACATTTGGCTATGTACTATGTGTGTACCTTAGTTGATTTGGTGCTTCAAGATGGACCAGTTCAGATGCCAACACCAAAGGACCTTGAGTAGGAAGAAGAGAGAGTAAAGGCTTCAGTAGTGCAAAATATTTCATCATATGAGGCACTGATCCTAACATTGCGGGAGGAGCTAAAGAAAGCGACCAGGCATTGAAGATTTGTCCAGCTTTGGAGGTAGTCATAAGAATAAGGACCATCGTAGAGGACAATGAAGTCCTGAAGGAAATGAAGGATGAATCCTTGGGACCGCGAGAGGGATTGCACCGTAAAGAAAAAGTGTGAGGCCCTTATAGTGGCTTAGGAGCCCCATAAGAATAGGTTCGATGAACTTGGGAAACTTATAGCACATAAGATGGATCATCCAGAAGAGATAATTTATATAATGTCTAACATTATGTTAGTATTATAGAATGAAAAGGAAGAAATTTCCCAGGATGAGTTGGAGTCTATTGCAGTAAATATTCCAGAAAAGGTAGAGCGAGCTTTGAATGAGTGGAAAACATTAGAGGAAAAAATAAAAGAAGAATATCTAGAACTAATTCTTCCAGTTGAAGTAGAGGATGTTGTAGAGTAAATAATTATTCTTTGTATAGTAATTATTTACATTCATCCATTCCTTATTCTTTATTCATTCCATATTACAAGGAAACCATTTTCGGGGCAAAAATGCAGTTTAGTGTGGGGTAATGTTGAGCAGACAAAGTGTGATACTTATTAGAAGGCACACAAGAGGTTCATGCGTGACAACAGGGAACATTTAAAGGCACAGAAGGATAGGAAAGGACACACACGCATAAGACAAGCACTAGTTTGGGACTTAGCTATTTTCACATTTACAAGTTATTTTTGGAGATAAAGTGTAGAACACACAAACCGGATAAAGACTTACGCAACACACATAGGCTATTTTTGGAAGAGTGGCTACTAAGCACTTTGCATGGGTTTAGACTAATAATAGAATTGCTACTACCATTTAACCAAAAGAGGTCTATTGTTAGTGCACTCTCATGTGTCGCTATTATTGTGAAGGTGCATGGTTGTTTTCATCATGCGACCTATTTTAGGGATTATGCAAGCGGTGAAGGGAAAGTCCCCACCCTTATAAATATGTAGTGATCTGCGTAGAATAGAAGAAATGTGTGTGTGTGAGATATAGATAGGAATTCTTGTGAGATTATCTTTGCCAGGATCGATGCACACATGAGATTATGGTATTACTCATTGTAATAAGCTTCTATGTATTTATTGTGTTTAATATAATGGAGTGTATTGGCTTAATCAAGGTATTGATCATGAGTGTAATAGGTTCTTGCATGATTGAATTCATTATGGGTATTATTTAAATCTATTACTCTATAGATCTAGATCTAGACGTGCTCTGTAGAATGTTATATTAATTATGTATTTGAATGCATTAAGTCTTCATCATGCTAACATCCTGCGAACAACAAATTTAAAGAGGGACTGGTACCTTTACGTGCTTCAGTGAATGCTCAATCTAGGGTGAGTGGTGTGCCACACGCTGGGTTATTACTTGGTAAATTATAGGTGCATTAGTTTTGAAGAAATTCGAGTAAAAGCGATGAGTTATTACTCTGTCTTGATTTTTTCGATTTTAATCTTTCTCAGTAAAATCTGGGAATGACTATGGAATGTAGAGATTTTCTTTCCTCCTTTTTTAGGATGATGTAAAGCTATGTTTTATTTATTTGTATCGATAAGATTGTAAATTTTTTGAATGAATCCCTAAAACTTGTAGTATAATGAAGGACCTTATTTCGTTCTCTACCTTTCTTGTTCCACTGAAACCTTTTAGATGTTTCATGAGTTGGGTTTCTTTGTATGATCCTGTTATATATGTACACCTATATCTTGCTCAAAACTTGCATTTAATCATTCTAAAGCTCCCATTAATTCTTTCTATAACCATGAAATTTTGAGGTTTACTTGAGATGGTTTGACCCCTTCAAATCTGTAACCTTTGGTTCAGCACCAAAACTTTGTTTGTAATTTTTGAAGTTCTCTAAATGGGTATTCATTATTTGAATTCGATTTGGTATCTTCATTTCCATTATTGTATTGATGAGAACTGTACTGATAAAGTTTTCACACTTCAAACTAGGCTTGTATCTATAGCTTAGATTTTGTGGTTTTTGAAAAATTTGGAACTCACTCTCTATTAAAGGGCTTACCTCCTTATCATTGATTTTGTAACTTGTATTATGTATATATTATTTTCTGAAATAGATGTTTTATTGCTTGAGTTAATGATCCCTTCTAATCTATCCCTAATATTTGAACTTAAAGGTTGTTTACATTCAATGTCATATAACCAAATATATAACTGATTTTGCTTCATATAACTCTGAATTTTACATTGAATCTTTTAAGGAAAACTTGTGAGAAAATTTGTGTTTGTTATCTTTGAATATCTCTTAAATTTGAAGCACTTATTTTCTGAAATAGATGTCAACCTATGCACACAATAAGGAAAATATTTCATTCCTTGTTGAAAGTTGTCTTGATGTCTTTATTACTTGAAAAGGACCCATAGAGCTTGAATTGGATCTGTACTTGAATGCTTTAACTACAAGAAATCTATACTGAAATAACTTATTGGAAGGAAGTTGTAAACTATGTTCCATTTCATGATACTATTGTATACTTATTAACAACTTATGTGACTTCTCCTTCTTGCAATAATGAAACAAGTAGCATACTTTTTACTTCTTTGATTTGTTCTTGAGATTTTATTATCAAAATGCATTGATAAGCTGTTTTGAAACATTGCTTTTGATTTAAAATACACTACGGAAAGGCACTTTGGGGATTTCATTGATACTATGTGCACTATTTGAGCTTGTACGTTATGATGTTCTTTGTTAAGACATGTTGATATTCTCGAGTATCCTTATTTGTGCATCATCTCTTGCAAACTATTATTTTCAAGGGTTCTATAGAGGTTTTGTTTATGAAAAATAGAAAACACTCTTCTTGATTTCTTGTGCCTTGATTGGATTCTTTCACCATGAGTTATAAAAACCGATCTTGGAGCTTAGTACCTTGGTAGCTTTCAATGTTGAAACCGAAACGTAAGCTATTATGCAAATACTTGTTTTCATATTTCTTCTATAATTCAGAACAATACTTCAGATTATTTGAAGTACTTGAAGTTGCTTGAGAAAGTTGTTTCTTGATTTTTTTAATTTGCGATAGTTGTACTTCAAATGATAGTCACCTTGATTTGAATTGAATTTTTAATTTTTACTTATCATGGCAAATGAAACAACTTATTTTAGAGATGAAATAGGGGTATGATTAGAATATGTCACCTTCAGTTGTTGAACAATTATTCACATCTTTGTGTTTTATAACATCAAAATTTAGTTTGGTTTCATTTCCTTCGCCCTGTATCCTTGATTTAAGGAAACTCTTCAAATACTTGTGCCTTAGTGTATTTTAACCAATATTTGTATCCCGATGTCCATCAACTTTATTTATTTCTTTTGAGTGTTTCTGCTAGTGCCCTCCAGGTCTTAATGTTCCTTGATTTCATTTCAAATTTGTAGAGCATGAATGTACTATTTTTTGTAAAACTAGCTTGATATATTTTTCTTTGCAATTGTTGATATGTATCTTCACTACTTGAATTTTTCTCTTAAAAGTTGATGCTAAGACTACTCTTGGAACCATAACAATGTTTCATCATTTCACTTAGACTGAAATTTATGAATTATTGTGATATAAAACATTTTATTCCTTTTGATGAGTACACACAACTTCATTGTTTACTTTATTTTGACATTTAATCAGGTATTCTTCAAGTGTACATATTGCTTGTAAGCTATTTTTCTCTTGTATTGTAACCTTGATCCTTTCATGTTCTAGGACTGTACTTATACTTTCAATCTGAACTGAAACAATGATTGCACTAGATCATGTATGGAATATATGCATTAATTTGATTTGAATGTTCATAAAGTATTATGCAATGATTGCTTCTTGTTATGGTATCATCAATACTTAATTTATTGGAAAGTTGTTTTTATTTTCATGAATACAACAGTCAATACTTTCTTTTCCTTCTTACATGTACTTGAAAATTTAATCAAAATAGTTAAAAATATCCTCTCTTGTATTCCATAGTTAATATTTTAATTCTTTTCTCGTTGTCTATATTGGTTTTGAGAATCATATTTGCTTCTACAAGATAGTACTTTTCATTTTTGTATCAGCTTTGATGTACCTTATGCCTCTTGATCTTAGGAGATTCATTTTCCTGAAGCTAGTAGCACATGCATGCAGATTTAACCATGAGCTCGATGGCGATGTCTTTTCTTTTCCTCTTTTCTCATACACCGACGCAAAAGAAGATGCGAGATAGGGAGATGAAGCTAGAAAAATAAAGACCAAGAGGAAACCCCAAGGCAATGATGGGTTCCTTCTACATTCCTTTTCTTTTAGATTTATACACATGTATCTCTTATTTTAGTAGTTATAAGTTACATCCCACAGCTTGTGTGGGAAACATTGAATTTCTTCATGAATAAATGATATTATTTTTGTAATTGAGTTGTGTACTTCCTTTTACTTTCAGATCTTATGATATGTAATGATTTTACAATGAATTAAACAACTCAATAACATACTTAATAACACTTAATCATAGGAAATGATCAAATTGAAAATACCTATAACTTAAAAATGAAATCTACAACTTGTAATTGGAAACTTTGTTTTTACTGCTACGGTGTTTCATCCCACATGTAGTGTGATTCCCACCTTCATCAAACCAATGCATTGGCCCTTCGGGGATTTTATGTTTCCTTGCTTGAAGACGAACATAGAATGGCAACATATGTGAGGTGTTACATTCTATAACAACACACATAGTTGCAGATTGCATGTTGTTAATCAAATACTTTAACTAAAAAGACAATGAGCTGCATGAACTTCCCTAGTTAGGTCCATCTCATCAATTCCTTCCATCTAAAATGAAGTTTTGAGTTGCCATTTTTGCATGAGTGTAAAATATGTTAACATGTACTATGTGGGACCAGAACATACCATGGTCTAGACCGACCTATATGGTCATGTTCCCCCTCTTTTAATGAATCTCTTCTTAATTTGAAAATATTATGTGCATCACTACATCTTCCCTGGTCGACGTTAATGGGATATCTAACCTTTGGAAGCCTATGTAAGTGAATAAAATGCACTTCATAACTCACTTTAAATCATCAAGCACTCCTATTACAAATATTTACACTAAAGCACTCAAGTCTCTCCTAAAACAGTCACACATACTTTATAGAATCTGCCAAAAATCTCAAAAGCACTCAAACTAGATTCAAGATTCCAACTTCCTCCATTAGCAAACATGCAAAGGTCCTAAAGCCATGTCCCAAATATTTTCAAAGGTCTTACAGGGACAAAGTGGATAATTTTAATCATGTGAAGCACAACACACTACATTACTACCATGTTGGGTACATTTATATTTTATCCATAGTTACACCTACTATTCTTTATTTTTAAGAGACATGAGGGAAAATCAACACACACATTTTTCCTTTTGTTATCTAATTGAATCATGATGTTTGTTGTAGGTCTCGAGGGTTTGTATTTGTTGTAGGTCATTATTGGTGGTGCTTTGAAGGTATATGATCTCTAACAATAGACAATGATAACAATTTTTAGATCAATGATGGCCAAATGAAGTTCTGATGCTCCACCATTTATAGGTTCAAAATCGTATGAGGTAGTACTAGACCGAACAACAACCCAATATGATCTATATGGTTTCGTACGGAGAAATTTCATAGAAGTGTCTCGGGAAAAAACCATCTTTCCATTGATGTCTTCATCTTTAGGATTAATTGTAGGAAAATAGGAAAAAGGTGAACAATCATTGATAAATGAGCCTCTCCAATGATTAGTCATATGAATAATGGGTAGATTTTAACTACTAGTGGAGCTCTACTATTTTTTAGTTTTTTGTTTTTATGCCATCAAGGGTTTTGAATAGATAGTATTTGATTGGTTTGAAAAGATGAAAACATTAATGGAAAGATAGAAATACAATAGTGAAAATTAAATGATTACATTTATCACCACTTTTCCACTCCTCAAATAATATGACCCATTTAATATATATATTATTTATGTTCCACTTTATCATCTCAATCACACTTGAATTATTCACATGAGTACAATTTGTGCTTAAAGGGGCAAAAATAAAAAAGGGGAAAGTACAATATGTTCTAGGGTCACTACCCAATTGCGAAAAACATCTACGTTTTCAATTAAGCAGAATGTTTGATTTGTTAGATAAGTTGAAGATATCAATGAAAAGAAGGAACAAAGTGAATACTTGCATGTACCACACCTTTTCCACATATCAACTTATAACACCCAACTATATCCACTGTTATTGTTACAATTTATCAACTTGATCTCACTCATATTATTCACATGAGTGCAATTTATGCTTAAAGGGGCCAAAATAAATAATTGTTAAAATCAAATAGGTTCCATATTCGAAACCCAAAATTTGAACTGTTTCCTGGAGCACTTTGTATCCCCCTTTTACAATTCTAAGCTCAAGTAAGTAAATGGAAATGAATGATGTGCGACATATCATTAATAATTGAGTTCACATTATTTACGTATGTGTAATTTATACTTAAACGTGCCAAAAAAATTTGAAAAATCCAATAGGTTCCATGTTTAGAATCCAACCAAAATGCTTGCTTGTTAGAGATATTTATAGTCCCCCTTTACAATTCTAATCTCTTGTAGGTGTAGGGAAATAGGTGATGTGTAAATAATCATTGATATTTATACATTATTTGTGTTCCACTTTACCACCTCTATCTTTCTCACATTATTCACGCTTAAAGGGGCCAAATTTAAAATGAGAAAATATAAAAACGTTCTAGTTTACAACATATGATACCTCCATTGGAAACAAGGACACTCCATAGGCTCGATCTCATGACCAAGATTCAAAATAAGTCACCCCCTCTTAATCCACCTACATTAAGTACACAAAGAGTAATGCTAGTTGGTGAAATCGTTGTATAGAATAACATAAATGACTTGAAAGTGGGTTTTTCAGAGTGTCTTTGAATTGGCTTATGATTTTTCTTACGTCACTCTTCCCATTACTCAACTCATTCAAGACTAATTGATCTATTATAGATGATTTGGGTGCTCATGTATATGTATTAGAGGCGTAAAAAAAGTGTGGATATGGAGTGGTTGGAGAAGCAACAAAGAAGACTCATGGACGTGGGCCTAGAGAACGGTTCACATGGTGTTGCGCGACATGGTGGTTTGAGAAAATGACATCATGGATACGGCTGCAGTGTGGAGATTTAATGCGGTGCGGATGTAGACAGTGTCTCGAAGAGTAGGCATGGCGGTGTTAGTGGCCATGGCATCAGGCGAAATCTATGTTGAGATCGAGTTGAGGAAGAAGAGTACCTCACCCGCATGGGATGTGGTCTACAAAGATGGAGAGCTTGTGGTGCTCCCCACAGGGATCTTTGGTGTTGGGACTTGGGTGGCAGAACAGTCAGCAGGTCATAGTGAGTTGGAGACTCACGCATGGGAAGGAATCGCGAGGAGGACTTCCCCCACTGGTGCACACGTAGGTGACCAGTGTGACAACTCAGGAAGACTCATGGATGGATGGCAGTAAGGACTTGTGGTGTTCTTCAGCAGCATTGTGTAGAGCAGTTGGGTGTTTGAGAGTGGGCCAACTAGTGGGCGATAAGTGAAATAAAGGTTATTTAACGAATATCACATCTATAGTGTAAACATTTTCTCTTTGAACTAACCTAACATGCTAAGGATTTCAAGGTTGGAATTATCCTAAAATGAAAATTGTTTAATTATTACTATTTTTGCAACACAATAGGGTAAATCTATTAGAGAACATGGGTGGGGATTTAAATCGAATAGGCTTAGGCTTAGGTTAATTCATTGCCATAAGTTCTATCCCTCTTAAGGGAGCCTACCGTTACCATGGGGAATGGCCACAACTTACTCAAAACCCTTTCACTTAAAGGTATGGGAGTGGAGCTAGGGCATCACATGGGATCCGATCTGGGAAATTTTGATAATATGTATTACTTATTTTTAACAATTTTGACTAAATTTGAAGATCTTGGTGAAAAGGAAAGATACAATTATGATTCCCTTGGAGTAGCATTTACAATAACACACCTAGTTTCGTGTAGATGATTGTGGGTAAACCCCAAAAACCAATCTTGACAAAATAAATAAAACAATTTGGATCAATTTCGGGGTACATGAATTACAAAACATACTAGAGAATGAGATGAATTCACCCCAACAAGAAGGGTCTAATAGGGTGATACTAAAAAAGTTCAAAGATCGAGTGTCATATGCAATCCATCCCCTCCTGAATTCCCAAACAAAGTCAAGTGAGGCTTAAGTGGCATAAACATGCCTATCCATAGATAAAGATGTTAAGAAATAGAGTAATGCATAGATGGAACAAAAAAATTATACCTAGACAAGGCTTGGAAAAGGCAATTTGTGCAGGGGCATATGTAGCTTGATAATGTACCTATCATTAGCCTTCTCATAAAATCTTAATGATAGAGTCAAGGAAGGATTATCCACTCTATAATTTCACTTCCCCTTCCTACTTAATGAGCATTTTGAAATACCAATATTAACAAAATAGTGAAATAATTATTTATTTTATAGAATACTTGGCCCCTTTAAGCATAAATACTTGAATAATTACATGTACCACACCTTTTCCCCATATCAACTTGTAATACCCAAATATATCAACTATTTGTGTTACACTTTATCAACTCGATCTCACTCATATAATTCACATGAGTGCAATTTATGCCTAAAAGGGGCCAAAAAAAATATTGGTTAAAATCCAATAGATTCCATGTTCGAAACCCAATTGAAAAGTTTCTTCGAGTACTTTGTAATCCCCTTTGACAATTCTATGCTCAAGTAAGTGCATGGAAACAAATGATGTGTGAAGAATCATTAATAATTTAATTCACATGATTTGTGTGTGTTTAATTTTCACTTAAAGGTGTCAAAATAAAAAATGGAAAGAAGTCAATAGGTTTCCATGTTTAGAACCCAACCAAAATTCTTGCTTCTTTGAGCACTTTGTAGTCCCCCTTTACAATTATAAGCTTGTGTAGGTGCAGGGAATTATGAAACACGCAAACAATCATTGATAATTATTCGGTATTTTGTTCCATTTTATTACCTCAATATTGCTCACATTATTCATGGTTACAGGGGCCAAAGTTAAAATGAGAAAATACAATAGGTTTCAAGCTCGGAACCCAATGTTCCTTTTTACAGGATATGAGACCTCCATTGGAAACAAGGGAACTCCATAGGCTTGATCTTGTGACCATGATTTGAAGTAAGTCATGCCATGTTAATCCACCCACACTAGGAGTACACAGAGTAATGTTGGTTGGTGAAATCGTTCTCTATAATAGCATAAATGAATTGAAAAGTGGGTTTTTACATAGTGTCTTTGAATTTGCTTAAGAGGTTTCTTATTTCACTCTTCCCATTTCTTATCTCATTTAAGACTAACTACTCTATTCTATAGTGTAAGGGAAATAATGGTTATTTAACGAATATCACATCTGTAGTGTAAAAATTTTCTTTTTGAACTTACCTAACATGCTTTATGGATTTCACCTGGAATTATCTTGACATACAAATTGTTGAATTATTGCTATGTTTGCAACACAATAGGAAAATCTAGTAGAGAACATGGGTGGGCTAGGAACTCTAATAGGATTAGGATTAGGTTAATACATTTCCATAAGTTCAATCCCTATTAAGGAAGCGTGCGATTACCATGGGGAATTACGACAACTTAATCGAACCCTTTGGCCTTGAGGTATAGGAGCGAGTTGGGGCATTATATGGGAGCTAAGGTGGGACATTTTAATAATATGTATTGTCCATTTTTAACAATTTTGATTAAATTTGAGAAAAATGGTGAAAAGAAAATATGCAATTCAAATTCTCCTGGAGTAGTGTGTGCGATAGTAAACCCATTTTATGATTAAATGATCGTGGGTAAAACCCAAAACCCCACATTGACCAATTAAAGAAAACAATTTTGATCAAATTTTAGGGTACATCAATTACACAAAATACCAAAGAATGATAATTAATTCACCACAAAAAATAAGGCTCTAGTAGTGGTGATACCCAAAAGTGCAATGAAAAATGCCATATACAATCCATGCTCTCTTGAATTTCCAAACAATGTCATGTTAGGCTTGAGATGGCATCCACATGCCCAGCTAGAGATATAGATGTTAAAAAATAGAGCAATGCATAGCTAGGAAAAAAATTATAACTACAAAAGGCTTCGACAAGGCTTTCGGGAAGTTGTAGCTTGATAAGGTTCCCTCCATTAGTCCTCCCATTAAATATTTGTGATAGTGTAGTTACCACTTCCCTTCGACACTTTTTCTATTGATTTTGATACTATTGACTATACTTATGGACATTATTGTAGCTTTTGACTTAACAGGATGTTAGAGGATAGAGGCACTCATACTTATTGTTGGTTTCGATTCATAGTATATTGTGTGTGGATTATTATAGACATTTTATATTGATGATGATATGTTGTTGACATAGTTACATATTTTAGACATGCGATAGTTTCTTCTTTTTGAGTAGACCTTAACAATTGGACTAATTTTATGATCTTGTTGATATTGATGAAATGTAGAATCGAGATGTTGTTAGAAATTTTAAATTAAAATGTTACATACCTAGATGATGATTTGATGCATATACAGATGATTGTGGATTTATATTGTATATTTTATCTCGGATGTTACGATGTGGCCACGAGGCCAAAGGAGATATTATGTATTTTGCGGGTAAACATATCACAACAAACAATGGGGGATTGAAGACCAACCACACTTTGGAATGCTAGATGAATTCAACAAAGGTCACGATGACAACATGTATTTTGTGGTGTGTGTGTTTAAATTGTTGTTAGGGGTCCCCATGGGGGTTAGCTCTAATTGCTACTAAGGGGTTTGTGTGTTGTTCCTTTATTTAATTTTAGTATGTGATTATGTAGTGATATATTTTCCTTGTATTAATTATTTAGATTGTGGTGTGTTTTCCCTTTTATCTTTAATTGTTTTAAGTGTCTTATATAAGTTAATTACTCATGTTTCTAAACAAATTATGGATGAGACAAAATATTTTCATTTTTTAGATTTGATGGCTTTTTGGGTTATGTATTGTAAGTTGAGTGCTTGTGATCTTGAGTGTTATACACTCTACCTCTTCTTGGAAATTCGGATTTTGCCTTTAGGGCTGATTTTGGAGGCTTGTGGGACAAGTCAAACTTGTCCCACACCTCTTAAATTACTATACCAACCCTACCTATGGGTTGGGGGGTAAAAAATAGACTCCATATGTGTTTTGGGAAGTAAAAAAGGGAAATGTTATTGCATTTTCTTACATGTAATTAAGTTTGTCCTTAGGGGGTGTGGGTTTAGTTTGTGTGTGTAAGTAATTTTTCATTCCTCTCACCTACCAATTTATTGTGCATTGGGGTTGAGGTCTGACTTGTGAGGTGGAGTTGAGGATTAGTGATGTGACATTCTACATAGAGCCACCTCACCCTCCTCTCTCCTTTTTCTACTTATTAAAGTTATTTTGCTTGTTTCAGGGTTACTTCATTTCTTTTGTGCTCTTGCATTCTTTTAAGTTAGAGGATTTTGGATACTTGTAGATCTTTTTGGAGCTTGTTGGTGATAGTTTGGGCTTGAAGAAGCTTGGTGTGTGACTCTTAGATCAAGTTCTACCATGGAAAGGTAGGAGCTATACTCTTGTTAAATACTTTCTTTTATATTTTGTAGATGTGTATGTTTTGTAATGTTTTGGTATGCTTGTTGGGTGCTTAGGTAGATTTTCTAAGTTTGGTGTGGGAGGGGACTATGGGAGCTTACAAGTAGGGAGGCATAAGAGTTTATTTCATGTTTTGGAGGGAGTTAGGTTGGGTGCCCCACCTTGGACAAGAAATGCTTGCATTTATTACTTATTTTTTTATGAGGGAGGCATAAGAGTGTGTAGGGGTTTTGAGATGGATATTGGAGGGTTTTAAGGTGGGCACCTATTTCCCATTTAGAGGAATAAGTAACATCTCCATAGATTCTTGCTCCTTTGGCTTCACATTTTGAAGCCTTGTATATTTTGTTAGTTTCCTTCATGTGATTGTAGTTTGAGTTGATTGTGTTACGTATGGTTGTGAAATCCTTGTATTATCATGTGGAAGCTTGTTTTGTTTCCATGAGTTAGATCCATCTTTAATTGTAATGTGGTTGGGGCTCGGGGGCCAATGAGGAGGATAGCTTCTCCTCATTAGATTATTGGTTGGGTGGAGAGTGTTGCCTCTACCCCTTTTTTTATTGTTGATCAAGTGAAGTATGGTGAAGATCTTTGGTGATGTGAAAATTGGAGCATTGTTGGTGTCCAAAAGAATCTTTCCTTGTGAGAAAATCTTCTTGTTATTCACACTTAAGGTGGAAGACTTGTAAATTTTTATTTTTTAAAGAGAAATGTTGCATTGTAAGTTGTATTATTATTTTGAGGAATTGTATAATTTCCTTCCTCCTCAAATTGTAGTATGTAAATAAATGAATCCAATGGAAATCATGTTTAAAAGTTAGTTATAGTTGTATTATGAGAAAAGAAGTTCCTTGCATTAAAAGAAATGAGCTATGCTCAAGGAAAAAGAAATTTCATTATCATTGTTGAAGTTATAATTTTGTGAAAAGAAAAGAAAGAATATAGTTGTAAAATACTAGTAGTGTATGTTTGGAAACCTTGAATGTGGAACAAAGTTGTTAGTGGATTTTTGAACAAATGGTTGTAGTGGAAATGGAAAGATGTGATAAATGTTAAGTAAATTATTTTGTTGAAATGATGCATTTGGTAGTAAGGAAAAACAACAATATTAGAAGTAGATTTAGTTCTTTTCTACTCTTGGTTTTGAAAGAAAGTTGTTGAACAAAATGAAAATGATCTTGTAGTTGTTACTATTGAAATAAGAAATGCTTAAATTGAGTAATTTTACTATGGAATGAATAGATGAATTAAAGCTTGCAAATGGAAACTTTAAGCACATAATTTTAAGTTCAAAATAAATTTTAAAACACTCTAGTAACTTTTAATTTTTAGAAAATCTCAGATTTGAAGGATCTATTTCTAAGGAACACGATCGCCGCCACGTGCGAGTGGCGGTCTCGTAACCGCCACTCGAGAAAAGGCGGTGGTCTGGAACCGCTCTCGGGAAAGGCGGCAATTCGTGAATCATCACCCAGGTAGGGCGGCGGTCCCAGGGACTGCCAACTGCTTTGGGTGGCGGTTCTATCATTAAGCGTAGAAAATGTAAATGCTGCGTCCGTGTAAATTTTAACTTGGTCAAAACAAAAATTTAAGCTTGCAAAAATTAAGAGGAAACCTCCAACAAACAAATAATGGCTAAAATTCATTGTTCAAGCAAGTAAAACTTCAAATGGATAATTAAAAGTGCTAAGCCTCATATGTATTGATGGAGGTAGAGTTTTCCCCAAATAGAGAACTCAAATTTAAAAATAATATTATAATAACTCCAAATTTGGAGTGAAAACCCTTCAATCTTGGAATGAAAATAATTCCAATGACAAATCTACAACCTAGACTAAACTAAACTTGAATTTGATAATTCCTCCATAGTTTCTTCCTTCCTTGATCCCATTGCTTCTATTACTCCAACCCGCAAATTAAACAAAATAAAATAGACCAAATGAGGAGACTAAAGTAAAGAAAAGGATTTAATAGAAATTCATAAGGATTTTAGGGTTAGCTTTGGAACCCTAGGATCTAGTGGCCTCAATTGAATTGATCCAAGGGTTGAGGATCAACCCTACATTATGTGGTAGGAATGAATATTATAGATGTTTTAAATAAATTTTAAAGGTATGTGTAGATGGGTGAATGCGGCCATTTAATTACCTTGGTGGGAAAAGTCATTAATTTAGTTTCTAGTATGTTTTAGAAAATTAATGAAATGGACATTTAATTTATTAAGATTATGGAATTAAAATAACTAAGTATAAGGTAAATCTTTTAGGGTGTGAATGTTAATTAAGGAGAAGAAAAACATTTAATCAAGTAAATTAAATTATGGCACCTTACTAGTTAAATGTTAATTATTTGACCTTAGAAATAAATTAAGAATATTTTAAACAATTAACTTAGACCTGGTCCATCCTTTGTAAAGTAGAGATTATTGGTGAAGATTAATTTAATGTACACTAAGGGTTGACACCCGTGTAGCCTTTTAACTCACTAAAATTAAAAAAATTGCCACAACTTTCAGATTAAGTGTTTAAGGTTTTAATGTATTCCTAGAACATCGTAAATTTTTTAGTGTTACAAATAAACTCGGGAAGGATTCCACACTCTAGAATTTTGCTTCCCCTTCCTAACTGATGAACATTTTGAAATACCAATATTAACAAAACAACGAAATACTGCTTTATTTGGAACTAACAAATGCCATGCCTTAAAAGCAACAACCTAGAAAATGAAAAACGTCCAGCATTTGCTAACAAACTTGGTGGTGTGCTGATCGTCTGCAGTTACCTCCGATTTTTTTATACCTATGGGTAGTGGGATTTTTATATTGATTTTTCTTTAAAGCCCTCTCTCAGCAGAGCAGATTTCACTGTCACCGACTTCAACAGCAACAATCTCCTCAAAGTGGCTTGAAAAGCAATGAGCTTCCATGGCCGTTGTCTTCTTCAAGATGCCACTGAAAACCCCAGGCCGCTCCTCAGCATGAAACAAAAGGTATTTCTTGAAAACACGAACAAAACCTCCTGAGTCTTTATTTGCTACAGACGATGTCCAACTTATCGTGTTGAAATGAATTTGTCAGAATATAAGGCGATGTAACAATGAAAGAGTAGCAGCAGCCTAAGTGTCACGCACCTTCGCACTACAATTTAAAGACAACGTTTTGAATATCATTAGTTAAAAATAACTGTGATCATTTCTGGTTAACTGTAATCATCACCTTCCTCATAATCCTTCCATGGCTGACTATGAGGAAAGTTGCAGTCCAAGTCTCTGCACCTTCAGGACAAGCCAACGTGATACAATTCTCGCGCAGAGTTAAAGCGGAGGTTCTCGGCAGGATTAGCGGATCTCCGGTCTCGGACTGACATGCGTTTGGAATAATCTCCGAAGGAAAGACAAAAACAAGTGGAAACAAAATTAGGAATTGGAGCTGCAAGGGTACCCCGAAACTGAACACTTCTTCCTCGTTGGTGGAGACACATGGCAAATGCAAAACTTGTAGGGATCAAATATTTGGATTATACATCTTCCCTCTATTCGTCGAACCGCCGCCAAAGTAAATAGAGTCAGTTTCCCTTGAAAGTGGTGAAGAGCTCACAAAGTCTTGGTAATTTCCTTCCACATTAGGGGAAGCATTTATCTTCATTATTTGACTTTAAATCCCTTACCTACTACTAGTTTGGAAGGCCCTTTTCATAATGTTAATTTTGTGAATACGCTGGCAAAGGTGAACTGATCGTATTTAAAAGAGTTAAAAAACACTTCCTATTATGTTTCGGTGGATTGTAGAAAAGCTCTTATTGTTTTTCATTAAAAACACTTCCAATGAAAATCACTTCTGATTGTGCCTCAATGGATTGTCCATTGCACTGTTGCAAAGATTTTATATTTTTCATGGATTGC
The DNA here is from genome assembly GCA_018340775.1 of Taxus wallichiana var. yunnanensis. Classification (NCBI taxonomy): domain Eukaryota; kingdom Viridiplantae; phylum Streptophyta; class Pinopsida; order Cupressales; family Taxaceae; genus Taxus; species Taxus wallichiana. The sequence continues at coordinate 795,312,968 of CM031237.1, read as the reverse complement.
GAGTATGTTAACAAATGTGAGTTGATCGAGTTCAATATATGTTTTTTATATTTGCTGAAATCATCTTATTTATTCTTGTCAAGCATTTAATTGAACACTTTTCATGACCACAATAGGGCTACCCATGACCTCTGAAAGTAGCGTCTCGGGTTGGGCATTGGATCGACAGAGAAGGAAAGTTGTGGTTGTCACGAGCATTATTTCAATAATTTGACAGAGGGGGTAGTACTAGGAAATGACTTGCTCTAAATATCCCATTTTAATAGAGGTGAGGAGGACTGCGGTGTAAGTTGTGGAGTCTAGCTTTACACCTAGCAATTGCATTTTCTTCAAACATTTCAGCACCCTTTCAAAAAAACCCAAAATTTATAGTTGAGTAGTTTACACACCAAGTGCGTGCTTCCATATTTTCATACATATATATCGAGCACTAACAAGCTAATAAATTAGAAGTAACCTACGTTATATGCATTATATATTTTAAAGAATTTTTCTGCGTAATAATGAATAATACAAACAAAATAATATTAATTCAATATGACCACATGGTATGAATGAAACAATCATGTTATATTCCAAAATTTGTGCAAAGTTTCTAGGGTTGAAAATTAGTATGTGAGAAAACCTCAAAGGAAGGCATAATATTGAATATGGAACATGATAGGTTATCATATGCATATAATTGAAAGACTACAAGAGACTTCATTTATACATTGTACACTAGAAGCGTTGAATATTCTTCCAAACATGTATGCTCAAAAGATGTGACTAATTTTTGATATTTCGTCACATGGATAAGAATTTTCACCACTGAATGGAACGTTTAAAAATTTGTATAAATATGATCACATATTTACGCTGAAGGTGTTTAGTAGTGAGTTTGGACCTGCTGGTTCTGACAATAGTCAGGGATCAAACCACTCACATTCCTCCTCCCGGATGCATTCAAATCTATTGGATAACAATATTTCTTGCATGTTAATAGATAGTTAGGGTATTTTCTATTTTTCCTGTTCCATGGTGGAAACAGGTGGCTGGCTGCATTTTATTTCATCTCCAAGCTTCTGCATTGGTGAGAATATGGTTTTTCTTGCCCAAATTGCATTCCAACGACCTGATTCTGAACCTGGAATTCGTGAAACTAGCGGTATGGCCTGTGTGTGAGAGGCAAGTTAAGTCCTGTCAGATTGGCCCCCTGTTCTGTTCGGCCAGTGCATGAAACAATAAAAAAATGCCAAATAATTATGGTGCCTTGTGTAATACGTGCAACTGTCTTAATCAGTTCGGAGGGGAATGGCAGACAGACTGATGACTGGAACGACCTGAGCATAAAAACTGTAGTGATCCCCCGCCTCTATTCGTACCATTCGGCGTGTTTCCCAGTTCTCAATGTCATGAAGATAAGCTCAGCGGTTTGCCTATCCTTCCTTCTTACCCATTTCCACTAATCTGTAACCTGTTATGTGCCGTTGTATTTTGGCTGAGGTATGTAGATAAATTGTTGACCACTATAATATAACCATCGACGATTCTGGAAATTTTTGCACATTCGAGGCTCATGTTCGAATTCGTTTTGGAGTCCAGGCAGGTCGCAGAAGGTTCCTTTTTCACTTCAGCCACTGTGAAGGCTGTTTAAAGAAACCCTAAATGCCTTTAACGCAAACCAACGAATTCAAACGATTTTTTTACTTTATCTTCCCTCACAAATCATGTTTAGATGTAGTTTGTGGCGAGGACGAGGTGACATTCTATGGCGAAGAGGACGATTCCCAACCATAGGGGACGAGTGTATATTTACTTCTGGAGAATTTCTGTGCAGTAGATTGCCAACATAATAAGGGAGGGGTCCCATGGAGGGGGCTGCGGCTCCACAAAATCCTCTGCAGCGGGTCCCATGGACTCTTCCAGATTCTGCTCCAGGATAGAAACGAATCTATCCCTGGAAAATCGGAGCCCCTACTTTTTAGGGAGAAGATTTGTGCGGGTGGGAAAAAGGGGGCTGGAGTTTTCCTTCACCCGCATAAATTTTATTTTTGGCAAATGGCAGTTTACAGCTATGAAAAAGCCTTTGGCGGGAATATTTTTGGAGGGAGATCATTATTTTGGAGGGAGAGACAACCTTTATGAAGAGCAGATCTGGGGAACTCCATGCATCTCTTCTGGAGAGGTTGCTGCAACAAAGATCAAGGTATGTAATTTATTTATTTTTCATTTTCCAGGTCTGTTAAAATTAGAACAGTTTGAATATTTTGAAATATTGTTTGTTCTGTTTCTTCTACCCATTGCCTTCTTGACACCACCTGCTTCCAATGTTGCTGCTCCATAATCTGGCTCTCTGAGTATAAACTGGAAGGACCTGCAGGCCTTGCTAATGTATATCAGCCCTCATGGACAGTCAACCCAGTATATGAATCTTTTGTTTAAGGTGAAGATGATGTTATAGTATCAAGCATGTTATAGGTATACCAGGACACCCTTACAAGAATCTACAGATTATTGTTAAATAGGAATTCAAAAATATTTACTATGCAGTGACTTAGATACTTGGAACTCTTTTAAAATGAAATTGTTGTCTAAAATTGATACCACAAAAGATTTAGGCGTGTGCTGTAATTCACCGTATACTGTATTTGTAGTTGAAGAATAATTGCACTTTCATTTAGAAAATAGGATGATGGTCAAATCTCATGCAAATATGATTTTAAGAAAATTTAGCTTTTGCAGAGAAAGTCTCCAACTTCTGAATTTTAGCAGTCTTTGTTTTTCACTTAATAGCACAGGCTATCTTGTTACATTTGTTTGCTATGGTAGCTAACAGCACTTCTCTTACAGCAACCTGAAGTTTATGCTTTATGGCTACGTTTATCATATTCATTCATGTGAAATCCAATTTTAGGAAATTTAATCTACCAAATAGATTTTGTTGTATGAATAGGTTCACTATCTTTGTACAAAGTTCCTTCGCTGTTTTATATTTTTTGTCGATTGCATTTTTGAGACATTGAATGTCTATCTGATGCATATTAAATTGCTACAAAAACTGCAGGGAAAACTACTTTATTCTACCTTCCCATGGATAAAAGCTTGCATCGCCCAACTCCTACGAAGGGTGGGTTTTTAGGTATTCAACATTACTTTCCCAAGATGAATTACCTGAAGAAGTGTACTCTTTAGATGATTACAACTTCTCAGAATTTGTTCAAAGTACCCAAGGGGACAATGAAGAGGTGGTCATAACTTCTAGAGAGAATTTTGTTCTCAAAGAATCCTACTTCTCACCAAAATCAACACCACAATATGAACTGGCCCTATCAATCAAGAAGAAATTGGAGTGAAGCAACCTGATGTTATTGAAAATCAGTTTTCTGACCGACGACAAAAGAGTAGAGTTCGTTGGAGCATTGCAGACACTTCTATTCTTATTGAAGCAAAGCGTATTGAAAGAGATACGCAAACCAATGGCAGTGCAATGAAAAAAGCCATTTCATCTACTGAAAAATGGAAAATAGTACAAAATTATTGCTCTAGTCATGGTGTTGATCGTACTGCAAACCAATGTCGAGATCGATGGGAGCATGTTTTGCCTGATTTTAAAAGAATCCGAGATTATGAATCACATATTCCATCAGGCCATGATAGTTATTGGAATATGACAACCCGAGAGAGAATTGATAGAAAGCTTCCAACAAATTATGCAAAAGAAATTTTTGATGCAATGGAGGTAAATTTTGGTGTTGATCGAGCAATTAACCCTGGAAATATAACCATTGATTCTTCAGACAACAACTATGTATTTCGGGAGGATTCTCACTCACCAAATGAAGATGTCCAAGGGAAAGAATGTCCAAGCCAAATGAAGAGTCCCAGATGAAGGGGACAACCAAACTACTGGCAAAAAAGGAAATCAACAAGCAAAACAAGTACTATAAAGGATACGTTTGCTGAAAATAATAAGCTGATAATTTCTACTTTGCAGATGGCTGAAGAGGGGCGTATGAAACGCCATGAAATGGATTGTGTTTTGATTGAAGAGTGTCACAAAAATATTGTGTTTTGATTGAACAACGCATGCAAAAGGAAGAGTTAAATGAAGAGAGGCTGATCAAAATTGAAGAACAAAAGATCAATGTGCAGTTGAACTTAGTTTCAGCTTTAAATTCCATTGGACAAGCAATGATGAAGATTAGTGATTCATTTTGAAATGAGGCAACTCTTCAAGTTATCTTGAGAACATATACATGCAGCTCTGGTTGTTTTGTTTCCTTTATGTAATCCTTATGGCATTGATAATAAAACTTTTTGATCTTCAAAGTCCAATTTGTTCCAATGATTTTAAATCTCAAGTTCTTCTTTTATATGCATTACCTATATAAGGAGGTGTTGAAGATAATAAAACATTTGTGAAGTCTGATTTCATACAAGGAATAATGAGGCAAGTGTTTGTATTATTGTAGATTAATGAATGAATGTGGAGTTTCTACAAGGACTTAAGACTATAGGGAAGTGTGTTAGCACAGTCAGGAAGAAAACCAAGTGCTTATTCTTATAGCTAATTGGAAAAAGGGACTAAAATATGAGAATATTGTTATACAGGACTATAGATTTAAACACTTAAGGCTTCCATGGTGGAAACTTGCAAGGAAACATTACCCCCTTCATAATGTTAGAATTTGGTAAAACTATATTGAAGGATCTGGGAAAGCTTCTGAGTTGGAATCTTAAAGCTAAATTATAAAACATTGAAGTCGGTATCCCATGATAAACTAGTTTTCCATGGTATGGTCCTTCCCTGCGGTTGATTGCTATTTTATAAGCACCTGTTGTTTCATTGCCATCACCAGGCCTCAATACTAACAAATTCGGCACAACTCGTAAACCTGCAAGATGCTCGATTGGTTGATGTGTTGGGTCGTCTTCTCCCAGGCCTATTGAATCATGGGTTAATATGTACACCACTCCAGCATGACTTAGTGCAAGACAGCCACATTGAATTCTTTATGTAGTCTAAAAACACAAGAAAAGTTGCTGCAAATGGGATCAGTCCACAAGAAAAAAGTTCTAATGCACAGTTATCTAATCAAAGATGTAATTTCCCCATGTATAAGAAATCATGCCACTGAAAAGAAAATGTGTTTCGTGTTTCTTAAAATTTAGTGACAGCTCTTAATTTTCCCATTGAGCCTAACTCTCGTCCTTATAAATTTGGTTAGAATGGAATATACAAACCAAGCTTTACCTGCTACATTAGTGAGGTGATTTTATAAGGAATCAACAACTGTTTAGAGTTGCAATTCAAAGCTAAATATCTATGAAATCACTGGAATGTACAGTGACAATTTTTCAAGGATGCTTTTTCTTAATCTATTACTACAATATTGATCTATATCAAGGAAGCTATTTCCAGGCTCCTCATACTTAATCTGTCACTACAATATTGAACTATTACTAAAATATTGAACTATTGCTACAATATTGAACAATATCAAGGATGTTATTTGTTTACTTAAAGTACTCTTGGACATTAGATGTTCTAGGAGTTTGAGATGGCCATAAAATGCAATACCCAATAACAATAATCTCTGATGGATAAAAATCCAAATAGCTAGGGTTATGATCACAAAGTTGTAATACTATATGCAATTATGTTCGAGACTGTTTATTATCTACATCACTTAAGAGCGTATTATAGCACTGAGTGAAAATGAGAACTCTTTACTTCTATACCAGCTGTACATCCTACTGATCAGTTTTGACGCTAGAACATCAATGTTGCCACATTCTTTTTTCTCCATGATTGGATATTGTTAGATATTGGCAAAAGGATGGATAAGACAGATATACAAACCTTAAATGCTCCACTCTATTGGAACAACACCAGCCTCTTATCAAGGACTATAAATGGTACTGGAGTAGGAATTTTCTATCTTGGCCATAATCTTAAAACCTTCTTGTGGTGGCACATCTAAAACAAGATTCTTGCTTAAAATAAACAACAAAGAGGATGATCTGGCCCTTCTCAATCTGAATAATGTTCTGCAATAATGGATAAAAGTTAAAACTAAGCATTTATTTATTCTCCGTTCTATACACATTACAGCACCAACTGGGTAGATGGGTGGATGTCACACTATGAATTATGCTCTACAATAATGGATAAAAATGCTCCTTAATTTTGTATCTGTTCTATGACTGACACGTTACAACACTGTGTGATTGGGTGGACATTCATCCTATTCCAGTTTTTTCTTTTCACAAGCACATTGCTATAATAGATAGAACATTATTTTCAACCAACCACTCTAAACAAGTTAACAGTAATTGATAAGGGATTCCTACTTTTCTCTGTTGGATAACTCAGATTCAATGCAATTCCCACTTCTTTAGGTCCCAACACAACTGTTGGCCTATTGTAATAACTCACCCATGGAAAACTAATGTGACACTGGCTGCCACACAGATTACTAGCTATGTGACACTGGCTGCCACACAGATTAAATAATGATTCTTGTTCTGAAACAGTACATTCAAAATAAGATATCAATATTAAGATTTGGTAATTGTGATTACTTATCTGTGATAAACTTATAAATGCACTAGGCCCTCACTAACCTTTAATGCTAAGTCGAGTTAGTGCTTGATAACAATATTTAAGCCATAGGAAACCCAAATCACGATCTTTCTCATCTTCTTCAAATTTTCCTTCCTTTTAATCCAGGCATGCATGTTCCATGCAAGTTCACTCTCTCCCCTTGCATGCTCTGGCTGTGAGGATTATCTCTCTTTATGTGTTAGGTTGAACTGTAGAAGTATTCTTAATATGTTTGCAATAGGAAATTGGCATGTGAATGCTTGAATCCATCCTCTCTCCTTGCCATCCTTTTTCTTTTAAAGAATAGTTCTCTTGTTTGCTGCATGTTAAAGTCTGTGAATTTCAAAGAACAGTGACAAAGTCTTGTTTAATTATGCTAGATCAAGTTTATATAGTAACATATTATTATTGTTTACTTAACAATAATAACAAAAGATACCTCTTCAGATCATATTATTATTATTGGTATCTTCCATGCTTATACTATTATGGTATCTTGAATATTTGAAGCTAACTTTAAGATGCACTCCTCTCAGTTGTATGGCTGCAAATTGTACTACTTTCAAGAAACTTGTACTCTTGATTGCAAATCTTGATATTCCTTTCCTGCTTTAGGACATTACTTCAATTTATATGATGTCATGCAATCTCTTGAAGGCATAGAATCCAAGGAAGTAACAAGTAATTCCATTGTATATTGACTAAAGCTCTTTTTTGTAGGGAGGAGTACACATTTCAGGTTTTTTATATTCCTATTTGTAAGAGGCATTCTTCAATTGCACAATGGATCATCATGCAAGGCAAAAAATGAAATTCCTCCTAGCATGTGCAACAACAATTATTCAATTAGCATTGCAAATTTGGAATGATCTTCAAGACTCAACCAATATTCGACGCATATCAAAGAAGCGTAAGCTACATTCATTTATTCCATCACACTCCACCAATCCAGAGGATGAAAACATGGATATGGAGACTTTTTTAATTACTAGTGGGCAAGAGAATTTGGTTCTTGAAACAAATTTTTCAATTTCTCAATGGAGAGGTAGGATACAAGGAGAATGGTATGTAAAACCTCGTTCCTTGCATTGGTGGAATCACTATATATTTGAAGTTAAATGTGATGATCAATGGTTTCACAACATATTTAGGTTGCCTTATGAACTATTTGAATCTCTTTGTGAATCCTTGCATGAAGACCTTAGTCAAGGTGACATACCTTTTTCATTCGTCACATCTATAAAGAGTAGAGTGTTTCCTGTTGAAAAACAAGTGGCCATTGCAGTGCTACGACTATCCTCTGGGATGACAATGATAAACATCAGTGAACTTTTTGGGTGTGGAAAGTCAACTATTGTAAGAACTGTGAATAAGTTTATTAATGCAATGCAACATCGATTTCATAGGAACATCCAATGGCCAAACAATCAATTGGATCTTGAAATTTTGAAGGAAGGATTTCGCCAAAGACAAGGCTTTCCGAATTGTTGTGGGGTTATAGATGTAACTCACATTCAATTCTGACTTCCAGCCAATGAGTGTTCAGCTGATTGGTATGATAGAGATCACAACTACAACATGTCCTTACAAGCCATTGTTGATAGCAATATGCGTTTTATAGATGTTTTTACAGGATGGCCTGGTTCTGTTAATGATGCTAGACTATTGCGAAATTCTTCTTTCTTCAAATTGTGTGAAGGTGGACAAAGGTTAAATGGTCATTCCGTTTCCATTGGTTCTTCCAACATGAGAGAGTACATTATAGGTGATGGTGGATATCCATTATTGCCATGGTTAATCACACCTTTCAGTGGATCTTTGACAGCTAGTCAAAGAGAATATAACTTTAAGTTGTCCTCGACACGTATTGTTGTTGAGTGTGCATTTGGGAGGTTAAAGAATACATGGCGAATCCTACAATCTAGAATTTGTCAGCCTAATTTACAAATGCTACCGAAAACTATTCTTGTGTGTTGCATATTGCATAATATGATGTTAGCTTTAGTGGAAGATGAATCCAATGGAATTGAAGTTGTTGACAATGCAAACTATGTGCATACCAATGAATTGGGAGCTGATCCAGTTGCAACATTATCTCGGGAAGCCTTAATGGATTTTGTTAATGGTGATGACAATCTTATATGTGTAAGGTATAAGTCTGAAAATTGCAGTTTTGTCTTCCTTTTACCAATTTTTTAAAAGATTGTTTTTAGTTTAATTACTGACAATGTGTTTATATTATTGCAGACATGAATAGATCAAAAAGTAGACATTAAGATTCCAGTTCTGGTTGGATTTTTAAAGCTTTCTAGTCCAAGATAAAATATAAGGATATGGTTAAAAGTTCTCAACAAGGGTTGCATGTTAATCCTGCAGCGTTGTCAAGATCTATGGCCTTTCAGGAAAACTGCTAGAGCTTCTTTGTCCCTTTTTCCCTTTATTGAAAAACACTCATTTTCTCTTTAAATAAAGTATAAAAAGCTTTAGAACAGGAAATATTGGTCAATGACTTTGTCATACGATGAAGAGGCTTGCACTGTAAAGTGGAATGGTGGAATTGAACCCTGAAAATAAAGTATAAGCTAGCCACTTTTTATTGGCATCTATAAATTGGGCACAAAACATGACATATGTATATATAGCGGAATGTGTGAACTACATTTAAATACATTGGCTCTCTTTCCAGAGTCGAGATAAATGAAGGTAGTAATGGCTGAATATGTAGGTTTTATATTTGCATCATCAATACAGTCATGCCATCTTTTGATCATAAGCTTGTGTGTTTGATTTCAAGGTATGACTAAGGAATACTTCTTAAAATATTGTCAATAAGTTGTGTGTTTTTTTTAATCAAGGTTTTAGATGATATTAGAATGATATTAGATTCCATATTATTTCAAATTTGTGTGTCTAGAATTATTGGTGGTGACAACCCAAGTTCGTTTGCAGCTTTGTAACAACATGCAGATTTATTCTTTTCCATGGTTTCATACGCAATCTTGGCTTTGGACTTTGGTTGTGTAATCACCATTTTCTCATTCCACACCATTTTCTTTTGCCTTTGCTTTTTCAGCACAGACAATCTTCTGAATTATATTCGGATATGAGGCTTTATGCTCGTTGCTACTAGATAGTTGCAGGAGTGCAAAGTTATGGGATTGGAACTCCAAGAGGACCTTGTTTGTGTTGCTTGTCATGCTAGTAGTGCTCTATGAATGTAAATTTTGTTGTTGCAACTTGAAAGTGGACACTCTGACCGACTTGTTTGAAGAGTATAGATTGGGAAAAACAACAATATTTTTTTTTTATCGAAGTTCCATTTCAAAAAAGGAATGAATGTCAATAGTTTATTAGCATAGCCCTTGTTTTAAAGCGGTTTCCGTTGCACCACACCTCTTGTGATTTCACATAAGGTTACAATAAAATTCATCCAACAATCTTTATTTGAAGGCCCAAAGCCAGTATTTCAAAATTACGAATATGACACAAAAGAACACCATGTACTACATATTAGGTGTCCACAAAATAATCACCATTCTACAACGCATCTGTTCCAGGCCCCAACTCACAAAAAATGACTTGGAATGGACAAAATTTCATTTGTTGTGAACATGAATGCTGAACAGACCATTATGCCCCTAAAGAAAAAGGAAATAACTTCCAACCCCAATCCCCACAAGATAACAATAGCAACAAACCCCAGAACTAAAACACATTTTACACTGCATCTTCTTCCTCTTCATACATCAGCTGTTGCATCTTGATACTGCTGGTACTTTGAAACCAAATCATTCATATTACTCTCTGCCTTTGTGAACTCCATCTCATCCATGCCCTCCCCCTTTGTACCAGTGCAAGAAGGCCTTTCTCCTAAACATGGCAGTGAATTGTTCACTAACATGCCTGAACATTTCTTGAATTGAAGTAGAGTTACCAATAAAAGGTGAAGCCATCTTAGCTCCCGTGGGAGGAATATCACAAACACTGGATTTCATGTTGTTTGGTATCCACTTCACAAAATAAGAAGAGTTCTTGTTCTGGACATTCAACATTTGCTCATCTACCTCTTTGGTGCTCATGCGTCCACGGAACATGGCAGAGGCTGTTACATAACGCCCATGTCTAGGGTTAGCTGCACACATCATGGTCATGCGAGTTTGAAATCCATTTTGTGCTCTTCCTTCTGGTTGTGTTCCCGTGAGATCCGGAACTACACGGACAATGGTTAAAGCAAGTAAAGGCTGAGAAAAAAACAATTACCATGGGACCATAATTGTGGCAAACAATCCTGAAATTATCTCTGCAGCACCCGCTCTATTTTTTAGGAGCAGCGGGTCCATGGGACCACTAGGTAAGTATGAGGCAACATTTGAGCTCCAAGCCTCACCAAAGCACAAAGTCAAAACCTAGAAATTTTATCTAGCGGGTCTTTTGCTTAGCTGCACAATTGAGAGTCAGGGCCAAGTTTATGGTATCTTCCTTGAAATTTGACTATTTTTTGGGTCTGTTAAAAAAAAGCATTTTCCAATTTGTAAAATTCCTCGAAACACATTAGCCAGTCTTTCGTATATAGCATGTATCTAATTTCTTATCAACCAAATTCACAAGTATTCGAGTAATTTGTTCGCCCTTTTTCAAATATTACCCTAAAATATTATGCTTTTCATATTCTATGTCTTGGAAATATTTGCCAACTTTGGTTATTCTTATAAAAGCTTCCCAGTTCTTAAGGATTTTTCTATTAACCATCTTTAGTAGGAAAAATAGTTTAGAGGAGACAGGCTGGCCTCTCAGCTTTTCTGGTGGTTTCAAGTGTATTTCAACTCTTCGCTGTTAACTATTAAGTAGTTCATTAATTTAATTCTGATCAAGTCACAAAATTTCCACACACAGCATTGTATTTACTATTGCTAAATGCATGCATTTTTTAACTTAGTTCCAACTTACCTGCAACAACTTGTTATTTACACATGCTAGGTATTGTACGATAAGGAGACAAATTTGGTGTTTTTTTGCAAGTATTGGTTATTGAAATTATTAATGAATTTGCAAAGGTGTTGTTGTTTCTGTCAAATCTATAATCTGAATTCTTATTCTACTTTTCACATTTTGATTCTCACATAAAAGAATCAGCGTGGCACTTATCTTAACAATAATTTGTGCCTATTGATGTTTAATGCATTTAAATGAACTTTTTTTCTCTTGGGTGAGAAAAGAGAAATAAATTAAGGACTTGTGCCAGATGAAATTCACTTGAGAAAACTACATTTGATCACAGTAGTCAAGTAACCTATCAGGGATTTTCATTTTCAGAGAAAACAAAGGATGGAAGTGACACAGATACTAGATCTTCCACAGATGTAATTGACATTGGACTTGATGAGGATGAACAGTGTGATGTACGTAAACCTAGTGGCTAGTCGTGAGCCAACTAATTAAATTTAAGATCCTCTCCATCACTGTAAACTGAATAACATGTTTATTGAAAGGGAAATATCTACTTATGTGAAACATTTAATTGGCCAACCCCCATCCGCAAAAAATGCAGAAACAAAATACTCTCTGTTTTAGCTCATTACAAGGAAGTTGAAGCAGTATATTCAGCAAATTTAAAGGAGAGAACTTTGTTTCATGGTCCCTAACTATTTTTCATGTTTGAACAGAACACCAAGGACACTATCAATGTCTTTGTTGCCAGAGCTGGCTGGAGCTATCCCTGTTTTGGAAAGGTTTCAGTAACAATATATGTTGATGTGCCTTAGAAGGTTTCCATTTTGATTATCTTGAAATTTTCTAAGCACACTACCAGATTGCGTAGAATGTGTATATGTTTTTATTTTCCAATTTGGTTAGACTATCAAATACATTATATCAACTCTTTTTAAAAATCACTCAGTTTCATAAGTGGCATCAAACACACAATCTTTTTCTTATTTCATGCCTGTTGAAGTTATATGCAACTCAACTGCAGCATTTTTAGGTTGTTGTAGCACCAACGATTTATGCATCTTGCTTTGTATTAGGTTGAAGGATTCATTAGATCCATGCAGAAGCAAATGCAGTCCGGTGGAAAATGCAGGTTTTTCTCAAAGAGGTCTATAGCCCCACAAGGTCGTGAGAAATTCACTTTGGAGGACATGCTTTGCTTTCAAAGGGTAAGTTTGCCTACATTTTATGGCTCAGGGGATGTGTTACAATAGGTGAAAATGTTTATTTTAACGGAAAATCTGTTGTACACACGCTCACAAATAAATCCTCAATTTTCTCATTGATTGTAACAGATTATTAAATCACATATTTTTGAAATGTTTTTAGTTGAGTGTTTTTTCTATACGGAAATCACACAAGGATGTCTTTGAAATGGAAAAATGAGCCCGATCATTTTAGAGATTGAATATGCCTCCAGTATTCGACATCGTATAAGGTCATTTTGTTAAATACTTTTTCTGGCATTGCTGACAGGAACCTATTCCAACATCACTTTTAAGAATCAATAGTGACCTTATAAGTCATACAATAAAATTATTCCAGGTCATTCTGAAGTACATGGGGGTCGATGCATCTGAAAGGGAAACTCCTTTGAGCATCCCAGATCAGATAGGACTTGTTACAAAACTCTATAAACATACATTGAAATGAGCTAAAATTTGAGATGAGCTTTTGAACATATTTCAAAGAAAACATGCAATAATCCAAAAATTGTACTTTGACAAATTTTTCCTATTGTTCTTGGACAATAAACTCTCAACTTCTTTCTCTTCCATTTTCCCACCCTCTCATTTCTTTTTCCTCTAACCCCTTCTTCTCCACCCTTCTTCCTCTCCTCTTGTCTCTCTCTCTCTCTCTCTCTCTCTCTCTCTCTCTCTCTCTCTCTCTCACAAATTTGACTCCTTCAAAATATCCCCTTCGGTGTTTCCATCGTACATTTCACGTACGATTGCTATTTTCATTGACAATTATACATTATATTTGCTAGCTACATGAGGACTTACGTTTACATTCCTAACACTTAACACCTTTCTCATGTCGTAATGTACTATAGAACATTTTCAAATCCACTATCGCACTCATACCTTGCTCTTTTCTCACATCACATTGAGTGAATGCCATCAATCAAGAAATCGATTTAGCCACATTTTGATGGAATTTGTGTGTAATGTCTACAATAATGACTAGTGATCCATTTTGAGTGAAGATACATATTTCAACATCATCAATGCATGAAGGTCCATAATTATTACAACCTTTCCTTATAATATAAATTTTACAATCAATTATAGTAGTAGGTACGTCAACCTACAACAATAAGGCACTTATTCATTTTTACATGGATAACCTCACAATTAACCCAATTTATATCCACATATCATGTGATATTTCTTGCAATTACACAAGTTGCAAGATACACGAGATGTCATGTAAATTAAACACTCTCATTCAACAATACAATTTAATTTTAATTTGTTTTTTGATATCAATATCAATTATCCCAGCAAGGGACATGTGAAATTTAAATTTTTTACCATAGAGAAAATCGTAATGAAGCAAATTTTTTGTGCCTTGTGTATGATTATGCATTTTGCATACATATCTACAAAGATATTTCCAAATATAAAATCTATAAAAATCCATTTCTCATTATAAGTTTGTAAGACCCTTTTTATAACCCCAATTTGTGAATATGTTGGAAAAGGTGAGTTGATCGAGTTGGGCATGTATTTACAAGTTCCTAAGTCCTTCACATGACATTTTACATACATATCAAACATATCAAGAATTGCTTGAGGGCCTCGAACCTTACACTTGTTAGATCATGGTCATTCGCAATGCATTTTCTCATTGATGTATGATCACATCACAACCATCTATGAGGATTCATGTGAGGAGGGTTTACTTCACCGTCAAGAAGTGCAGTACTTCCATCGACATGCCCACTATCGTTAGAGGTGATAACTCTACCATCCATGTCTTTTTCTCTCTTGTTGTCATCTACCCCATTGACTTGTTCTCCCCAACCTATTAGAATCCTTCGAACATGACAAAAATTTCCATCCAAATTTACGTTCCCGATCCACCAAAAACTCCTAGAGAATATAATGTTCGACTACATTGTTCATCATCACAGTAATACCAAGCAACAATTCTAATATATAACATCATGAACAAGGCTCCATTAATCTCCATTTATTTCTCTCTCTCTAATTATCGTTATTATTATTACATGAACAAATTATTTAGTTTTTAAATTGAAGTATGTAAAGATAATGGCATTGGGAGCAAGGAGGCATTTAGAATATTATAACAATAGTAACAAGTTGCATGTTCAAAGATTGAGGATAACATTGCTAAGCGAGGGTGAAGTTGACAAATGAGTTGCGGTCATGAAAACCTTGCGTAATACACATACACATGACAATGTTTCATATTTAATTAGCATTAAGAACACTGAATCTTGACGAAGAAACTTACTAACTACAAATCTACAAGGAAGATGTTTTTGGATGATATATGTTATTTCCTAGGGAAGTATGGAGAATGACCTAAGATAATGGTATATAAATATGGTGCAACACCACCTCACTTGAATCGTATTCAATGACTACATTCTTGACATGAGATTACGAGTCCACTCTTTATATCCCTCTTTATAAAGTTCCTCAGGACACGCGAAATGTAATTTCATTTAAATTTAATGTATGTTCAAATTATCGAAAAATCACAAGGGCTGACATTCCAAACAAAAACCTACATCGCACCCCCTTTTCTTCTTCAAACTATTGAGAAAGAGCACACATTTTCCATATATGTTCCTGGTCATAAGAAATAAGAGTTTAGCATAGGTACGCACCCACATTTCGCCAGCCCCTATACTTCTCCTCCCTTGAACCCGGTTTTCTTTATCACCCCACACCCTCTTGTAATCTTTTGCTCCCTTAAATTTAACTTCTTCAATGGATCCCCTTCAGCATCTACATTGAACCATTCACATGTGATTGCTAATAATAGAAACAACTACATCGACAAAGTTTTTTTCACTTTCATAGATTTTTAAATCAAGAAACCCAAACTAAATGAACGATTCAATAAATATACATTCACAATCGATTTGATGTCATTATCTCGGAACTTGAAAATAAAAAAAATGGTTTCCTTTTCTGCGAAGAAAACATAAATAAAAGCCAGGTGATGGGGTCTGCTATGTGAGCTCCCAACCGACCAATAAAAATTGACTTCTTCTGAATAATTATCCAAGTTAATGTGAGAAAAAGATTGTTGAACTATAATTTATCCATTAAAGCAGCTCTGATGACAGTGCGAATGGTGCTTTTCCTTGTGGATGACCTCCTGAACGTACTGAAACTCAGAGACCTGGCACGGAATGCAGATGGCCGCCCTTTGGTCGAACCCATATTCTTCCTCGGCCTCATTGAGCAGCTTCTTGAACAGAGGGTGGTTTATATACTCCACTGGTACTACACAGCGCTGAAGCTCTTCTCCCTGCGCCCCGACGTACACGGGCAGGCACCCCTTTCTTCCAAATCAAACGGATCGGAAACTGACGTATCCTGCCACTGTAATAATGAAATCCTGCAAGAAAATACCGATATAGACGCGGATAAATCGAGAAATAATCAAAGCGAGGAATCTCCAATTTATGGGCTCCAATGGTCAACGCATTTGTCACAGAAACCAAACACTCCATTTCATTTTGAAAACAATAGATAAGTCCAAAGGAAAAACAAGAATAGTTACGTTCAAAGCAAGACGTTTGAAATAGGTGTAATTATGTACAGCAATTGTAAGAAATTGGCTAATACTAAACTCCTTTCTATACACTTCCCACGAATTTGCCACGTGTCCTCGTTGGCGAGGCTTATTTTATTCCTAAGATGTCCATTTAGCTATTAACTAGCAATCATATGTGAAATGTACGATGGAAACGCCGAAGGAGATCTTTTGAAGGAGTCAAATTTGAATTTGGACAAAGAGCCATGCATAACATCATACAAAAATTGAATAAAATAACACCGTTCTGAGCACCAACGGGTGTAATGGGAAGGCCAAAAGGATTTATTGGGAGGTAGTGGAGGATGCGGGAAAGGGAAGTTATGGAAAGGTATCAAGGAAGTAATGTATGGTATGATCATTAATGTGAGTCATATGACAAGCAAGGGTATAATTTTAATGCCACATCCCAGAGCTACAAAATCCCATATCATCAGATATTGGAGTAGATCTATAATGACAAAATAGGTGTATTTTGAAAATAAAATAAGAAAATAAAAGCTAAGAGAAAATCCAAATGAATAGATCTTAACAAATGAAACCACAACAATTTTGTAAGAGCTCGAGTCTTCAATTTTGAGCTTCTAAAAAATGGAAGTTTATCCATCTTTGAAAAGCCAAATATTCAAACATTGGATGTATATTCTTGCAGGAAGAAAAGAAGTCGATCCAGGCTTATCAGAAGCATCTCAAACACAAGGAACAACTTCAAATAAAAAAATAATTAAGGTAAATGAAAAGAAAGAAGAAAATTTTCAGTGCCATATCCTAGAGCTGCAAAAGCCCATATCCACAGATATTGGAGTAGATCTATAACGACAAAATATGTGTATTTTGAAAATAAAATAAGCAAATAAAAGCTAAGAGAAACTCCAAATAAATAGATCTTAAAAAATGAAAAATGAAACAACATAACGAATATGGAGCTAACCTGCAATGTTGATAGGTTGCACTTTGCATGCAATATCTCCTAATCCATAAGGGCATCTCTATTCACGGAAAGGTTCTAGCAAGTACTTTTCATAAGGTCATTATAGGATCAAAAGAAAGCAGATGAAAGAGAGAAAATTCTTCAGACATGTAGATAGAACACACTATTGGAGAATATAAAAAAAAACACATAGCTTTCATTTTGAAGTGGTTTGAAAATCATTCAGTTCAAATCCCTGGAGTAACTCTGAATTTTGAAGGTCTTTTTTGTATGAAATGACTTTGATACTACCATCACGATAGACCTGCTTGCAGATAAGATGTACCTTCCTTATTACATGATTATCATAATTATCTTTAAAAATGACTAGGCATGGACTCTTAAGTTCAGACTCAATGACATTTCCAAGGTTGACGCGTCAATAACATTCACTGACTATATATAGCTTGTAGAGATGTCTTATTCTTGAATTAACCTTGTAATATATGTTTAGAAAACTGGCAAGATGGTCTGCAAAGTTTTCTATGGGTCGAGGTGCAAAGCCAACTTCTTCTCATCTGCTAGGATTCTATCTGTGTATGTTTCTGCATAGCCCCACCGAAAGAATTTTTAAAGATAATTACTCCAAGGATATGGACTCTGAACTTAAGAGTCCATGCCTAGTCATTTTTAAAGATAATTATGATAATCGTGTAATAAGGAAGGTACATCTTATCTGTAAGCAGGTCTATCATGATGGTAGTATCAAAGTCATTTCATACAAAAAAGACCTTCAAAATTCAGAGTTACTCCAAGGATTTGAACTGAATGATTTTCAAACCACTTCAAAATGAAAGCTATGTGTTTTTTTATATTCTCCAATAGTGTGTTCTATCTACATGTTGCATGAAGTAGTAGTTTGAGGATTAGTAGAATATACTTCCCTATGAGGAAAGCCATGGTATTTTCTTTGAGAATCGAACCCTTGAGCCACAAGAAGTATACACAAAAAGAAAAACTTACTCAATAATTTGGTAGGGTAGACCGAAGTGGAAGTGAGCCTGACGCCAATGGTTTTGTTTAAGTTGCCACATCACATGAATAGAGAGGTGAGAGTAGGTGGTGATTACAGACTAGATTTATTGCAAGCAATTAATTATGACCTTGACTTATCCTTTCTTGCCACGTGGATGATTATGATTGTTATGTACATCGATGTTCAAATGAATCTGCACCATCTGTTTCATGTGTTATGTCAAACATATGTTGTTTTACTCTAGTTTGGAAAATGACTTAGTGGATTTTCTGTAAAAATAAAAAATTCAAAAATAGTCGATCTCCCGCCATTGTTTTAATGACCTTTGTCATCCATGCAACTCGATCGCGTGACCTTTAGCTTCCCCAACTGAACAATTGGACAACATGAAAGGAAACGATTTTTTTCTATCCAACAAGTGCTAAAGAAAATGTTTAATACCGAGACTCCATATAGTTTCATACATTGTTGAGTACAAACTTTTCTTTGATTTACTTGGAGGGTATTTTTACGAACTACCACTTTGTTATATCTGACCACAATGCACTGGGATGTTTGGGCACATAGAAAGAGCCATCAATGGTCACCCAAATCAAATGCATTTATGTCCAAAATAACAAATGGCTATTCAATTTACAAAGAAGGATTGCGTGATTAATAATTCTAACTAATTTGTAGTGGGTGGGGATCGATATGTAATCCTCCAACGCACAATGCTTCACCGACCAAGCGAGCCATATAGATCATTGTTAATGGAGGTGGAGAAGTTCTCTTGCCTCCCAAGAGCTAGATTCATTGAACATGCTTCTTTTTCAAAATTTCACACCGAAGGTTTATTCAGTGTAGTAGCATATCATGAACTCTATTAAGACTACAACACAACAGAAATAAAATATTGAAAGCACATTGAACAAACAAACTACTAATTTACTACACAACCCCATTGGTAGTGGATTTTTGTAATTTTTTAAAAAAAAAAGTCGGTCTCCCGCCATTTTTTAATGACCTTTGTCATCCATGCGACTCGATCACGTGACCTTTAGCTTCCCAACTGAAAAATTGGATAACATGAAAGGATAACAAAATTTTTATCTATCTAACAAGTGCTAAAGCAATTGTTTAATGCTGAGACTCCATATAGTTTCATACATTCTTTGTACAAACTCTTCTTTGATTTACCTGGAGGGTATTTTTAGAATTACCACTTTGTTATATCTCGACCACAATGTACTTTGGGATGTTTGAGCATACAGACAGAACCATCAAAGATCACCCAAATCAAATGAATTTGTGTCCAAAATAACAAATGGCTATTCAATTTACAAAGAAGGATTGTGTGATTAATAATTCTAACTAATTTGTAGTGGGTGGGGATCAATATGTAATCCTCGAGCACAATGCTTCACTAACTAAGAAAGCCATATAGATCATTGTTATTGGAGATGGAGAAGTTTTCTTGCCTTCTAAAGCTAGATTAGTTGAACATGCTTCTTTTTCAAAATTTCACACCAAAGGTTTATTCAAGTGTAGTAACATATCATGAACTCTATTAACTGCAACACAACAAAAATAAAATATTGAAAGGACATTTAACAAACAAACTACTAATTTACTACACAACCCCATTACTATTGGATTTTCCATAAAAATAAAAAATTCAAAAATATTTGATCTCCCACCATTGTTTTAATGACCTTTGTCATCCATGTGACTCGATCGCGTGACCTTTAGCTTCCCCAATTGAACAATTGGACAACATGAAAGGATAACGATTTTTTTCTATCCAACAAGTGCTGAAGAAAATGTTTAATACTGAGACTCCATATAGTTTCATACATTGTTGAGTACAAACTCTTCTTTGATTTACTTGGAGGGTATTTTTAGAATTACCACTTTGTTATATCTGACCACAATGCACTGGGATGTTTGGGCACACAAACAGAGCCATCAATGGTCACCCAAATCAAATGCATTTGTGTCCAAAATAACAAATGGATATTCAATTTACAAAGAAGGATTACGTGATTAATAATTCTAACTAATTTTTAGTGGGTGGGGATCAATATGTAATCCTCCAAAGACAATGCTTCACCGACAAAGTGAGCCATATAGATCGTTGTTAATGGAGATGGAAAAGTTCTCTTGCCTCCAAGAGCTAGATTCGTTGAACATGCTCCTTTTTCAAAATTTCACACCGAAGGTTTATTCAGTGTAGTAGCATATCATGAACTCTATTAAGACTGCAACACAACGTAAATAAAATATTGAAGCACATTGAAAAACCAAACTACTAATTTACTACACAACCCCATTGGTTGTGGATTTTCTGTAAAAATTAAAAATTAAAAATAGTCGATCTCCCGCCATTGTTTTAATGACCTTTATCATCCATGCGACTTGATTGCGTGACCTTTAGCTTCCCCAACTAAACAATTGGACAACATGAAAGGATAACAAATTTTTTATCTATCCAACAAGTGCTAAAGAAAATGTTTAATACTGAGACTCCATACAGTTTCATACATTGCTGAGTACAAACTCTTCTTTGATTTACCTGGAGGGTATTTTTAGAATTACCACTTTGTTATATCTAACCACAATGTACTACGATGTTTAAGCATACAGAAAAGAACCATCAATAGTCACCCAAATCAAATGCATTTGTGTCCAAAATAACAAATGGCTATTCAATTTACAAAGAAGGATTGCATGATTAATAATTCTAACTAATTTGTAGTGGGTGGGGATCGATATGTAATCCTCTAGCACAATGCTTCACTAACCAAGTGAGCCATATAGATCATTGTTAATGGAGGTGGAGAATTTGTCTTGCCTCCCAAGAGCTAGATTCGTTAAACATGCTTCTTTTTCAAAATTTCACATCAAGGTTTATTCGGTGTAACACATCTTGAACTCTATTAAGAATGAAACACAACAGAAATAAAATATTGATAGCACATTAAACAAACAAACTACTAATTTAATACACAACCCCATTACTAGTGGATTTTCCGTAAAAATAAAAAATTCAAAAATAGTTTATCTCCCACAATTGTTTATCGCGTGAGCTTTAGCTTCCCCAACTGAACAATTGAACAACATGAAAGGATAACAATTTTTTTTTCTGTTCAACAAGTGTTGAAGAAAATGTTTAATACTGAGACTCCATATAGTTTCATACATTGTTTAGTACAAACTCTTCTTTGATTTACCTGGAGGGTATTTTTAGAATTACCACTTTGTTATATCTGACCACAATGCATTGGGATGTTTGGGCACATAGACAGAGCCATCAATGGTCACCCAAATCAAATGCATTTGTGTCCAAAATAACAAATGGCTATTCAATTTACAAAGAAAGATTGCGTGATTAATAATTCTAACTAATTTGTAGTGGGTGGGGATCGATATGTAATCCTCTAGCACAATGTTTCACCGAGCAAGTGAGCCATATATATTGTTGTTAATAGAAGTGGAGAAGTTTTCTTTCCTCCCAAGAGCTAGATTCATTGAACATGCTTCTTTTTCAAAATTTCACACCGAAGGTTTATTCAGTGTAGTAACACATCATGAACTCTATTAAGACTGCAACATAACAGAAAGAAAATATTGAAAGCACATTGAACAAACAAACTACTAATTTACTACACAACCCCATTGCTAGTGGATTTTCTGTAAAAATAAAAAATTCAAAAATAGTCGATCTCCGCCATTGTTTTAATGACCTTTGTCATCCATGCGACTCGATTGCATGACCTTTAGCTTCCCCAACTAAACAATTGGACAACATGAAAGGATAACGAAATTTTTTTCTATCCAACAAGTGCTAAAGGAAAACTTTAATACTGAAACTCCTTACAGCTTTCATACATTACTGAGTACAAACTCTTCTTTGATTTACCTGGAAGGTATTTTCAGAATGACCACTTTGTTATATCTGACCACAATGCACTGGGATGTTTGGGCACACAGACAGAGCCATCAATGATCACCCAAATCAAATGCATTTATTTCCAAAATAACAAATGGATATTCAATTTACAAAGAAGGATTGTGTGATTAATAATTGTAACTAATTTGTAGTGGGTGGGTATCGATATTTAATCCTCCAACACAATGCTCTACCAACCAAGCGATCCATATAGATCGTTGTTATTGGAAGTGGAGAAGTTCTCTTGCCTCCTAAGAGCTAGATTCGTTGAACATGATTTTTTTCAAAATTTCACACTGAAGGTTTATTCAGTGTAGTAACATATCATGAACTCTATTAAGACTGCAACACAACAGAAATAAAATTTTGAAAGCACATTGTACAAACAAACTACTAATTTACTACACAACCCCATTGCTAGTGATTGATAAGAGGTCATTGTTTGTCATCCTTTCTTTGTTACCTCCATTCTTCAACTATCTTGATTGTTTTCTCATTAAAAATTGATCTTCAAATTTAATTGTGTGTCATTTAAATAGAGCAGACACCTTCTCCATATACATCAGATATTAGATCACCCAATAATATATCTATGAGTTTTTTTGTTTTTTTATTTTAAGACACTTGATGACTTTAATTGACTGTGACTTACCAACTGAATTTACAACCAAATGCCCATATATGACTTGAGGTAATTAAAACAAATGTACTTAAAAATTCTAAACCCACATTTTACACTTCATGAATTGAAATCTAAAAGACATGTAGATTTTAAATTAAATGTTGACACTTTTAATCAATCTATGGACTTACGGACTTAATGAATTTTGGGAAAAAAATATTGCTCTAAACATGAGAAAATATACTACTTGACATGTCATGTCATTTCCACAATTGTTCAAACACCTAAATACCATAAATAATTCAAATATCTCGACTCAACACTCTAAGAGTGTTTTTTAGGACTTATGTGGAAGAGATTACATATGTTGAAGGAATACGTGGTTATCTTTGATGTGATGCATGGAGGGTTAAATTGCACAGAACCATATACCAACACAATGCCTATTGAGTGAGAAAATAACCAGTTGAAGGAGGACTTTAATGCATCGAAGACGTGAGTAGATCTGAACATTCGCCACTATGCATTTTAAGGTCGCCAAAGAACTCGATCAACTCGATCCTGATGTTTGGGAATTGAAGGACCATATTGCCCCACTGATCTGCGCATCACTCACTTCCCACACCGCACTCAACGAATCCCACTCCCACTCTGATTCCACAGATGCTCTCGTCACAAAAATGTCTGCTGCTTCTTTCTCAAATTCAATGACAGCTTCAGCGCCAATGGAGTCAGAAAACAGATGTGAGCAGTTTCCCGTTAAATTTTGGGAAAGAGAAGAACCAAATCATGAAAATCCCAAATACTGACCTGAATATATGAGAGAGAAAATACTCGGGTCGAGGCAATGTTCTCCCTGTGACACAACTTTAACTCTGAACATCTGTTGGCAGTTCGAAGCCATTTATCGAGAGCCATGTCATTAAATTTATAGGGCCTGTATTCGCCAATTTCAGATCCAATGCATTTTCACCCAGTTTTTCCTTTATTAGATATTGAACCCAACCAACTATTTTGATCCTGGTAAACCACCCCATCCACTCACCTGAAATTCCAGGTCGATATCCTCCCACATGTCTGTGTTCCAGTCCTCCAGATCCTTATCTCCACATCCATCCCTCTGCATGCGAGGATGGGTGCTATGACAGGTGTAATACATGAAATACACAGCTAATCCAAGTGAATGAATAGTAACCCTACGATTTCAACGCCTTTCTTCTGAACTCCTCTCCACCGTCTATTATCTGTAATGTGTCAGACCAAATAGGTTCAACTCCACTACAAGAACGCCTCCGGCGTAATAATGCTTAAAATATAAAACTTTTCCCTTTATTCTCATTTTTTCTTGTTTTTTGTGGATTATTTTCTCAAAATACTTTTACTACCACATTTATCGAAAGTGCTTTGCGCAAGGATATCGTTCATAGGAATGTAATTTTCCTCAAGTAAAAAAGTGAGTTGAGAATATTTTGTCTACTTTTCTCTATTATGATGTAATTGGACTTTTTTTTATAAAAAAATCCGTGACATATAATTTAATTACCCATAGTTTCTTACTCCATGCTTAGATTTTTCAATCCTGGTTTGGAAAAGTTGCATTCTTTGATATTTTGATTTTTGTGCTTGTGTGTGTGTTGAAAGATTGTTGGCATGTGTGTTGTAATGTTGAAGCATTTGTGAAAGTTTCCATTTGTTGTATCAATTTCTTATTGCACGATGGTTGGGGCTCAGGTGTCAATGATGAGGATAACTTCTTCTCATTAGATTATTGGTTGAGTGGAGAGCATTGCCTAGCCCCCCTTCTTTGTTCTTGTGTTTGAAGTTGAAGAAAAATGGTGAATCTCAAGTTGAGGTCTTGGACATAATACATCTTATAGAAGACAAGAAGGAAACTTACAATTGTAAGAAAAAATTCCATGTTGTTTCCACTTAGAGTGGAAGATTTGTAATTCTTGCATTTCAAAAGAAAGCCTTGTAGATTCTATTTACCAAGTTCTTGCTATCCAGTTTTCCCCATCAGGTGAAATTAGACAAACATGACCTTGCACAAAGAGAAAATGAGGGATTGATTCAGCCAGTGGAGATCAAATTTTAGGATTGGCTTGAATAGGTTGAAGAGGACCTGAGCACATTGCAGATGAGTTCGGGAAATGAAGGAGCTTCAAAGTCAAAAATTTGAATTTACGAGGTGGGGTTTTTCGGAGGTTTTACCAACCAAAAAATTGTGAAACTCGGAGACAAGGAGAGAAAAGCTTCAAAATTTAGACAACAATGCATAAAGGATAGGTCAAATTTTAGAGTTTCGGAGTCTCGAGAGCTCATGGTGAATAGTGCCATGTGGGGAGGAAAAAATTTCAAGACTTGAAGTCCAAAATTCAGACCTCAGGATTTCAATATTTCAGTGATATGCAACGACCGGATGAATGCACAAACCCCCGAAATCCCAAAACCAAAACCCACGAAATCCCAAAACCTCAACCCCCGAAATCCAAACCTTAACGATGAAATTCTAAAATATGAAAACTCCAAAATCCCAAAACCTTGAAACCCAAACCTTGAAAACGTAAAGGTTTGAAACCCACAGTTCGAATGTAAGATTTCATGGTTTTGGAATTTCAGTACGTTGAAGCCTTAGTGCGCAAAAAATAAAAACTTGAAGTCTAAAAAATGAAAATCTGAATTTCCGACTTTAGGATTTCAGAGTTTTGGAGGTTTTATGAACTCGTGTGGATGAACAATAACCCAAACTCTGAAATAAAAATGCCCGAGCTTCCGAGTCTTGACAATCAAAAATTTCAAATTTTGGAGATAACGATGCAATTCGGAGTATGAAAAGGTACAGAGCACCACCGACATTTATTCCCTTATGGCATCCTCATCTTAAGATGGCCGAGAATTTTGATCGGAATCTCGGTTTGCAAAAATAAGACTTTTTAGAAATCCCTTAGTGTCCTCTAAGTATTTTAAAATGAAGAAATACAATTTGCTATTTTAGAGGGTGTTTCCAATTTTCTTACCTACCAAAATGATGATATATGGAATTTCTTTCTTCTTTAACAAGGAAAAGTACAAGGAGGTATGAGTTTTGCAATGACACCCATGAATGTTGTAGGTGATTTGAATGCATTTTTGGTGGTTGAAGCAGGTTTTGAATTCTTCTCTCTCCCTTCTCTCATTCTTCCTATATATTGTAAGGAGGGGCTCATTTCAAAAGGTTGGACACCTTGTATATGCCCCTCCCTTCTTCTTCTTGTCTGTAAGATATTTTGTGGAGATTCCAAACCTCCTACATGAAATTGTAATGCAAAATATGTGCCTTTGAGCTTGAATTTGGTGTATTGTATCAATTTCGGGAGAAATATAATCAGATCTGTGGATGCTTCAAACCATCTTCTGTGTTATATTGCAACTTTCTGATCTTTCATTGCATGCAAGGTTATTGTGTATTGTTGTTGTTTTCATTACAAGGTTCTTGTAGTGTTGTGTTTATTATGTAGTTTGATCAACATCCTTCTTGGTGCATCACCTTCCCTTAGAGCAAGTTTAAATTTTCATGAATTTTCTCTATCTCTATCTCCATTAATTATTAGATTAGGATTAGATCTAAAACTCTCTGCGCTTTGAAGTAGTTGGCACTAGGATAGGATAGGAAGCCACCTTCTCTAGAGACATTTCCCGATCACAAAGTCTCAAATGTAGTTCCCACTTCCCTTTGACACCCTTTTGATACTAATCATGATACTATTGATTATATTATGGACATGATTATGGACTTTATTATAATATTATGTTAGATGTTAGATCATGGATTATTGTTGACTTGATTCAGTTATGATGCATGATGATTATTAGAGGTATTTTGGATATTGATGTTGATATATTGTTTGACATGGTTATACTATGGATGTTGTTCGGACATGTGATATTTGGATAGTGTGAGTAGACCTAGAAATTGAAATTATTTGATGATGATATAGTTGTTGAGTAAAATTGCAAATGATCTTGTTGGTTGCTTGGATGTTGTTATGATCCATATATCTAGATGATTTTAGAATTTTATTTATATTATTTTGGATGTTCTGATATGGCCACGAGGCCAAAGGAGGTATTCGTGTTTTGCAAGTTAAAATATCACAACAAACATCGGGGATTGAAGACCAACCACATTGGAATTCTAGATGAATTCAACAAGGTCACCATGACAACTAGTATTTGTTTGTGCATGTTTGTGTTTGTTAGGGATTCCCATGGGGAGATTACCTTTAAATGTGACCAAGGGGTTATGTGTATTTATTTATTGGCTCTTTTTTTTTTTGTTTGCATGTGTTTATTTTGTGGTGTATTGATGCTTTCATTATTCATTAATGGTGTGTAATATTGTGAGTAATCATGTTGTTAAGTTAATTAATTAAAATATGTCATAAGAAAGTAATTAATAGAGTGGTTGGCCTTGAATTAAAGTGTTGTAAGAGATGTGTAAGTGATGTGTAAGTTAACTTTTGAGGTTGAAACACTCCACCTTAGAAATTCGAATTTGTCCTTAGAGGATGATTTTGGAGGCTTGTGAGACAAGTTAAACTTGTCCCATACCTCTTAAATTTAACTACCAACCATACCTATGGTTGGAGGGTTGATTTTAGACTTTTACAATGCATTTGTGTAAATAAAATTATAATTTTTAATTGCAATTTTCTTACATGGTTTAATTTCAGTCCGTTGGGGTGTGGGTTGGATTTGAGTATGTAAGTAAACTATCATATTATTCACCCACCTATTTATTATGCATTGGAGAATGAAGTTGAATTTTGGGTTGGGGTTGAGGATGTGTGAAGTTGCATCCTACATGGATCCACCTCATCCCCTTCCCTTCCCTCTTCTATAAAATTCGAATTCATTGCCTTCTTTTGGGGTTGCTTCACTTTGGAGACTTCATCCTTGGGAAAATTCCTTGCTCTTGCTGTTGGAGAATTTTGAAGATTGTTGCATGCTTGTTGTTTGGTGGATTTTTGGATTTTTTGCTTGGAAAAAACTGTTGTTTGGAACTTGGGAAACTCGATCATGGAGAGGTAAGAGCTTGGCTCTTGAAATTATCTTCTTTTATGAATGTAAATGTTAATGTGTGAATGTTTTGGGATGTTTGTGGGCTATTGGGTAGATGGCCTAGGTATGGTGTACGATAAGACTATGGGGTTTATTTTGTGGGAGGAACACGTGTTTTGGGAGGCATAAGTGTGGAGGGAATTAGAATTTGGGTTCCACCTTATAAATAAATAACTTTCATTTCTTTACTCGTTATGGGGTGACATAATAGGTTGGGGAGGCATAAGGAATTGTGACGAATAACGGGTACTTAGGGGAGGCATAAGAAATGTCAGGCTTCTGATATACTATATTTAGGTGGTTTTTAATTCAGTGGTGATACCCATTTCCCCTTTTCGGAGGAATAAGAAGCAACTCCATATTTTCTTGCTCCTTTGGCTTGCTTGATGAAGCCTCGTAATGTTTTTCATGCTTTAATGTAGTCGTAAACTACATTCTATTTTTGAATATGTTCTTATTGTGAAATTGATGCTTGTGTGTTTGTGGGAAGCTTTGTTGTTTCCATGAGTTAGATTACATATTTTATTGCATTGTGGTTGGGGCTCGGGGCCAATGAAGAAGGATGACTTCTACTTTTTATTGGATGTCTTGGTTGGGTAGAGAGAATTGCCTTTCCCTTGCTCTTGTGGTGATCAAATTTGAAGAATGTGAAATATGCATGTTATTGTTCTGGAGGTGAGAAAAAGATTGTTTGATAGTTCCTTGTGAAATGAAACCATATTATAATCATTAACGTGAAATTACAGCACCCCCAAATGATTTCTACATGTATGCCTTTCTAAGGCGAGTCATTTGGTGTGATTGCATAAAATTAAACTTTCCCCAAGGTGTGAGACCTTACAAAATGGGAAATCTCTCGAGATTGAAGGTTGGTTCCTTATTCCTCCATTTAGGTGCATACGTAGAAACTTGGCAGGAGGATCTTTCTTAATCCTAATCTAAACTTTACCAAGGAGACAGGGATAGAAGAATACATAAATTAAAAAAAAAAGCTAAACTACAAGGTGATGCACCAAAGGAATGATGAACACATATTTTCTAATAGACACAAACCAACAAAATGCATACAATAAACAAGCACAGATAGCCGATATATAATGGGAGACCAAATGAAAGCAAAAGGGAAAAGAGAGGATCTAAAATCGATCACAGACGTGTTTTATTGCTTTGTAGATTGATACAGTTCATTACAAAGCAGCCAAGAGGAAGAAAAGTAATGTAATTTCGATAGAATGCATGAACCCCACAAATCCCTTTGCTAGAAGGAGGAGGGAGCCTATAAAAAAAGAATGTCCAACCCTTTACAATGAATCCTGCCCCCGTATTTATAGATTCAACCTAAAAGAAGAAAAGAGAGAGAAGTGGGAAAATCAGGTTGAAGTTCAACCACCGTTGTTAATGCCTATGATGAAATCTCTCCCCAAAATCCATCTTTACTACATCAATCCTTGGTTCGGCACCTTGAAGGAAGAGGAAATAGTGAAACAGATCAAATCTGATCTGGTTGTTGAGGCAAGAAGATCCCACATTGAAATCCTGAAGATGTTTCCTCCATTTTTCTTCACCTAACCTCCTCAAAATTAAATTTTCAGACCTCCATGGCATGGGTGAGGCTGAGATCTTTCCAACGGCGTCATATTTGCAATATTTTGAGCCCTGAATCGAAAGATATGCCCCTTCGAAGTTTATATCAGTGCTGTATAGGAGGCCAGGAAAACAGATTGAAAAATGGGTCCCCTTTTGATATGGGACACGTGGCAGCTAGATTGGAAAAAAATCAGACCTACAGTCCACAATTTATGTTTTGCCCCTTTCTTTCGATTCCCACTTTGTCTTTGACTTGGGCCCAAATGTTGACTTTTTCCTTAGCGAGTTGCGGGTGATTTTACAACTTTTACCCCTTTTGAAATAACAAAGGGAAAAGAACCAACCTTTTCCCCGATGGTCCACTTTCCCCTAGGACACGTGGTAGTCTGGTGCTCATTTAGAAACCTTTTCTCTATTCACCCCTTGAAACAACGCCATACTGACACTTGGCATTCTCTCGGTTACACTTTTATACTTAGCCAATTTTGAGGCCCTTTTCTGTCCTCCTTTTGACTCTATTTCGTTATGCGGGATTGTCGTCGCTCTAATATTTTACATGGGGGTGAAATATGGATAACAATTTGATGACTCACAAGGGTATCTACTTGCTAGATGAAAAGACCAATTTCCTTGTCATATCTATTTGGCATCGAGTCATGAGTGATAGCCTGCTACTGATGTGAACTTTGAAAACTAACCCCTGGGCCGCTTGAAAACCCATTAGAACTGAAACTGATCTTGACCAAATGCTAAGTCTAAACACTACATGAGAGCAACAAAACAACACCACACTATATACAAAATTTGAAATCATACATGCTCCAAATGGATCATGCAGAGCGTGCAAAGAACTTGGGAGAAAAGAAATCTACACTACAACAAGACAATGTGCATAAGCTCTTAGAGGAAAGAGAAAACTAAACTAATATGTACAGGGTGAGAACTCCCCTTTTAGTAGCAGTGTTTAAGATAGATCCCATTTACTGGAATTTGCAACTCTTCACCCTCTAATGTAGACAATTGGAAATCGTTGCTACTTTTGCATCTTGTGATCATATAGGGGCCACTCCAGATGGCGTCAAATTTTGAATGCCTTCCTTGTTTTTCTTGATCTACATCCCATTTCAAAACCAGGTCTCCTTCCTGGAAGGTCCTTGCCTTTGTCTTCTTGTCAAAGCATTTCTTGATTAAAGCCTGATTCTTCTCTATTACTTAGAGAGCATGCTCTCTAGTTTCTTCTAATTCTATCAGATCCACATACCTTTCCTCCATTGGTCCAAATTCACACATCTCTAGTTGTTTCACGAGATCCAATGTTGGAAACTCAAGAGATATAGGCAACACTGCCTCTTTCCCATAGATGAGCTTGATTGAAGAGTTTCATGTAGATCTCTTGGGCATTATTCTATCATCCCATAAGGCTGTTTTGAGATTTGTGTGCCATGTCTTCTGATTCTCATCAAGAGTTCTTCTGATTATCTTTAGCAGGTTCTTGTTTGTAGACTCAGCCTGGCCATTACCTTGAGGGTAATAGTTTTATGAAGTACTCAAATAAGTCCCATTCTTGACAGCCCATCCTATGACCTTGGAACCTATAAATGCTAATGCATTTTTGATATGATGCTGGCTGGCACTCCAAATTTGGTCACTATCCCTTCGTAGAAATCCAGGATACTAGACTCATTTTCTTCCTTGAGTGCCATTGCCTCGGTCCATTGGGTGAAATAATCCGTCGCTGTCAGGATCCATTTGTGACCTTTTCTTGAGGTTGGATTGATGACTCTAATGAAGTCCAATCCCCATTGCATGAAAGGTTGGTTGATGACATTGGGTGTAATGGAAGTGTTGGTAGCCTTTCCTTGCATTTTAAAAATGCACAATGCTCGCACCTTTTAATCCATGTGTAGCAATCACTATACACTTTGGGCCAATAATATCCCACTTTCATGATTTTGAGTGTTGTCACTCTTGGAGAAAAATGGCCTCCAACTGCTTCAACATGGAATTCTTGTAGCATTCTCTCCACTGATCTATCCCAATACATCTCAATAGAATGCCATTGATGTCCCTCTTGAACAAGACACCATCAATAAGAACATATGGGATGGCTTATAGCTTGAAATGCCTTCTTTTTTCTTTACTCATCCCATGAGGAAACATTCCTATTCAAAGGAAGTGCACCATGTATTGGGTCCAACAACGAGTAGGTACATCATCTCTCCCTTCTTCTTTATCATCTTGTAGAACAAGAACAACCTCTTTTCACTTTGCTTTGTTTCATCTTATTGACCTGAGGCTAGTTATTCACATAACCCCTTTCCATGGACCAGCTTGGTGACTTTGATCTCAATGTCATATTCCATGACATAAGTGATCCATCCTGCACGCTTCTCATTTAGGTCCTTGGTGAGAAGGAATTATTTAACTCATGCATGAGAGACCAATAGTTGGATTTCTTTGTTTGAAACCAAATGCTTAAACTTCTTCAATCCTCTAATTACCACTAGGACCTGCCTCTTAATGAAGGAGTACCTTACCTCATAATCTTCTAGATTATGGCTGAAGAAAACAATTGGTTATTTTGTACTTTCTTTGTTCTGCTGCACCAAGATTGCATAAATTGTGTCGTTACCACCAAAGGCATACAAGAAAGTCTTTGAAAAAGCTAGATTCACAAGAGTTGGGGCTTGTGATATCGCTTCTTTGATAGCCTTAAAACTTTCTTTTCATTTAGCTATCCACACAATGTTAAGATCTTCTTCAACATCAATGTTATTGGCTTAACAAGGGAAGCAAATTTTGGACCAAACTTGCGGACAAAATTGATTTTTCCAAATAATATTTGAAGATCCTTCATGTGACCTTGAAATGGCAATGCTCTAATTCATTGAACTCTTTTTCGGTCAATTGCGATCCTTCCTTTAATATGATATGGCCAAGAAGCTTACCTTAATTAGCCAAGAATGTGCATTTTGGGGGTTTAGTGACACCCCAAAACTCTTGCATCATTGGAACACACGCCTTAGATGGAAAAGGTAGTCTCGCATTCTTGGAAAACACTATAATGTCATCCGGATAGATCAACACTATTTTGGTGATCAACCCCTTGAATGTCATATTCATTTCCCTCTAAAAGTGGGTCCAGTTGGTATAGATGGAAATGAATATGACATTCAAGGGGCTTGATCACCAAAATAGTGTTGATCTATCCGGATGACATTATAGTGTTTTCCAAGAATGCAGAGACTACCTTTTCCATCTAAGGCAGTGTTCCAATGATGCAAGAGTTTTGGGGTGTCACTAAACCCCCAAAATGCACATTCTTGGCCAATTAAGGTAAGCTTCTAGGCCATATCATATTAAAGGAAGGATCGCAATTGATGCCCCATTTTCTTGTCATTTTCATGTCATTTTCTTGTAGGCATAGATGCCCCATTTGGTAGTGAAAGTTGTTTTGAATTGATCATCTTCTTTCACCATGATCTGGTTTTACCCTTTGTATCCATCTAGGAGGGAGAACCTTTCTAACCCGGAAAGTACTTGCAAGATCTGATCCATTGAAGGGAGTGGGTAGTGGTCTTTGAGGGAGGCTCTTTTCAAATCCCTGAAGTAAACACACATGCTAATTTCTCCATTTTTCTTTCTGACTAAGACCAAATTTGAAAACCAACTTGAGTGTTTAATTAGAAATATGATGCTTACCTCTATCACTTGTTCAACTCCTTCATCGAGGCTCAATATTTGGGTTGACCGGTATCTCCTTCTCACCGGATGGGTGAGCACTGGTCAATTTCTATTGTGTATTGTGCTAGCTTTGGATTGAACCTCCTTAGGTCTTCATAACTCCAAGAAACCATATCGGGAATTCTTGGCAAAGTTGTATGAATTCATACCTTTCTTGTTTGGTGGTCACTTTGCCAATTTGAAGTCTTTTGTCTTCTCAACTAGGATTGACAAAAATCTTAACCTTTGATCTACATGTTATCCTTCTCTTTTCTAAAATCATCATTAGGATTGAAAATAGATTCCAGTGTCACTAAGACTTTGGGAAGTTTTTTTGTATGCATTTATACTATCGGATTCCCGTATTCCTACTCTAGTATGCTCTAGTTTATAACCGAGAATTTAGCTTCTTCTTATTGAAATTTAATGATCTGCTGATCATTCTCAAACACGTGCCAATGTATTATTAGCTGAAACTAATTTCCTCATAACCACATGGATATGCAGTTGTTATTTGTCCCTCTTGATATTGTCAACCACATCAAACGTTGCTCTAACTACTACAAGTCTATCAGTAGCTTCATTCTCTTTCCTAGGTATGGACATAATACTGAAGGCCTCAAAATCCTCCATGAGATCCCATATCCTACTCTTGTAGTGTTTGAGTAGCTCATTTTTGACAACATTAAGTCCTCTGACTTGATTGGCAACCAGTTCACTATCACCGAATACTTGCAAGTTCTTGATTCCTAGCTTCCTTTCCCAATGAAGACCTTGGACTAAAGCCTCATATTCAGCAGTGTTATTTGAGAAAGTGAACTAGAATCTGAAGGCTGAATAATATCTCATACCTCTGAGGGACATAATCATAGCTCCTCCTCCAGCTCCTTATCTACTATTTGAGGCATCGAGAGAACAATTTTCATACCTCATTTTCATCCTTGTATTTTGGCTTGATTAGGTCAAGAAGAGGTTGATTCTCTTCATGTAGGTAGTAGACACCTAGTTTAGATTCCTCCATCTCCTTATAGGGGTCAAAAGCATGTTTTTTGTTGGCCCACTCATCTAGGGTCAAGTCTGGGATACATCCCACCTTGGTATCTGTTACATTAGTGTTTAAGAGGTCTTCTTGATCAAAAGGCGAGTAGTTGGCCTTGATTGGGCTAGGAACATAGGATTCAATACGATAATCAACAATAGGTTCAAATCTGATTGTGGCCTTCGCCCATACCTTTTTCTAAAGAACATAAGTGACCAATCAAGACAGGTAGCCTCCAATTTTGGTAGTGAAGTCTCTAGACAAACACAAAGCAAAATGTGGTGGTAAGTTTATGATTGACACAATTTGTACAACAGTCACATTAGGGCAAGCGTGTAGAGTGAGACTCAAATCATTGGTAATTCCCACAGGTGGTGAATGTTGTCCCATATAATTGGGCTAATCCTCTCGGATATGAACTCATATTGGAGACCTAACTATTCAACTATTTGTTTAGGCATCACGAACTAGTGGCCTAAGAATCAATCATATAATTATGCACTAATTTGTCTCCAATAATCAGTGAGACATAGAAGGGAGGAGGTCTCAGGTTTTTACCTTGTTGTTCTCCATGGTTCCTCCCAGGTTGAACTGCATTGGAAAGCACTCTTTCTTGTTGGTTAGGGGTTGATTTGAACTTGACCAATTTTGCATGGTGGTCTGCAACAGATCCCTCTTCCCTGGAATGGCCAGTGACTCCCATAGTGAAATGTTCACACTTGTTATTTTCATTTGTTCAATAATATATAATGTGATGTCCTTTTGCTACCCCTTCCCAAACACATTTCTTTTTTGCACATGGGATCTTACAACCAGTGCTTGACTAGGTTTGGGAGGTGGCTTGGATTTGTTCTATAAGTTTGGAGTTACATTTGGAACACCACAACCTTGTAGAGTGATGGAAAATTGAGGGTCACCTGAATTCAATGGCCGAACCTCTCCAATACTTCTCTTTTTAGACTATGTATTGGCATCTACACTTTGAGAAGGGAACTGATTCATCCCATAGAAGTCTTCATCTTACCAGTTAACAAACATAGTCTCGTTTGGGGGGCCACCTTGTTGAGCTCCTTATTGTTGATCTTCCTCTTGGCCAAGTTCTTGTGGCACCATACTAGTTTGCACCATCAAGGCCTGATTTAGAGCACCATTAAAGCATGTTGATTGGTTGTGTCACTGATTGCATGGAAAATAACAATCATATTCATTTTCCATATTATTCTATGCATCTTGGGGTTTTCCTTGGTTCTCGGATCTAGTTAATAGTCCGAGGTGGTGGCCTATTCTACTTATACTTTGGGTCCGGCTTGATATTGAGCCCGGGATGGTATGGCCCGGAACTCGAGCTTGTTGTCTTTTGATGGTCACTAGCTCATTCCCAAAGTTCGAAGTTGCTTCATCACCACTTCCCTGAAACTCTTTAGAGGTATTAGATGATGAAGTGGAAGCTTCACTTTAAGCTTTGACTCTGGGGTTATTATAAGAGCTCATGTAGGAACTTGGATAGTATTTGGGCTTCCTAACTTAGGGTACGCAGAGGCATGGATGGCCTAGGAATGATTTTTCTAGCTTGAATCAAATACTTCTTAGCCCCTATGGAGAGGTTATAGCCTACCGGTAATGTAGTGCCCCCATTGACCTGAATCATCGAGAGAAATATCAGAATTTAAAGCCCTAAGAAAGTATAAGAAGGAACATTCATTAGTGGGCATTACTGCTATCGAATTATATCCTAGGTCCACTTTGGAATCTAAGGTTGAAGTATGTCACAGCTCATTCAGGGCTCTCTTGATTGTTGTTAGTTGATCCAACAAAGACAAATTATGACCTTTTTACCCAAACCGATTGTGAAGGGTCATGCAGCACTATTTCAAGTTCTAGATAGAGCTTGCTTCAAGACTCCTGAACCATTGTGAAGCTTTCCCTTTGAATGAAAAGGTGAGAAACTTGATTGCAATGTCCATCTCATGGATCTCGTGAATTGTACAGACATTTCCAATATCTTGGATATGGTCACCACGAGAAGTTTGATTTTCCCCAGTGAAATGTGGGATGCTCTTTAATGTTGCAATCAAAAATGGGTTTTTTGCATTCAAGGTGAGTGGAATACTTCAGTGAAGTTGACATATGGATATTGTTGTGCCATTCTAATTGGCCTAAGAATCCTTGCATACTTCGAAGAAATGCCTTGCAAATGGAGGTGTTGACAAGGTTCTAGTTGGTGGAGATGGAGACCTCCTGAATTCTTCTTCCTCTCCTTTCTATGCCTAGGGATAGAAAAAATTATTCAAATATACCTTCTTTCCTTGCTCTAGACCAGGTTTTTCTCATGAATCTCCCAAGCTTGGGCTTCTGAAACTAGTCGACTTGTTTCTTCTAGAGTCGTAACATGTACAATTTTAAAGCTTCTTAAAACCAAAATCACAGCAAGTGTACATCAATCCCTACTATAATACGATGGAGACTTTTTAGTCCCAGCAAGGCGTGCCAAAACTATTAACGGAAATCACAAGCACCCCCAAATGAGTTCGACAGACTGATTTTCTAAGGCAGATTCATTTGGTGTGATTACGTAACATTGAACTTTCCCTTAGGTGTGGGACCTTGCAAAATGGGAAAGCTATCCGGATTGAAGGTTGGTTCCTTATTCCTTTGTTTAGGTGCATACATAGAAACTTGTAGAGGATCTGTTCTTAATCCTAATCTCAACTTTACCAAGGAGACAGGGATAGAAGGAATACAAAAATTTAAAAACAAAGCTAAACTACAAGGTGATGTACCAAAGGAATGATGAACTTTTATTTTTCTAATAGAAACAAACCCAAAAATGCATAAAATAAACCAAAGCACGAGATAGCTAGATATATAATGGGAGATCGGATGAAAGAAAAAGAGACAAGAGAGGATTTAAAATTGATCAAAGACATGTTTTATTGTTCTCAGAGATTGATACAGTCCATTACAAAGTAGCCAAGAGGAGGAAATGTAATGCAATTTCGATAGAAGGCCTGAACCCCACAGATCCCTTTACTAGAAGGAGGAGGGAGCCTGCAAAACAAATAATTTCCAACCCTTTACAATGAATCCTACCCCCGTATTTATAGATTCAACCTGAAAGAAGAAAAGAGAGAGAACCGGGAAAAGTAGGTTGAAATTCAACCACCGTTGTTAATGCCTCTGATGAAATGTCTCCCAAAATCCGTCTTTACTAAATCAATCCTTAGTTCATCGTCTTGAAGGAAGAGGAAACAACGAAACAGATCATATCTGATCTTGTTGTTGAGGCAAGAAGATCCTGCATTGAAATCCTGAAGATGTTTCCTTCATTTTCCTTCACCTAACCTCCTCAAAATTAAAGTTTCAGACCTCCATGGAATGGGTGAGGCCGAGATCTTTCCAACGACATTAGAATTGCAATATTTTAAGCTTTGAATCGAAATATATCCCCTTCGAACTTTGTATCAGTCCATATAGGAGGCGGGAGAACAACTTGAAACATTGGTCCCCTTTTGATATGGGACACGTGGTAGCCATATTGGAAAACAAATTGGGCCTATGGGTCCGTAATTTATCTTTTACCCTTTCTTCCGATTCCTACTTTGGGTTTGACTCAAGACCGAGATGCTTGACTTTTTCTCTGGGCGGAGTTACGGGCCATTTTACAAAATTTACCCCTTTTTGAGATAACAAGGGATAAAGAACCAACCTTTTCCCTGATATTCTTCTTTCCCCAGGACACACGATGATCGACACTCATTTAGAAACCTTTTCTCTATTCACCCTTGAAACAATGTCATACTAACACTTGGCATTCTCTGCTTACACCTTTATACTTAGCCAATTTTGAGGCCCTTTTCTGTCCACCTTTTGACTCTGTTTTTTTTTAAGCGGGATCGTGGTCAATCCAATATTTGGCACAAAGGTGAAATATGGATAACACTAACCTTTCCCACTTGAAGTGGATGAACTTGTAAATGTTTGTAATGGAAGGATTTTGTATTGATTCAAAATTTGTATATTGTAATGTGAAAGAGATATACTCCATTTCTGTTTTTGAAAGAAAGAATTGTATTCTAGTATGATGAATTTGAGGAATGAAAGAAAGAAGTTGTAAGTTGTCTTTTGGAATCAATAAATGAATGTATTACCTTTCTCAAATTGCATTGTTGTATTGAATCTGATCATTTCAATGTATTTGAAATCTCTGTTTGAAAGGAAGAAATGCATGTGAGAAAAATACATAATTTTATCTTTTGAAATGTGTAAAATTTGAAATCAGAATTGCATTTTGGTTTTGAATAGTTTGATTTGAATCAACTAAATGTATTAGATTGGAATTGGAACGTATTCTAATACTTGGAAGAAGAAAATGGCAAATAGACCCTTTAAAATTTGATCTCTGTTTTGTATTTTCAAACTGGAAATTATTTAATCCAAAATGCACAGACCGAACTGAAACAAAGAAATAACAAATGAAACATTAAATTGGACATAATAAGATCTAAAAAAATTCATCTAGACATTAACACTTAAGGAATTTCTTAGAAAACTTAGCAAACTCGGGCTCAAATTGTTTCACTGTCATTTTGTTGTCAAAGTTGTAAATTTTCAAATTGGAGCTCAATCAAACAAACTTACCTTCTAGATCCATCCTAAATCCATCTAAGAACAATTATCCATGTTTAATGGACAAGTTGAGGGAGGAAGAAGATCAATTGATTAAAATTTCATAAGTTAAAATTTACCAGTTTGCCTTTTAAAATCTTGCAAATCATTTTCTTTAAATTGACTCCTTAAACTTTATCAAAATAAAAATTTAATGATTCCTATGTAAAGAGGACATCGATATCTTTCCAAAATGTCATAATTTGCTAAAAACCAAGCTCTTTATCAAAAGTTATGGCCTTCTAAAGTTTTCATTCATTTGGCATCAAAAATAATTTCAACTGTCAAAACAAATTTTACGAAAAAATTTTGTGGCGGACCCGCGGGTCTGAATTTTACCTTAGCACTTTTGGTAAAAAAACACCAAAGGAATGAATTCCCCCGCCACTCCGCTAACCCGCAGCCTTTCTTTTTGGTCAAAAATCACCTAAGTCCAAAAGAAAATTTTTGGAAAAAATTTCCCCGCGGACCCGCCGCCTGTTTTTGCCCTTTGGTTGTCTTTCGCAGGTCCGCAACATTAAACTTAGCCTTTAAAAATTTTTGGGAAAATTTTCCTAATTTTTCCTACCAACCAGCCAACCCGCATCCAATCAGAGGCTACCACATGGCACATGAGGCGTTGGCAGAGGAACGGATCTCTTTTTAACTTAGCGTTTTGGAAATTTTTTGGGAAAACTTTCTAAGCTTCCTCCACCTCCCCGCCAGCCCGCAACTAATCGTAACTCGACACATGGCGCCTTGGGCATCGGAAGACACATAGACCATTTTGATCCCTAGAACTTTTCGGCCAAAAAGACATAATGTCTTAAATCACTTAGATGACCTGATTTTCCACTAGGGTGTTATACAGATGACACGTGTCCTCTTCGAGATCATGGGCATGCGGAGGTAAATCACACTTTTTCCCCGAAGAAGGAAAATGTGACAAATTTTCTCCCCACTCGCCGCCCGTGCATGGGAAAAAAATTTCTTCCCGCTTCGCCACCCACATTCCTCCTCCAAGCTAAATTTCTGTCTCTAATTCCGCAGACCCAAGTTGGGGAAAATTTTCTCCCCTAGGCCTGCAGACCCGCTCTTGGGAAAATTTTCCTCCCAAGGTCCGCCGGCCCATAACTTGAGAAATATGAGGAGTTAGGAGGACTTATTTATATCATTGGAAAGGTGAGGAAATTTCCTATCCAATGGGAATGTTTTAGGAAGTTTTGAGAGTGTAAATCTTGAGAAAAATAAAGTTGAATATTTTAATATAGTTAGAGAGTGGTGTAGTGTGAAATTACCCTCTTGACCTAATTAAATTGTCTAACCCTAAATTTTGACCTTTTTCCCTTTAATAATTGTTAATAAAAAAATATAATCTAGTAGATTAGTATTGATTTGGAACCTTGTTTGTGATAACTGTTGTCTTCTAACCTAATTGAAGACACTTTTAAACAAAAACATTTATTCCATAATTTTCCTATCTATTTCTAGGTTGTTCCTTGGTTTCAAGTGGGTTGTTTTTATGGGCGTTACAACACACTTTGGGAAAAAATATATGTTATGCAATCACATAGACAATTTCACTCTATTGAGTTTTAAACAATCATGGGTGCTTTGTGATTACACATAATAGTTACAATGTTATAGTTGAAAGGAATAAGATTAATTTGTATTTTTGGTTATAAATGAAACTCTCCAAATTCTAGATTTTATTCAAGTGGTAGAATGTATTATTTGGAAAGGAATGATGTTATTTTCAAGAAATTATTGTTGATTTATTTTGTTTTATTGTTGTAAGCTTGAAATGAAAAAGGAGCTTATTAAGTGTCTTCTATCTTATCTATGTTCTCCAAATAGTATTTGTGAAAATAATGGTTTGGAGTTGATATTATACTCAAATTTTATACGTTCTTTGCAACGAAAGAATGTTATAAACTTAGTATTTTAATCAAGAAATTAATTTAGTTGTGTTTCATTATTACTTTCTATCTTAGAACAGTTTATCAAACTCTGTATATATATATATATATATATATATATATATATATATATATATATATATATATATATATATATCAATTTGAATATCTTTCCACTTTCGCATAGCTTATCGACACAGTAACTTTTACTGGTGTTGGTAGACTCTGTAGCACATCACTCACTATCTCGGTGTTACATTTTTAGAAAATTCATTCCCAGCTTAAGTTATACAATTTTATGCTTAGAAAACCACATACAATAACTATGGAACTCTACTTATTTGTTTTAAAGATTCATCTAAATGAATAGATCTGAAAATATCCATTATGTACTCATGTTATTTGAAATATACTAAATAGTTAGTAACCGACGCCATCAGACGGCATCAATATTCCTCCGATTGACACCAAACACTTGAAACTATACCTAAATTTCACTTTCAATGTTAAACTTGAAACTTTGACTTTCTCGAAAAACTAGAGAACTCGAGAATTATGATAACTCAGTAACTTAAAATGTAACCCTCTTATTATGGGTTTTTAAATAATTAAATAGAATTAAAACTATAGTAACTATATAATGGTATTGTGAATGGACATTAAAGCTAATAACTTAAGGGGATTAATTTAACTAGTGGTAAATGTTATAAGTGTGGAGTACGAATATAAATTGATTAAATTAAATAAAATTAGACTAAAGAAAGGAATTAATGGATGTATTGCTAGAAGATTATAACCAAAAATAACTTTAGAAATAGATTAATAATATTTAATTATTAATCTAGGATGGATAAACCTAATGTAATGAAGAAAATTATTGGTAGGAGTTAATTAAATGTACTCTAGGGTTTAACACCCTTGCAACCCTTTAAATTTATTTTTTAATTTCCAAAATTTCCTAAGTATTTATTTAAAGATTAAATGTGGTTTGGAATGTCAAAAAGTATGGGCATTTCATGATGTGTAGGGGTAATTTATTGTGACTATAATGAAGTTGTTGTTTGGGGGATAGATATTTCCATGTGGAAAGATCCTATTGGATGAATTGTTGTGTTTGTTATTTATTTACATGGTGTTTCATATTATTTTGAGAGTTAACCATTTTCTTAATTACAAGTTGATAGTTTTTAATTGGGAGTTTGAAGCTTAGTTGGGGTGTTATGCAATTTAGATTTTTGTTGTTTACATTTTGGAAAATTTCAATAATAGAATGTCGGGATTTATTTGTGAGCCTTGACCTAGATTTTATTATGGATATATTTTTAAAAATATTGTTGGATGTCTTGGAGTTTTTCTTGGATTTTGTTATAATGTGTAACACCCAAAAATTTGGCACACTAAAACCATGTTGAACCTCATTAATTACTTAGGAAAACTATGGGATTTTTTTAAAGTTTAAATGTCAGTAAGGGAGATAGACATTAGTTGCGGTTTTTTAAATTATTATGATGCCTTATTATTCCTTTCCTTACCCTAATATATTCCTTTGTTCGTTTTTGTTTTGCAGGTTGGAGGAGGTGGAAGCCATGGAAACTTGAGGGGAAACCATGGAGGTTTTCTTAAAGATCTAGATTTACAACCGGGAGGATAATTCAACCATTTTACACTCTATTATAGTTTAGTTTTTCTTAGGGTTGAGTGTGTATTTATATCTTTTCTTTTTTGGAAAGGATTCAACCAAAATATGGTTATGGATATTTGTTTTGTCATAGTTTCTTTGAGTTCATCATTTGGGTATAACCATTTGGTTGATCTAGGGTATAT
Organism: Taxus wallichiana var. yunnanensis; assembly: GCA_018340775.1. Classification (NCBI taxonomy): domain Eukaryota; kingdom Viridiplantae; phylum Streptophyta; class Pinopsida; order Cupressales; family Taxaceae; genus Taxus; species Taxus wallichiana. The sequence goes on along the minus strand of CM031237.1, from coordinate 795,270,258 downwards.
ATATACTCATATACATATATATTTGTATTTAATTTAGATCCACATTATGTTTATATATTAATCATTCAAAGTAATGGTTTGGATTGAAATAACATTTTGTAAAAAAATATTTTCACAGACACAGTGACTAGTGCCATCCACAGCTTCACTGTGATACCGACACTAGTTACACTTTCTAAGTGCCGATTTCTATATATCCGGTGCAATTCATAAAAAAATATAAACACACACACACACAAACAGATATATATATATATATATATATATAAAAAATATATACATCTATATATATTTGATCAAAGGTCAGATATTCTACAGCTCTGTTTTTATTGTTTTCAAATTTTTTTAATGTATCTAAGTTTAAAAGTTGAAAATATTGAATCAGTAACCATGTTTCATGGACCGATGCGCCTCTATTCTTCCGATTCCGGTTAGTCGATCGACGTCGGTCACCGTGGAAAAAACACTTTTAAAAAATAAATAAATTGGCATATATATATATTGAACAATATCTATATTTATATATATCAAAATAGAGTTCTATTTTAATATTTTATGATGCATTACACAAGTGCAAAGAAACAACTTCTATCTTGATTAAAATATCTAAATGTACAACTTTTCCTTTGTACCATTGTTTAAAAATTTGACTAAAATATTTCATTTCAACCACAATGCATCTAATTTTAAAACAAAGGAATAAATTTAACCATATACTAAATATAAGTTTCTTTCCTTTTTACAAACAAGAATGCCAAACATTTCAGGGGAGAAACAAATATGCATTTTCAAATATTTCCCATTTCAAGAAGACCACTTTCAAAATGAAAACAAGATGCAATTTTTTTATTAAATTCTAGATTTGGAATGAGTTACAACTTCAATAAAATACAACTTACAACTTCTTCTTTCAACCATTACAATACATAGTTTGATAATTAAATTTACAATAACTTTTATTAACAATACAAGTATAAAAATCCATCCACTAAAAGGTGGAGACAACTTTGAAAAGTTTACAAAAATAAACACTCTCTCCTTCTATACCAATACTCTATCCAAGGCTTAAAATTTGAGTTCCTTCTTTTCTTCATCTCTAAATCACAATAACAAGGAAGGGAACATAGGCAACACTCACCTTGAAACCTTATTCCAATTAGAAGGAGAATTCATCCTTCTCATTGGCCCTCAAGCCCCAAAAATGAAGTAATAAGGGTTATTAAGAAACCATGGAAAATTTTACAAAGGCTTCAACAATACATACATCCATCCATATAAGTCTTGGAACAAAACAAGCACAATAACGATAATAACATCAATAAACAATTTTCCCAAACAAAAGGCTTAAAATCTAATCCAAGGGAGAAGATAAATAAGGGGAGTCCCTTATGCCTCCAAATGGGTTAAGTATCCACCTTGAAAACCTCTAAAAATTCATCCACATAAGAAAAATATAATCCCTCCCTCAATCTCTTATCACTCCCTCAAATAAAACATACAAAGATGAGCAAGAAATCTCCCTTATCTTCACAAGTTTGAACACCCAACATAAAATCCCTCCAAATACACATACAAAACTCTTATCCCTCCCTTAAAATATCCCAATTTTCCTTCTCCCACAAAATCCTTAAGGTCATACTACTCAAATCCAAAGAAAACACGTATATTCATTCATTTTACATACAACAAACAACAATAAAATAAAATGCAAGGGTATAGACCCTACCTTGCCATTGCAAAACCTTCAATCCACAAGAAACAAGCTCAAGATTATTCCAAGTCCAAGACAAATCCAAAAGAAAGCTTACAAGCTCCAAAAAAATTAATTCAAGGCCAAATCCCAAAAATATGCAAGTATACAACCAAACCAAGTAACCCCCTAAACTCCAAAATAACTCACATAAATAGAAAATGAGAAGAGGAGCATGAGGTGGCACCATGTCGATGCCACATCACTTCTCATCCAATCTAGTTCACCAATTCAAACACAAATGGAAAGACTAATAAATGGGTGGTATAGGATATAACAATTTTCCTTCAACACACAACCCACTACATCATACTTTCAAGAACACAATTAAGAGGGTTGTAAGAAAGTGTAATTAATTTTATATTTTTTCCCTCTAAAACACATAATGAGGGCTAAAATTAACCCCTAACATCATATGTATGGTTGGTGGGGTAGTTTAAGGGGTATGAGACAAGCTTAACTTGTCCCATAAGCCTCCAAAAGTGGATTGAAAGAAAAATTCTAGATTTCAAAAGTGAGGTTGAGTAAACAACTCCATAATAAATAAAATCCATCTAAAATCAATAATATAACAAGGACTACCTACTAAAACTAATGCCCACATAGTCTTATATCTATTTAACTTAATCATATGATCAATTAAATAAATAAGAGCACATTTCTTAAGCAATAATAAAGTGAGAATACATTGTTATGTTTGTGGAGCCTATTTTCATGTTAGAGTTTGGTACACCTTCCATTTGTTACACTCGGATAATATTACGGCGTGCACCCCGAAGCAAATTTTCATGGGTGGTTTATTAACCCATGGGTAATGGTTAACCGTTATGGGTTTTTTTTTGGGCCAATGGTTTTTTGGTACCCAAGTGTTTTGTAAAACCGCCTCTTGGCTACCTATTGATGTACTTATAAATAGATGGAAATACAATAGGATTTATATGAGTGTGTTTTGTGAAGGTTAATAGTGTGTGCGAATTCAAGTGTGAATTCAGGAGGGTTTGTTAAGCACAACTCCAAACAAGATCTGATTATTGTAACTGTGAAGACTGTTCGCTTGTAATAAAATTTGAGCAAGTGTTCTTGGTGGATGTAGCTCATATTGGGTGAACCACATTAAATATTGTCTTCATGTTGTGCATATTTCATTTATGTAATTCTATTCATAATTCTTATTATTTTGATTCTCGAGGAATTATTCCACATTAGATATTATTAATTCCAAACATACATTAGAATAAAAGAGATCACATACACAAAAATATCATGAAAATGAACAAGGGAAAAACGACACATAAAACCATGGTCACATTTGAGGTTACCCCCATGGAGACCTCCTAACAAAATCAACAATAACACAACAATATTCACAAACATAAAGTTGCCAAGGTGACCTTCATTGCAAACATCCGATATTCTTCCATGGTTAGTCTCCTAGCCCCTTCTTGTTTATTGTGATATAATTTCCTGCAACCAGCCACAAAACTACCCCTTCGGCCTTAAGGCCACATCAATCCATCATGGAAATAAAACACATATAAAACATTCATCCTATAATCCTTAGCATACATCAAAAATAAAATACATATATATCTATCAATTAACATCATCATATAACGTAGCTAAATCATCATCAATATTAATCAATTCTACCAATTATTTACAATTTCTAGATATTTCAATTTTACCATTTTCATCAACATCAATGAGATCATAAGACTAGTCTCGATCATCTAAACATAATCAATATGTCAAGAATCCAAAGTGTCAGATATAATAAAGTAACAACACTAGATCATCATCAATTCTGAAATATCTATCCATGCCTCTAGGAGTCCCTATAATCCACAATATGAGTCACAACATATCGATAATCTAAAATTCCATACTTTCTATCAACATGCTAACCAAAATATAATAATAATGTTCATGTCTCTAATCAACAATAATAAAAATCATAACAAGATAAATGTCGAGAGGAGTGGGCATTACATCCCCCTCCCCTTAACTTGACTTCCTCATGTAAGTAACTCAAAGGAGGCAGGAAATAATTCATACAAATAGAAGTCACGCCTTCCACAAGTTTTATTTACTTTGAATAAAAGTGTGTCCTTCGGAACCCCAGTTTGGTCCAAAAATATTGTAAGAAGAGAAGTGAAGCTATTAGGCACAGATACTAAACCTCCTCCAAATAAGTTTCTAAAGACTCAAACCTATAGAATAATCTCTACGAGGCTAACCAATTTATAACACAGAACATTTAAACAAGAACTTTTCAATGGGATCCTAATGAATGACAACTAAGGTCCAAGAATAATAGGAAAAGTTCATGTATACAAGGTGTCTATGTAGCCACACATGGATACAATACATAATAAAAAGAAGAATAAGACTTCCACTTGGGTTGGATTACAATTGAATGTTCATTATTTAGACAATATTAACAATTGCAAAATCACGAATTTCAATTTAGCATGAGAAACCATACCCTTTATAGAAATAAAAATTCAGGGCCACACAAAACAAGGCTTAACAATAAGGAAAACACCTAATTTTGACAAAAGTGTTTACAAGGATGTAGACTATTCATTGGAAGTACTTTATATAATTCGGAAAAACTCACTTAACTTTTCATGGTGACACTAAGCATACTCTTGGCCATAAGGTTTCCATAACTTGAATTTTTCCCAAATATCATAACACAACTTCTAATCCTCGGCTTAGAATACTCAATCAATTAAATAACAATTCCATTTTTGTGATAGGAAATTATTTTCCCATACTATCATGTTGACACAAGAGGTACCATACACTCTATATAAAAACCAAATTTATTAATTTTAAACCTTCCCTATCTCAAAATAATTTTAAAATGATCACAAGATTAATATTATAATACATAGGAACATCCAAGCGAGCTAGAAGAAAAATAGGAAATAAGAGGTGTCTAACTAAAAAATTAATAAAGCATCACACCAAACATTCTCATTGAAACTTACAAAAATAACCTGCATCATTCACTTCCTAAAAATAAGGGGGACAACATCATGGTTCTCCAAAAGGAAGGAGGATTCCAAAATTCCTCCATATCCTTAACATATGTTGCCTAAGCTTGTCAATAATCCTAGGTCACCAATGACCTATTCCAACACAAGGAGGGTGCGTCTCTTAGAATTGAAGATATAGAGTCACTCCCAAATGGTCACCAATCCTACACTTGTCGAGCTAAGAGGAAAAAGGGTATGATTTCCGAAAAGGCTCCATCAAGGAGGATTACACACATTTATGCTCAAGGGAGTAAAACATGGCTAGAACACATCATTATTAACAAAGCACACCATTATTCAGGATAGGCAGACAATTTAAAGGTTTAAATACTTTCCACCTTTGGCATGATGGAATGCGCTTTCCATCAATATGATCATAACGATTAATCCATTCTGCAAGGTGATAAAATCTTTATTTATACTTCTAAAAATTCCATACTAACCAAAGGAGGGATCTAAAAATGGTCTATCATGTAACTTACATTATAACCATTATACATATGTTTATTGTTTGATATAACAAGGGGGTATGTGATGTACTTAAACATTACACAACCCAAAGCCTTAGGGTGCAATTGAGATTAGGTACTCATACAATAGCTCAAGGGAACTTTTCAATTAGTTCTATCATTCAGATTATATCCTTTATAAATTTTAGGGCATGCAATAGCAATTTATACAATCAAGGTTATTTATTTGTACATTCTACTTGTGTTCAATCCCATAAATTTATATGTTCCATATTCTAATTTATAAAACACAAGTTATAATTATGTTTTCCAAGAATATTTATTATATGTTTTCTAATTAATGCATTCCTTATATTATGATATCCCATATCTTGTGTCATTAGGGTCGTCACCGATGTTGACATGATTTCTTGCCATTCTATATAGGTAGAAAAATTATCCATTCTAATTCTAGGGGAGTATAAGAGGGTCCACTTGTTTTTTCACATAGTTTTTATTTATTCTATTAAACTACAAGGTTAGAGTAAGGAAAAATCTCTCTGATGTCCAAAATTACTTATTAAGTTTCAAGAATCCAAACCTCCCAATTAGAGTTCTAATATGCTCATGTTTATCACATTACCAATTGAATTTTAATGAGTAAAAAGAGCCAATCTTATCACATTATTAAGTTCATAAAAACAAGAGGTCATTAACAAAAACAGAACACACCAAGTTTACAAGAGTTTTCCCAAGAGTTACATGCATCACCGATGCATTCCAGGTGAGTCTCCACAAGTATTGATAAGAGATGTGATGAAGATGTACCTTATGAAGTTATAAATTTTCTTTTACAAGTTCAAGGAGTTTAGATCGGTGTGAGGGAAAAAATTGTTTATGGTTTATACTCATAATAGGTTCACTATATTAGAGAGAGAGTTCCAACAAAGCTTATATCTCCATAAGTTTCCATAAACTAAGAAATCAAGACAAAAAGGGGTACATTTCCTTATAGACACCACACTTCCTCACCAAGAGGACATAAAAATATCAAGAGGGAAGTAAATTGATTTACCAAAAACATAGACTCTAAAGCCAAGAGTTATAGCCTTGGATGAAGGAGTGTGACATAAGCACAACCAAGGTCAGGAACTTAAGACCAGTAAAACCAAGATCTCTAAGCACAAAGTCCAAGGAGCCCAATGTATCCATATCTTTCTAAACATAACTTGATACTAATAGACTATAATGTGGTATAATTTAAACAATTTAAGAGATTAAGACAAAGGTATATCTATCTATTGTCCCTCAATATCAAAATAAGCATACTTATTTAAGCACAAAGCTCAAAGGAGCTTGAGTATAACCATATTTATCCAAGGTATTTATAGTCCAAAATGTTGATATTTTCTTAATTAACACAAATAAACCAAGTTAGGACTCCAATATGCCCATCGGTGACCCATCATATCCCAATCATACAAAGGTCCACAAGAACCTATAATTATCCAAGAGTTACCCATCCCTGACATAATCCATAAGTTCATAGTGAGTATCATATTTATCTGGAAGAAAACAAAACTCATACCAGAGCACAAGAATGTACATGATCACTATCAAAACCGCTAAATATACTACATGACACTAGGAAAGATGTGTATCGAAAGAAGGCACCCCAAGGTCGCAGACACACAAAGCCCTGCAACTCCAAAACCAAAAGTCTAATTTGAAGCACCTAGGATCACAATCAAGATACATAGGGTATACCACATACAATGAGATAACATAACACAAACAAGATAGAACCATCCCACCAAAAAATATAACCTATCACTCTGGACAACATTTAGCCAAGTGGCCTTTGAGGAAAACAAGCTCCGAGTCACCAAACAAATATAAAAACAAGGAAACTTATGCAATAAAAATAAATGGCTAAGTAATCGCATCTCAATCATCAAAAGATGTCGAATAAGATTTATTAATAAGAAGATCCTCATATCTTCTCAAAAAATCATTAAAATAAAATATTGGTCCTTAGTAAAATAATTTGAGTTTACAAATATAAAACACATAAAATATCCACATCACAAAACCTTCATAGCCCTTTGTAGGCCACCATATGGGTACTCTACATCAAGCTCACATCTAAGGATATACATACCAAACTAAATCAAATATGAAATCAAGTCATGATATCTACTCTCGACATGGTGGTTAAGACCTAAAAGCGACAAACATCACCAAAGGTCTGCACCATTGACAAAAAATCCTAACTTGCCTAACCACTGAAGAAAAAGGGGAGTTCTTAATAACTAACAAATTTTTAGATTTCCTCCATAT